>JAHLJT010002406.1:91114192-91191257 GCA_031308135.1 Acheta domesticus | reverse complement strand
TTTTCCTTCATACACCCTTAATTAGGAAGTAAATATTTCTGGGAAGAAGATTCCCTGTGCATTGTGCGCTCTCATGCGGTGGTTCCCCCCTCCAGGCGTCTCCGCCGGCGGCGTCGCGTCTGCTTGCGGCAGAGTCGTGCGCCTCCGCCGTTATCGCGGAGCTTTCATCCCGCGGGCCCGCCCCGCCTGGCTCTCCCGCGCGCAGCATCATCTCCGCGTGCCTTGGGAGTCCCCGCGCGGGCTGTCGACCTGCGCGGCCAGCTATTTAAGCTGCGGGCCGGTGCTGGACCGGCACCATTCCGCACACACCGAACCGAGACCTGTCAGCATCATCGCTCCTCACAAACTGTCTCAGCAGTAAACACCTCACGAGTCTAACAGTGAGTTAGCGTTCCTGCGGCTTGCTTAAACTTGTACTTTGTTTTGACACTTCAATGTTGCATCCGAAAGAATAAAGTTAGTCTCTCATTCAATCACTGATCTGATTAAACTCTAACATTACTTCTTTGTAATTGTTACGTCCCAATTTAAAACTATTTATGAATTTTTTATTTCCTTGCACCCAGGGGACTCTTGTAGCACAATTCTTTATACTCAATTATTTGAACAACCAGTGTAGTGTGTTGAAAATATGTGAGTTTAATCGGTCGGAGTGCGTCGTTCGGAGGAATGCAGTCCTTGCCTCGCCCAGCTGGACCCTGCACCCCTGCTGGACCACCCTCCGCGCGTCCCGCCCCCGTGGGGGTGGCGACTGCGAACGTGCCGGAGGGTTTTTATTCCAGGCGCATTTTTTTTGGCAACTTCCTGTCCGAGCCCCTCCGGCTCCAAGGGCATGCGTCGCGCTGCGTGCGTGCACAAGCTTCGCCATCTCCCCAACAGCGCTAGCCCTCAGACACACACGCAAATTGACACTAGCGCCCCTGTTGTCACGAAAGGACAACATTTCGACCGACCAGTCTTCAAAAACTTTTCATCCGACGAGATCAAGGACTCTTGTGGCAACCTCCGCGAGGTCAGACGTATTTTCGTATGCGGTGCAAAATCTGTTTTGCCTACCGCAATCTGTTGCAAGAAGCGGCTCTCTAGCATTTACTTATAATATGCGGTGCAACGCCTAGTTGCCTACTACTGCAATCTGCTAGAGGACGCTGCTCTGCACAACACTTCAATTTGGGGTCGCAACTCTGCGCCATCCCCGTCAACAATCTCCTGCTGCTGCAACATCTCTCGACCGACATCTGCTGCAAGAAACACCCACAGAGCTCCAACGGATAAGTGATTACTTATTTCAAACTTCTTTCTGATGCATCAGAAATCTACTTGAGTGCACTCTTTAAATCTATTTAAATTTAACGCAAGAAAGACTTTAATTTTTGGCAACTTCTGACTTCAAGATTACTGTTTTTCAATTACCTTTGTTCTTTTTTTTTCATTACTTTTTTCACATTAATTTTTTATCTTCTGTTTTTTATATTTTTTGTTTGTTTACTAACCTTTTAACTCAAATTTTTTAGTAATTAAATATTTGTTATTTTTTTTTACAGCTAATGTTGTTCTTTTTTGCCCTATCATATTCCATCCATCTATGCAATACCGTACAGCTCAATTAATTTTATGTGTTATGTGTATCATTTAATTACAGTCTGCTGGTCCTCCAAATATATAAATATAAAGCTATCAGAGATTCCTCCATATTCTACTTTTCTTTTTTATACTGCCAAATCACATTTTGCAGACGATACACGTAACATATTTGGTCCTCCGTTCGCGGATATTTATTTCCCGTTATTAGACAATACGTTGTATTGTATTGCATTTGGATGTGTTGGTAGAGCAAACAAAATTGTGTTCGTGTGTAGTGATAAGTGTTCATTTTCACATAATTATTATTACGCATCGTAACAGTGAATTGTGTCTGCAAGTCCCCCTTGACGTGCAGGGCTATCGTGGCAGAGACATTATTTTTGTTTTGGGTGATAGAAGGTTTTTTTTAACCTCTTATTTTTGTTGTTGTAATTTTACAAATCAAAATGGGTCCAAAGAAAAATAGGCAGTTAGACCCCCACACAGGCCATGAAACCACTCAACAAGAGCATCAAAGAAATAATTTCAAAAATTATTAATTTCCTCTATGAACGCATTGCGTAGTTATGAAATTAAAGATAGGCTATCCTATAACGTGTTATAGAAAAACAGACTCGCTCACTAATCTTTATGAACAATTTGCTCAAGTATCAATGCAATCTGAATTTTCTGATTCTGAGTTTAGGGAATACGAAAATATTGAGGACGAGTACGTCACTCTCTTAGCTCAGATTAAGATTATTCTCAGTGAGAACAATCATCACTCCGATCAAATTTCGAGAATTCTGTTAACAACGAACAGCATGTGTGCTCATCTTTTGCGAATTCTCGAACACAACAATCAGTCAGGTTACCGGAAATCTCTATTCCTAAATTCAATGGAGATTTTGCGAATTGGACGAATTTCAAGGAATATTTACGGCCCTGATTATAAAAAATTCCACTATAGAAGATGTGCAAGGTTTCATCACCTAAATACTGCTCTTGAAGGGGAACCTCTTTCATTGCTACGCAGTCTACCTGCATCAGCCCTCAATTTTCAGGTAGCATGGAATCTGCTTTGTACTAGATATGATAACACCCGTTTGATAATATCTAGCTACCTGAAAAAGCTTCTAAAACCGCCTGAATTACAAGCAGGATCGCCTCAGTCCTTAAGAGCTATATTAGATCATTTTGTGACTAATTACAATGCGCTGAAGGTAATTCAAAATGAACTACCTCTTGATGAATTGCTCATTTCTCAGTTGTTGTTAGAGTCTCTAGACCTGGAAACTTTGCGTGAATGGGAAAGTTCATCTGACACAGATAAAATGCCCTCACTTAACGATCTGACCACATTTCTTGAAAAAAGATGTAAAATCTTAGATCTAGTTAATATCAATAAAGTAAATGTCGAAGTACATCTAAAGCAAGGGTCATCCTCATCACGTCCCACTTCAAAACAGGGTACTAGTAATTGCGCTTGTTGTTCCGGCCCACATCCAATTTATTTGTGTGCTGATTTCAACAAAATGAGTCCGCAGAAAAGGATAGCCGTAGTAAATGACAAGAAGTTATGTCGAAATTGTTTAAAACATTTTAGTCCTGGGCATACTTGTTCAAAGGGAACGTGTCGTCAGTGCGACAAACGTCATCATACGTTGCTACATTTAGGTGATAAAATTTCCAGTAAGCCTCAAACGCAATCAACGTGATGTCAGCTAATGCTAACGCGTGTTCAGACATGAACACCACGAGTTCCGCGCCCTCAGCTGGAATCTCGGAACACATTGAAGCTCAGGTAAAGTCGCAGGATTCGTCTAAGATATCGTTTTGCACTTTGCCTGCAGTTCATACGTCACGATGCCTTCTCGCCACCGCGGCAGTGCAGATAAAGAAAAAGACGGATCTTACGTGCAGTGCACAGCAATTATGGACTCCGGATCCAATTGTAATTTAATTACTGAATCTTTAGTTGAACGACTTCAACTCAATACTTTTGATGCCTCTATAAATATCTGCGGCATAGCAGCTTCTCAGACACGAGCTACTCGCGGGGTATCACTTGAAGTTGGCGCCAGCGCCACGAATTGGCGCACTAACTTAGGTGCTTACGTTATACCACAGATTAGTTCTCAACTACCAACGGTAGATTTAGATCCAACTTCTTGGAATATTCCAAGCAACATGACTCTGGCGGACCCGCAATTCGCTAATGCTAAGTCCATCGATTTGTTGTTAGGTTCAGAAATATTTTTCTCAATACTGGCTACGGGAATGTTTCATTAGGACCTGACAAACCCGTCATGCAGAACACCTTGTTAGGCTGGTAATAGCTGGTCGTCTACCGTGTTTGCAGGAGTCAAAACAATCTACGAGTCATTACTCGGCATTTATATCTTCTAATCACGAAAGTTTAGAGGAAACACAGTTTGAATTAACAAGTTTTGCCAATCAGAGGAACTGCCTGCGCCTAAACAATCCTCTCCAGAACTGAACATTGCGAAGATTTCTTTCGCGAATCTACCACTCGCGATCGCGACGGTACATATATCATAAACCTCTCTCGCAAATTAAATGCACCGACTTTAGGCACAAATCAATCTCAGGCAAACCGCCGTTTCTTGTCATTGGAAACCAGGCTTCAGAAAGATCCGAAACTCAAACGCAATTATGTGGAATTCATGAAAGAGTATGAAAACTTGGGCCATAAGGTTGAAGTAACCTCCAGCCCCATGGACAATCCGGCTATTACATCCCTCACCATCCAATTCTGAAACCATCTAGTTCAACCACGAAATTACGCGTAGTATATGTCGCTTCCAATTAATAAGTTAGCTCCCTTACCTATTTCATAAGATAGAATAGTTTTCTTTATCATTGGGACTTCACATTGTTCTTATTAAAATTCTCTATTTTATTTTTTTTACAAATGACACTCCTGTGTCGTGCCATTTGGGCGGGCAGTATGTTACGTCCCAATTTAAAACTATTTATTGAATTTTTATTTCCTTGCACCCAGGGGACTCTTGTAGCACAATTCTTTATACTCAATTATTTGAACAACCAGTGTAGTGTGTTGAAAAATATGTGAGTTGAAATCGGTCGGAGTGGCGTCGTTCGGAGGAATGCAGTCCTTGCCTCGCCCAGCTGGACCCCTGCACCCCTGCTGGACCACCCTCCGCGCGTCCCGCCCCCGTGGGGTGGCGACTGCGAACGTGCCGGAGGGTGTTATTCCAGGCGCATTTTTTTTGGCAACTTCCTGTCCGAGCCCCTCCGGCTCCAAGGGCATGCGTGCGCGCTGCGTGCGTGCACAAGCTTCGCCATCTCCCCAACAGCGCTAGCCCTCAGACACACACGCAAATTGACACTAGCGCCCCTGTGTGTCACGAAAGGACAACATTTCGACCGACCAGTCTTCAAAAACTTTTCATCCGACGAGATCAAGGACTCTTGTGGCAACCTCCGCGGAGGTCAGACGTATTTTCGTATGCGGTGCAAAATCTGTTTTGCCTACCGCAATCTGTTGCAAGAAGCGGCTCTCTAGCATTTACTTATAATATGCGGTGGCAACGCCTAGTTGCCTACTGCAATCTGCTAGAGGACGCTGCTCTGCACAACACTTCAATTTGGGTCGCAACTCTGCGCCATCCCCGTCAACAATCTCCTGCTGCTGCAACATCTCTCGACCGACATCTGCTGCAAGAAACACCACCAGAGCTCCAACGGATAAGTGATTACTTATTTCAAACTTCTTTCTGATGCATCAGAAATCTACTTGAGTGCACTCTTTAATCTATTTAAATTTAACGCAAGAAAAGACTTTAATTTTTGGCAACTTCTGACTTCAAGATTACTGTTTTCAATCATTTTTGTTCATTTCCTTTTCATTACTTTTTTTCACATCAATTTTTTATCTTACTGTTTTTTAAATTTTTTTTGTTTGTTTACTAACGTTTTAACTCAATTTTTTAGTAATTAATATTTGTTATTTTTTATTACAGCTAATGTTGTTCTTTTTTGCCCTATCATTTTCCATCCATCTATGCAATACCGTACAGCTCAATTAATTTTATGTGTTATGTGTATCATTTATTTACAGTCTGCTGGTCCTCCAAATATATAAATATAAAGCTATCAGAGATTCCTCCATATTCTACTTTTCTTTTTTATACTGCCAAATCACATTTTGCAGACGATACACGTAACAGTAATTCTTTTTTAAAAATAAATTGTTGATCGATAACTTAATGACATCTAACAGGTGAATTAGCGATATTGCTGTTTACTTAAAGGCCGGTTTTCAATACTGAAATCTAATTTGATACGTTACGTTAGAAGTGGAAATCATTAAGAAGTAAATTTAAACGTTTATATCATATATAACCATACATTTATTCGTTATAACCCTATATTTGTGTATTAAATATTACAATATTAATTATTTTTTTCAAATTTGAACTTGAAATTGTTTTCCCTTAGGAGGTTCCAAATATTACATTAGCCATATTTTTATATTCCAAGTTAAATTAAATTTTATTCGAAGCTATTCGAGACAAATATACAATTAATGTTAACTAGCGTGTGTATTGGTACCCAAATAAGACTCGAAAATAAGCAGAACTTTTTCATTAAAAAATCCACTACCCTATCAGTAGTGTTCTCCATTCATTCCAATAACTAATCATAAATCAAAACATTTCAAATTGTTCTAAAATCAAGAAATGATTCTTTAATGGTAACACACTTCCCTAGTGGTCCATTATCGCTTCAGGAGAAAGAAGGTACGTTGTAAAAGGAATAACATTACTCGCTTACTTCATCGCGAAGCAACCATTCAACTATTTTCTACATGTCGCTTGTATATTTTGAACGTTTAAACACAATTTTCACACCGTTGGTCATTTGAACAAGTTTCTAAACGTCAAAACCTTATATAATTAGGATATAATTGCAACATTTCAATCCTCATGTCTCTCGTAGAATGAAGCCTGCGACGCTGCTCCTGCCCCTGTTGCTGCTGGTGGCCGCCGCCGTGGCGCGCCCTGCGGACCTGACGCGATAGCAGACATCGACGCAGCCCAAGTGGCCGAGCCCCCAAGCCCCACTCTGTCAGTGGACGCGCTGCCCGAAGCAGAGAGCGCGCTGGTGAGAACCTTTCCATCTTCAACTTCGATGTCATTACAGTGAATATGTATGATCGCCTTGATGCTGGTAATTACTCAACATCACAGTCACGTACTAATGAAGGGATCTATTAATGAAAATTATTATTTTAATGTAAACAACAGTGGAACGTTCGAATTTCTTTATTTACATGATTAGTTCCAACTTAACATAAATGAGAAAACCTAATTTGTAATGAGTGTGGCTGTTTGACGGAGCGTGTTGTGGCGTTGCAGGTGCGCGAGCGGCGGTCGCCGCAGGAGAAGGAGAAGCAGCGGGGCAGCGTCACCGCAGCGTGCACCGCGAGAAGGGCGTGGGCACCGTGGTGCAGGCGCAGGGCCAGGGCAACATCTGGACCAGCAAGAAGGGGCAACGCGCAGGTCGACGCTCACGGCGAGTGGTCCAAGGTGGTGAACGGGCCCGCGCGCGGCAAGCCCAACTACAACGTCGGCATCCGCTTCACCGGACGCTTCTAGACAGACACACCACTGCAAGCCCCACTACGACGTCGGCATCCTCTTCTAGACAGCACCACCTCCTCTTGCCTTGAAGATCACTGCCAAAGACACTGCCTTTCGTAGTTCCTACAAAGAAATGTTCTGTACATTTACATGATTTGTTATTTATTTTTTGTAATAAAAATCAAAATTAAATAATTTATTTTTCTTCAAAGACAAAAAATACATACATTTTCCTGTTGGTTCCTATTTCTGTTTCCCATTAATTTACTGTTGACATAGCAGTCAACTTATTTATTACCGTCCTCTTAAAAATACTAGTCTTTTTCTCCATATTTTAATCAAACTTGTCTTTTTACTTTCCCATATACAGAGTAATATACTCCGTATAAACGTAGTATAGGGAAAGTTATGTAATACTGCGTGAAAAATTGACGAATTTTCGGAGAAAAAAATTCATTGCCGGCCGGAGTAACGAAAAAGTGGATAAATCCAGTTGCTACATTAAGAAAAAAGTCCCTTAACACGTGGTGTATCCAGAATTTCTGTTATGTGGGTCCTTGATACCGAAAAAACAATTGAAAGCAAAATGTCCGTCTTTCCATCCGTTTGTCTCTCCGTCCGTCTGACCGGTGTATATGAACAGCACTAGCGCCTAAACTATGCGTACGATTTTTTTCCAAATTGAAAAAAACCCTGTCTCTCTGGCCTGCGTCGAAGCTCTGAGATTTTTAAAAACATTCATTAATTTTTGTTGGTACTTCACATGAAACGCCCCCGGACATTTTCAAATTTTTCTCAAGAACGGTACCAAAGTTTTTCTATAAATTTCTTGTAAAAATAGAGTGAAATACACTTATTAAGGTGGCGTAGGTCCCATTTTAACGGTTAACTCTGTATTTTCAAAATTTGCAAAATTTTGAATTTTTTTCGCCGTGTTTCTACAACTACAAAATTGAAGATTAAAGATCTTTCCTTCAAATAAAATTTGTTCATAGTGAGTTTTTTTTTAAGAACATGTACAATGTTTTTTTTTAATTTTAGTTTTCGCGCAAATTGCTGCAATATGTGGTATTAAAAAATACATAAACAAGATTTTCTCAGAAACGGTTCCCAATTTTTTCTTTAAACTTTTGGTTGGGATAGTGCTAAATGTACTCCATGACATGACATAAACCCAATATTGCTATATTTATTTTGTTTTTTTCAAAAGTTATACAAATATTTTTTAATATCTCTCAGATCTTTAATATTCACATTACCAACAATTTATAAACATTCATATATTTGTAAGTTAATGTGCTTCAAATGATTTCAAATGAAGTTTTTTTGAAAACTCAAAAGTTTTCTGTGAAAAAGAGCTTTAATTTTCGCATTTTTGTAGCGCTTAAACGCCATTTTCTTGAAAACTGCTCCAAATTTTAAAAGAAAATTGACATTTAGGAAGAAGTGTTTGTGTTCTTTAATATTCTAAAATTAATATTTCCGTTCTGCAATTATAAAACCAAAAAATTAAGAAAATGTCAAAACATGTACTTTGAGCGACGATAGATGGCAGCTGGCAAGAGTATGTGACAATTCCGAATAGCTAGCCCAGACCCAAGGAAATAGAAAACTAATATGGGAAAGTGTGTGCCATTCTGTAACACCACTAGTTTTACTTAATTGTAATCTGAATTCTAAATTAATGTCTTCTGAAATGGATTCTTTAGAATTCACCTAGAAAAAAATATTCAAACGGTTGCAACCTTGTCCACTTTTGACATTAACGAAGTAATTTACGATTTAAACAAATGATTTATACTGTTTATCTCTAATTATTAATCAGTCTCGCCTCGGCCGCGGTCGAGGCAACATCGTGCGCTCCGAGCTCGCCGTCTGAGTGGCAGTTGGAAAGCGTGTTAGAAGTGAACTTATATTCTAGTGAAATTCGTGTTGGCGATCAAGTGATACGAACAGTACTTATTGTTCTTCGAATTCCCCAGCGGGGAATAAGGTGTTAAATGGAGTCCAACGGAGTGTCAAGCACCGGGATGACCTCTGACTACAGGCGTCAACCTGCTCAAGACCGCCCGAGTTACAACAAAGTCGTGCAAAATTCATTGTACCCTGATAAGGACCAAGGTATCATTATCGACGGTAAAGGCTACAGCACTCCGCTAGAAAGGTATGTTGAAGCATTAGCCGCTCTTGTAGAACCCAGACATATTATGTACGCGTCAAAAGTTTCAAATAACAGAGTATGTGTATTTCTTACAAGCAAGAAATTAGTAGATGACATTACCGAGAAACACAAATCAATAAACATAGACGGCAGTGAACAGAATATGAGCCTTATATCAACAAACAGAGACGTATAGTATTGTCTAATGTATATCCAGTGATTCCAAATTCAATTATAGAACAACAACTAGATAAACTAAATATTATAAAGTTCCCCTGTGACATTTCTTCGTGCCGGCTTTGTAAAAGAGAATTTTACACATATATTAAGTTTTCGAAGGCAACTGTACGTTCCTGATGAATCTGTAAGTAAAATACCGGACTCCATTATTGTTGAATTCAAAGGAGAAAGAAACTGGATTTATCTATCTACCGGCAATATAAAGTGCTTTCAATGTAAAGAAGAAGGTCATATTGCAAGAAACTGCAAAAATGTTGATATCACTGATTCAAGTAACTCCGAAACAGTGCATGAGGTAATGGATATAGTTAACGAACACGAAAACTCTAATGATTTACAGAGTTTCCCCCCTCTGAATGAAGTGAAATCAACAAAAAGACAATTATCACAGATTACCAGCACATCCAGTGACGCATCGAATGTACCTCCTCCAAATAATGCAACTGTAAGTGCGGAAAATACTGCCAAACCATCCAAAAGGAAGAAAAAAAGATCAATGAAAGGATTGAAGGAAGTAATACTAAGAAAAACATTGATGAACAACTGGCTCCGGTTAAAAGAAAAAAAACAAAAAACTTCCAAATTAATGACTTATGAGCAACTGAAAGGATTTTTAGAAGACACTTATGGAAGTAACAACTCATTCCAAATATCATTGAATTACACAAGAGAAACGGAGAAATTAATCAAATTGTTAAGGGAACTCTATCCATCACACTGGAAGAAAGGGGAATTAAATCACGTTTTACGCGAATAATAAAGAAATTAGAAGAACCTTTGAATTCCGAATCATCTCGGCCGCCTTCAGAGAATGAAGAATCGTCCAGTGAAAATAGCAACAATGAAGATTAAAATTCTCCAATGGAATGCGAATGGGCTAGGTGCTAGATACGAATTTTTACAGAAGCTGCAGAGTGATAACAATTTCGACATCTTGTGTATTCAAGAAACCAACTTTAAAAACGTTTTCATAAGACAATCAAAGGATATAAGTGTTATTACAAAAATAGATCAGCGTGCATAAATGCTAGTGGAGGAGTCGCCATCTATGTGAACGAATCGATAGACAGTGATGAAGTGCAAATATCAAGTAACTTGGAAGTAGTTGCTGTGAAGTTATCCCTTGGAAGTAAGTGTTTCTTTTTATGCAATTTATATATACCTAATTCGTTTTCCCTTGAATATAGTGACATTGAAAGCGTTGTGCAACAAGTCAACAAACCCATTATTTTGGTAGGCGACTTTAATAGTCATAATTTAAATTGGGGCTCCGAAAGAACAGATACCAGAGGGAAAATAATTGGTGAGTTTATAGAGAAAGAAGACTTGGTAATATTAAATGAAGGTAATAAGCCCACATACTTTAATATAGCAACAGGAACTACAAGCGTCTTAGATTTAAGCATATGTACACCGAATCTGGTTAGATACCTTCAGTGGAATGTATGCGATGATCTATTTAACAGTGACCACTTTCCTATTGTTGTGACTTTCGATGACTCACTCACACCAGAAATAATCCACACACCCAGATGGATTTTTAATAAAGCTAATTGGCAACTGTACCAGCAAAGAATCGACGATAAAATCAAAACTTTAAATAGCAATGTTAATCTTGATTATAAACAAATAAATAATATTCTAGATGACTTTGAAGAAATAATAATGTCCACTGCCAATGAAATTATCCCCAAAACTACAGGCAAAGTTGGCAAGAAAAACCTACCATGGTGGTCACAAGAATGTAAGGAGGCGGTCAAAGAATATAAGCATCTGTTCAACGTCTATAAAAGGCACAATACGGAGGAAAATAAAATATGGTTTAAATCTGCCAGAGCAAAAGCTAGAAGAATAATCAAGGAAGCTAAAAGAAAATGTTGGAGAGAATTCCTTTCATCCATAAACTCCCAAATGAACAGCAAAGAAGCATGGAATAAAATAAACGCCATAAATGGAAAACATAAAATGTCTACCATAAAAACAATATACTCCTCTAATGGCATTATCATGCAAGAGCCACGAGATATAGCCAACAGCTTTGAATGTTATTTGCATCTAATTCCAGCGATCAGAACTATGAAAAAGACTTTGTTAAATTCAAAAAGAAAATGAGAAAATCGAGCTAGATCTTGAAGAAGGAAGCCCAGCAGACAGTGATATTAAGCACTTAAATGTACCTATTACATACAGAGAATTAAATGAAGCCGTAAACAAATTGAAAGACACCAGTGCCGGTCCTGACGGAATTCCCAACATTTTCATTAAGAAGATGCCGTCTTCTGCTGTACAATACTTGCTAACGGTTTATAATCTGATATACACTAACAATGTCTTCCCCGTAAATGGTCCGAAGCTATTATTGTACCCATACAAAAACCAGGAAAAGATAAACTTCTGATTAGCAGCTACAGGCCTATCGCACTCACATGCTGTCTATGTAAACTGCTGGAGAAAATTGTGAATCAAAGATTAAAGTGGTATATGGAAAAACATCAATTAATTACTCCATATCAGAGCGGCTTCAGGAAGCGTCGCTCCACAATGGACTGTCTGGCGTCCTTAGAAAATAGTGTTTATAATGGTTTTGCTAATAATATGATCACCACACTTCTAAGCTTAGACATAGAGAAAGCATATGAAATGGTATGGAGAAGACTAGTTGTCAAAATAATAACCAAGGCGAAAATTAAGGGAAATATCTGTAAATTCATATACAATATTTTAAAAGATCGTTCAATCAGAGTGAGAGTAAATGGAATTTTGTCAGACAGTTACTGCATTACGAACGGCGTGCCTCAGGGATCGGTGCTAAGCGCTACCCTTTTTCTGCTGATCATCAATGACCTCCAAACCAATATTAAACCGCCAGCTGTCATTAATATGTACGCGGATGACTGTAACATCAGCATAACTGGAAGAGATTTAACATCTTTAGAAGAAAAAGCACAAAAAGTCTTAGACTCAGTCATGGAATTTTCAAGGAGCACTGGACTTAAGATTTCTAAGACAAAGTCCACATTTATAATTTTCACTAGAAGACGATCTGATAATAAAGAAATTGAACTGAAATTAGCTGAGCATAACATTAAGCAGAGCAAAGAAATAAAACTCTTAGGAATGATCTTAGATGAGAAGCTAACATGGGTTCCACACATAAAAAATCTGAAAACTGAGTGTACCAAAAGAATGAATCTTGTCAAGGTTATTTGTCACACATCCTGGGGAGCAGACTTTTCGGTTATTAGAAGAACGTATCAGGCAATAATTAGATCCAAATTGGACTATGGGTCTCTATTATATGATGCTGCCAACAAGAGCATCAAAAGAATATTGGATCCTATCAATAATACGGGAGCCAGACTGATATGCGGAGCCTTCAAGACCAGCCCAGCAACTAGCACACTTCGCGAAGCTGAGTTAATGCCATTAGAAAAACGTAGACGGAACTTGATCATCGGATATATAATAAAAGTAGCTTCAAATAAACTGAATCCAGTTACAAATGACCTCCATAACACATACAGGTTTCACAAAACTCTGAAGTTCAAGAAGAAACTTCCCAGACCCTTGACAATGAGAGCAATCCAGTTTCTGGAGAAGATACAAGAGAAAATCCCACCTCTTAAGAATACAGCTCTACCCCAATATGCACCGTGGACAATGCAAGATATTAAAACAGTCGAAATTCCAAACATTTCTAGAAAACAGAATGCAAATCCTCAAGAAACTCGTATCCTCATTAGAAATGAATTAGAAAAATACCATGACCACTGTAAAATATTTACCGATGGCTCCAAGAATCTAAACCAGGTGGGCTGTGCAGTAATTTCTCCAACCCAAGTAATCACCAGGAAATTACCAGATGATTTTTCAGTGATGTCAAGTGAACTGTACGCCATTTTTGAAGCCTTGAGATACATAGAGAAACAAAGTGAAGACAAAACTATCATAATAACAGACTCTAAAAGTGCAATCCTAGCGTTAAGGAATGTGGACAGTGACAATGAAATGATCCAGGACATAGTTATTAAAATTCACAATTTGAAAAATAATGGCAAAGAAGTATCTTTCTGCTGGATACCATCGCATTTCGGCATACTAGAAAATGAAATGGCTGACAAAAAGCTAAAGAGGCTGCTCAAAGCGAAGAAGAAAGTGATATTATGTTAAGTTACCACGAGTATCACAAGAAAATCAAAATCAAACTGGAAATTAGAGACAGCAATGAATGGAACGCTTTAAGCTGCACATTGAGAAGCATTAGAGAGTTTCGCGATATTAATCCAGCCGTCACCTTCTGCAGAGCTGAACAAGTAGTTTTAATGAGATGCAGAATTGGTCACACCAAGTTCACCCACCAACATTACATCTCTAACAATGATGCAGCCATGTGTGACAGGTGCAACATGATCTTTTCAGTCGAGCACATTTTCACTTGCCCAGAATATGAGACCAGAAGAAGAAAATACAATATAAACTCACCAGCGGCAGTGCTAAAAGATAGGGAATTGTGTATCAAATTTATTACATTTTTGAAAGAAATCAAATTGTACAATCTCATATAATGTTCTTTTTCTGAAATAGTGCTTAGAATTAAATTATGCTGTAACCTTGAACTAAGCTCAACCTCTGATTAATGTATTAGAATAATTAAAAGTAACAATATAATGTGAAAATAATGTATTTGTAAGCTGTGGTAAATGTATGATACTATATAATGTATTGAAAATGTATTGAAAACGAGGTCGCTAATAACACACGTGGTTGATGCGACCTAAAATAAACATATTATCTATCTATCTATCTATCTAATTATTAATATATTTTTTGAAGGAAAGCACAACCTTCGTTGTATCTTTTATTTAAAAGAAACTTCTCTATTCGCCTCTTTGACAATCTAAACTCAATTATCTAACCTGTTAATAGCTGTTATAATTCAGTATCAGAGCCTGTTATTTTCGTTCTTGTCTTAACTTAATTTCGATGCTAGAAGTACTGCGAAAATGCGCCATCAAACCACAATGACAAATTTTAAAGCACGAATCAAAAGTTATGGTACGATGGAAGAATATGATGCGATGAAGTGGTGGTATAAAGTGATCACGTGCATTCGTGTGATCCAATACGTGACAACAGAGCAATCTGTAAGGTATTGTTCTGAACGACTGCACAGCCAGAGTTTGAAAAACGGATGACCAATGAATCTTTATGGTACTTCTCGTCTGGAAACGATTCTCAACCAATCACATATCTTAGTGTTAGGAACATAGTGATCCAGATCGCAGGGGACGTTCTGGTTTAGGGCACTTCTTGTAAAATTGGTCTCGTAATTAAATGACAATCTTTTTAAATATGCACTAGGAAATTACCATTTTGTAATGAATTGAAGGCTGTGTCAAAAATCCAACTTATACACATAATTACTAAAAATACTGTTTATTTTCAAAATATGTATCTGTTTTACCAAATGTGTAGCCTATTTTTACAAGACTTTCTATTCCTTTTACGTGAAATCGAAATTTGTTTACCTAAGTTCACAAATTCATTTAATTCTTTTAACAGCAAAAACACTTTCATGTAGTATGTTTGTGGTTACAACTACATAACTTGCTAAAATGAAAAAAAAAAGTATAACAGTGCTTCAAGAAACATTTTTCATGATTTTCTTGCAAATTATTTTCACTTATAACTTGGCAATATTTAATGTTTATTTTTAACTGACTTATTTCAATTTGTTCTATAGAATGATACATACCTCTATTTCAATATTTACTTCTCCCTAAATTGATAGATGCTATTTTCTAAAGTATTTATGAAGTTTTGTTTATTGAAGTCCAATTAACAGCTTGAGTAATTTGCAATTGCGTAGAACATTTAGTATTATGTTACCAATAGTACATGATATTGAAGACATAGCAATATTTTCACTGAAAAAATACATTTTAAATATCATAGCCTACAATTATATTTTTCACACATTACTTGTGTTAACATTAAATTTATTAATAGATTTGTCGTACTTTATTGTAAATGAATTAACACCAAACTTGAAAGATATTTATTTTTCCAATTATTAAGGTAAGTGTAGGAATTGAGAGTATTCTTATTGAAGTTTCGGTATGTTGGAGAAAGAAATAATAGTGAATGAGATACACATTTTTTTAATTGTAAATAATCAAATCCAAAACCGCCAATTATCTGAGTTTATACTGGTGATGTTTTTGTACATGTGGGTGTTCGAGCGTGTGCGTGTTCGTACGCGCGCACGTGCGTGTGTGTGTGTATGTGTTGGTGAGTGCGCGCGCGCGTTTTCAGTGAAACATAGGTACAGTATTGCTTGCGAGCGAGTTTCTGTGGTGTTATTTCCTTTCGGATACTGGTGGTTGAAGTATAGAAGAATCAACGACGCAATTTCGCATCTGTCTTTGTTAACGACTGCGGAAAGTGTTTGGTATTCTTCTCCAGATCTATTTTTCCCCTTTCGTGTGTTTTTCTCTTCTACTATATATTAAGACATTTCCGCAGAAAGGATACGATGGAAAAAGCCTCCGAGGTGAATACTAGAGGTCAATACCATTTGAAGTGTAGACGTAATTGATTAGAGGTCATTCTCTTAGCTACATATGAACATGTAATATGCTATAAACATCCGTCAAAAATTGATGATTCAATGATAAAATGGAATCTACTGAGATCCATAAAAAAAAAAAGATCCATACGAAAATGACAAATACTAGTGTTCTGATAAAAAAAAAGCGTAGTAACTGAAAAATATTTTGAAACGTTTCTATTTTGTTTTAGAGACAACCTTTGTTGTAGACATAAATAGTACAGAAATATTGGAAATCAATGTTTGCATATAAAAACCATTGTTATTTCACGCAAACGTAGTACCTGCGTATTACATATGCTTGTTTTAGTTTCAGGTATATTTAACACGAGGAAACCGGCAATGTTCTCCTACGCACAAAGGCAGTAAGTCATCAGAATAAAAGGTCCAAAACAATTGTTTTATTGAGGTTATTAGCCACATTCGGACGTCAATTGTATCTGTGGTTGAATATGACCATGTTCACGGAAACACCAACATTAACATAACAAGATGATTAAACGAATCATAAAATAATTAGTAGCGTTGAAACTAGCAGTTATTTCAATGTCATCCAGTAGAATAAATTATAGTGCGCCCTAAGACTACTACATTTTTTGAAACTAAAAACTTATCGTACAAACGATTAAAACAAATACGAAAAAAATATTAAAGTCACATGATATTAGAATAAAAATATGCATGCACAAAGAAAAACTGAAGCCGCCTAACAGTCAAATTGACAACCTCCGTCGTCCTATTGTTAATTAAGCTACTAATCAATTAAATTACTGAAGTAAAACTACTCCTAATCTCTCGTATCGAGAAATCAAGCTATACGCATAAAGCTATCAGATCATAAGTGTGCGCACCATAAAACATATGGGGAGGAGGAACTACATTTCTTGGTTTTCTTTTCTTCCATATAGAAGTTTACTAATAAGGAAATCATATTTCAAGTGGGATGATAAAAAACTTTTATCTCAGAATTAATAAATACAATTGATGTTATTTCACTTCACACGCTCCCCCCCACACACATTTACATACAATCATTCACAAAATGCTCTACACATTTCATGGCTTCCCGGAGGTTAATTTTTTTTCTTTTTCTATACATTCTACTTAAATTTAGATCTCGGAAAATCGTAATAGAAAATATATATGTTACTAAGTAAACTCACGAGCTTGTCAGAAGTTTAGGTGATAGAATCCAAATGAACGACTTATTTCTGCCGTAAAACATCCATTATGTTAAAAATGTTCAGTTCAACATTGTAAGAGTGTACACTTTTTCCCCGGCACAATCCTGGGTTCGATTTCCGGCCAGATAAATTAAAACTGTGCGCTTTTCTTACAAATGTTCCAGTATCTATTGTTGTGTGACGATGATAAAGTCCACCCTAAGAATGAAGACCAGTATATACGATGAAGGGATGTCTTCGTGCTAACCACACAAACTCCTTATCCTATGGCTGAGGATGGGTCGCTGTTGGTCGGCCAAGGGCCGTAGCGCGCTGTTGAGCCGTAGGACAGGATAGGACGCGTTAAGTAGTGAAGAAAAATTAATTAGTATACATTTAACATGTTGAATTTCAATGTTCAGCAGTGGAGACGCAACTTTATTCAATAATAAACTGTTTAAACAATTTTAAAAAATTAAAAATATACAATTTCTCATTTATTTCTATATATAATGATAGTTTTTTATTAATAACACAACATATTTTTAAAAATTCAAAGCACAATACTGCCTTAGCTTATTATCCGGCGTATATCTGTTACAATGATATTGCACAATAACAATGCAGTCCCACCTATTCGCATGCTCTGCCAATCCTGCCCAACCCACCCGCTCCCCGGCAACAATGCCCTAGATGAGCAATAATATCCCGCTACCTAAATTGCCAGTTACATTCATTTTTTCGGTGTTACGGTGTGTTTGGGTTGCGTATCTTCATTTATTTATTTATTTATTTATTTATTTATTTATTTATTTATTTATTGCTGCTCAACGGCCTTCGCCCAATTTTGAGAGTAATACCTCCAGTTACTTAGATATTATCATGGTACAAATATTCCAACTCAAATTCATTCACTTTTCTAAATTATGTTTTTCACAAAGTCTTCAATTTATAACTTAAGATATTTTTTTATTTATTAACAAACCTAATACTATGTAAAATATTATAAGTAGGTTCACTTTTCATCTTCCTCCTTTTTCTTCGTTCATTTTCATCACATTTGTGGGACTTCTCTTTCTAAAATGGAATGTATTACTGTAGTCTTTATCCGGATATTATCCGAATCATCAAAATGAAAATCACAATCACAAACACAAACGACACTTTTAACTGCGGCGCAATGATTTCTATAACAAGGCTTTTCGACTTTCCCTGGAATTAATGAGGTGAATTGTGGGCGAGTGTCTACGTTGAAAAGAATTATGATTGAAAGATGGAATGCGAGGAAGGTGAAATGGGAGAAGCCCTAGCAATGCCAATGAATTCACATCATGTCCACGAACCGCCGGAGTATAGCTCAGACTCAGCATTGCTGCTGTTTCTGCAGCGACTCGGACAGGGAGGTTCTCGAGTTCGAGTGCCGAAGGCGGATTATCGATACTATCGAAATAGCTATGTCGAACTCTGCCGCTGTCTGAAGGAGAATTGTGGCGGCCAGCTGGTGTGATTAGTAGTTTGCGTGTTTCTCCTATCAATACCTGGTACCTCCGAATGCTAGAAGCAGCAGTAGTACACTAACAAACGGGCCACGAACCCTCTCCCGTTAAAACACGCACACGTACACATACATTCCATAAACTACCACACATCTCGGAGGACCAATCGGGAGCTTAGAATTTGACGTGACTTGGCCGATGTCCCACTGTCGGAGATACCTGGGGTGTAAAACATCCACAATGTAGGTTGGTGCCGGGTCTCACCATTAGCGAGAAAGGAATCACCGCCACCTTCCAAGATAAAAGTTCACTACATTAGTGGGACTAACGACCTTAGCAGATGATGTGCTCGAAAGATCAATCAATTAATCAATCAATCATCTCCGCATCTCACCACTCGAATACATTTATTCAACAACTCCTCGATAATAAGAATGCACCGGTCCTGTGTTACGTGCACTGTCACCCGGTGGTTCCCTCCGCATGGGTCGCAGTGGCGCCGCCGGAGGCTTCTCTTCCGACTGCAGCAGGTCGCGTTCGGTGAAAGCGTTGCCATTCCGCTTTCAATCCCGCGGGCCCGCCCCCCCGCTCGCCTCTCCCGCGTCGCATCCGTTTATCTCGCCGCCGCCTGGCCTTGGGAGTCCCCGCGCTGGCTGCCGACGTCACAGCAGCCGCTATTTAAGACGGGAGAGGCGGAGGGAGAGCATCAGTCTGCAGGCCCAACGCATCAGACACGATCACCGTTACTCGTTTACGGTCGCGGCACGAGACTTCTCAACGATATTAATACGTGAGTAGACGCTGTCATTGCACGCTTCAGTAGCGGGGTCTACTGGTTCAATATGTCTTTGACCTTGCGTTTTAACTACAGCGACTTATGATGTATATCTTTATAGACACGTAAAACATGAGAAAAAGTATTTAAAATGATAGTAATAATTAAAATTTAATATAACATTTAATAAGGACTTAAATATAGCCCGTTATGTTTAAATTATTAATTATTCAAATGATTAAATAATTATTTGCTTCGTGATTCTTCTTTCAATATCTCATGATATTTTTTTAATAATGAACGGGTTTTAAATTGTAAAGAATATTTGTTTAAAAAAATCAACAACAATTAAGAGCATTTAAACCAGAAAACACTAACATTTTCAAAATATTATGTGGTTAATATTGTTCATTAAGTTGCAAAACAATATATGTACATCACGTCACATCCTTGATCACATTACTGAAACAGATATTTTGTCTACCTTGATTTGAAGAATGTAACTTAAAAGTAATTTCCCTCTGAAATTCGAATTTTGAAATCATCAATATATATTTTTCACTCATTCTCATCCGATCACTTCAGCAGAATGAATGCAAATAACGTAAATATTGTTACTATATCCTGCTCATGAGGTACCACTTAAATCCCATGGAAATGATTCGTTTATTTACCACTGTATATTTTTTGTTTTCTTGTCACAATATATTTTGACTTTCACGTAGTTGGATACCACTAAAACAGCACAGTAACGGCAACATTTGACGGTTACTTAATTTTTGAAAAATTGGAACTATTAAGATTTATTTAGCTTTTAAGAAATCAATTGCTCAATTTTAAGAACGTTTTTCTTTGATGCAAAACTTCATACACCAGTTTATCGCGCAAACTTTATATATTTTCTTTTGTTAAATGTTTGTGCCAAGATAGATAGAATCACTCTCTACTTTACAGCAATTAGGTGTTTTCGGTGCAATCTAAAATTTTAAATGATTACTAACTAATATTGCCAAACCATTAGCCAGCATTTGAACCGCGATCTCTTCAATTATAATCAGTTTCAGCTTTAGCTACAAATCTACGGAGAATACCAATATTCCGAAAACTTTTATAAGCCTCACCAATATTTTGTACAGTATATTCAATTGTCATATCAGTGTTGTAATATTTTAGAGTTGTAATCGGCGCTAAAATGACAGATTTTTGGAAGTAAAATATAATTTTACATTTTCAAGAAATGGCAATGAACGACACAAAAAATTCTTTTTTTTCCTTTATTGCAGAATGAAGCCCGCGACGTTCCTTCTGCCCCTGTTGCTGGTGGTGGCCGCCGCCGTGGCGCGCCCTGCGGACCCTGACGCAGCCTCCGACGCAGCCGCAGTGGCCGAGCCCCCGAGACCTCGCTGCCACAGGCAGCGCTGCCCCGACGCAGAGAGCGCACTGGTGAGAGAACCTTTGCATCCTCACTTCCTTTGTCTTCACAGATGTCATCTACCATCGCCTTCTTGCTGGTCACCATAGGGGTCTAATACGAACGTAGATGATGTATTAATGTAAAATATTATTTACAAAAGTAAACTCTAGCTGACGTTGGCATTTCATTCAGTTACATGATTAGTTTCGTTGTAGGAATAAGTACTCCGCGATCATTTTCGGTTACCACCAACTTTTCCTTGTTAAGGATAATGCAAGTTAATTTGTATTGAGTGCGGCTGTTGGCTGATGGAGCGTGTTGTGGCGTTGCAGGTGCGCGAGCGGCGGTCGCCGCAGGAGAAGGAGAAGCAGCGCGGCAGCGTCAGCGGCAGCGTGCACCGCGAGAAGGAGTGGGCACCGTGGGTGCAGGCGCAGGGCAGGGCAACATCTGGACCAGCAAGAAGGGCAACGCGCAGGTTGACGCTCACGGCGAGTGGTCCAAGGTGGTGAACGGGCCCGCGCGCGGCAAGCCCAACTACAACGTCGGCATCCGCTTCACCGGACGCTTCTAGGCAGACACACCACTGCAAGCCCAACTACAACGTCGGCATCCGCTTCACCGACGCTTCTAGTCAGACACGACTGCTCCAAGCCCAACTACATCGTCGGCATCCGCTTCACTTGTTCTTTCGTGATAGAGACATTCTCTGCCCTCTCTTGTCTCAATTCCACTGCCAAAGACACTGTTTTCTTCTAGTTCCTAGAGAGAAAACGTTTGTATATTTTTTCATGTTATTTATTTAAAAAAAATAATTAAAACGAAATGCTGATTTTTATTCACAAACACAAAATTAGAGTATTCTATATAGTTTTTCTATATAGTTTCTATATTCTATAACAGTTTTTGTAAATGTATATTTGTCTTAAGACATCCTCACTTGTCCATCATTGGTTTTAGTGGTGGAAAGCAAGACTTAATTTAGAGAAACTAGCGCAGCTTCAAATTGAATATAGGCCAATCTAAAATTACTGCACAAATTGCCTGGGGTCTTCAAAGCAATGGAGATGTTTTGGCTAATATTTATTATACTGGTAAAACAAGTTTTAGCGGAGTTTGTAAAATTTGTGATTCGTTTTATAAATGTGTTCTTTAGGGAATGGAGATCTAACTCCTTTCAAGTATTTCAAAAATTGGTAAAAATAAATGTTGTGATGTAATAAAAGAATACAGCAAAATATGAACCGAGATATTCTTTGGAATAATAACCGGTAACCGTTTCTCCGATCACCTTTTTTACAATTAGTCATTATTTATTTTATTTATTCCCATCAGAATTCAATCTTGATACAACTTGAGGGTTCAAATTGTATTTGTTTTAATTTCAAAAGGTTTAAATTAGGACATAGTAATTATTTTAGCAAATGAATTTTAATTTTATTGAATTTTCAAAATCATTAAATTCCTAATTCTGCACTTAAGGTCCTTAATACAATAATTCTAATTTATCGTTAATATGTCTAATTCTAAGAGTTATTATTTTCAAATATTGAATATATTTGTGGTCAAATTTTTGACCAAATAGAAAATACTTAAAAATAGCCATTTTCACGCCATCTTATGTCAATAGATCGGGATGTTTGCGAAAACTCAGGATTGCAGATTGAGGTGTACGAGATAGTATGTGCCAGTAACAGACTGTGCGTCAGCATCCGAGTCAATGAGTTCAGTCTCGTTTAATTTTTGTCTATTTTCCGTTGTCCCATTGGAAAAACACTCAGATGGCCCTTTATTTTACTTCTGGCTTCTGAACATTAACGTAGCTTCACTTTTTGTACAAGTTCTCTTGCTGTTTGTGAGAATATAGTTTTTCAGCTAATCTTCCGTTATGTTCTCGCGACAGTAAGTACATTCTTATAGTGTGATTGTCTAACTTTCCTCTCAAGGCCCTATGGTCACGATGGAATATCACACGGCTTTTCGCGTCTTTCTCAGTCGTGCGTCTAGAAGTCGCATGACCGCAAGGACAGCTTGAAACGTCCGTGTTCATATGATATCTGGTGGTATAATAAGATATATAATCTATAATAGTTCTGCAACATTGAGAAGAACACTTATGTCAAGTAATTAGAATAAGTATTTTTCCGAATTAGATTTTCTATTTATATGGTTATCTTGGATGTAATACCTGCACTGGGTTTTTCGTTGGAGTACACAGCATTGAAAAAGTCATGTTTCCATCGGCAGTGTTGCGCCCTGTAATTATTGTAATGTATTGCACACGATGCCAACAATGTGCTCCGCAGCTGCAGTTAGTCTCTAAATTGTACGTTTAAGAAATCCCGCATCATCTTCACAAGAAACGTATAAGTTATCTAGACGATGAAGACAAGGAGTGATTTATTTGTTCATTTCAAATATACTGTATGTTTTATTAAAACTCATTATTACCATAAATTGTTGTTTTCAAATTAATAGCTGTTTTAATTGAGAATAAATTCAAGCTTAACTAATTTTCGCACAACGTAAAATTCAAACTTATATTAAACGAATTATTTAGTTCAATCACATACATAATCATTAATTCTACCAATTTCGAAAATATTCTTCACTTCACCAGAATATCAACTTCCAATCGGAAAGAAAAAGACGATTGATTCTCGCTGATCATTTGTATACAGTATCACCGACGCAGGTTTCCTCCCAATGCTACACCGAAAACGTGCGAGAGTTCAACGACGCAGGGGTTGCCGATTCATACATAATGCAGGATGTTGACGACGTCGACGTCGTCAAAATGTGGCGCGGAGAGACAGTCGCGGAGAAAATAACGGTTGTCGAGTCAGCTGCCGGCGACAAGTAGAACAAAGGACGGCGCAGCGCGTAGAGGCAGGCGCTCTCGCCCGGTGAAGATGTGCTGCTCGCTTAGAGCTTCGGGGTTGAAGATCATGCGGATTAACGGTACGAGCAGCGTGTTGACGCCCATCTGGTGCACATGGCTGCGGGGAAGCTTTGGAGGTTTGGGAAAATGCCTTTTTTATTCTAGCGGACGCATGTAAGGCTGATAGTTGGTAGGAATCATCACAAATAATATGGTTTGTCATGATGATTGGTTTACTAGTGCAATTTTTACTTTCTTGCATTCTACTCACGTAGTACGGAGAAAGTATTGTAATGAAGCGTGAAAAAAGCGATTTTTTGACAGTTATCAGAATACACCTTGGTGGGTTTTTGAGACTGAAATTAGTTTCCAGCAATATGTCTGCCCGACTGCCATCAATGCTAAAAAGTAGGCAGATTTTCACAAAAATTGTTATTCCGCAATCGATCTAGCGTATAACGCCGCTCATTGAATTTAAAAGGCATAATTTTGTATGGTACTTTATATGAAACCTCAAAAATATCGAAGAAACTACTTTTGGCCTATGAACATGCGAAACGCACAGAGGTAAATTTCATTAAACGGAGCTTTACACGTGACGTTTTCCTCTGGCTTTTAGGAACTCATTAGGCATAAACATTCTGTAGGTGACGTTCTCAAGATCTGAGAATAGGTTTCCTAACAATCAGGGGCAAAGGTCACTTGCGTAACCTAGTCACGTGAATATAATTTTGTTTATAATAATAATTTTCTATTTCACAGTTTCCCAGGTAATATTCTAGAATTAGTTCTTTGCACTTCGTCAACAAGACCCTATTTAAGTCATCTAATGCAAAAATTGTCCTGAAGGTAATGATAAATTTATTATTATTATTTTTCCATTACATCACGACTAAAGACGTTATGAGTCGGCTGAATATAAAATCTACTCCAGGTTGCAACCAGCTACCTAAGGAGCAGATCCGGTGACTATCAGTGCCTCTACGATACTTTATGCAAAATGTGGGCTGTTCCAAATAAAGCAATTTCTTGCCCTTCCCAGTCTTTTGAATTACCTGGAAGTTTAGACAAGTTCTTACTCAAATTTTGCGGAACGAATCCCAGAGCTCCGATAACTATCGGGACGACCTGTGCTTTTACGCCCCATATTCGGCTGATCTCGATTTCCAAACTCTTGTATTTAAGACGTTTCTCTGCCTCCTTGGTAACAACGTTTTGATCGCAAGGCACAGCAACATCGATAAGTAAACACGATTTTTTCGCCAAATCCCGGATAACTATATCCGGTTTGTTTGTCGCTATCGTGCGATCAGTTTGAATTTGTTGGTCGTACAATATCGTACACAATCCAACAGACGTCACCGGTTTTGGTGAGTGTTCGTACCACTTGGGGCATGTGTTCGGAACTTCGAGGGCGGTACAGATCTGCCAGTGGAGGTAGCTACACACCCTGTCGTGTCTTTTCAAATATTCGGTCTTTGCTAGGATTGGACAAGCTGAGACAATATGATCAATGGTTTCTACTTGCTCCTGGCAAATGCGGCATTTATCATCTTGGGAAATTTTGAGAACCGCTTTATCATAATATCGTGTTCTCAAGGCCTAATCTTGGGCAGCTATTACAAGTGCTTCCGATTCTGGCTTCATTCTTCCTCTTTTAAGCCACATAAATGATTGATCTTTATTGATCTGCACCTTGTCCATTCTTTTTAGGTATTGTCCGTGGAGTGGTTTGTCTCTCCACGATTTCTTTAACATTTTTTGTGTCTCACACTTCATGTTTAGCAGCATCAGAAGTTCAGTGTCTGTGTTATTCGACGTGTCTTGCCTAGTTTTCTTCGCAATGCTTCTTGCTACACTAACAATGCCTCTGTTTCCCATTCTTCGGTCAGATTTCATGACCTACCTCATTAGATGGTCATCTTGATGGCTGACTACATACTTCCCCAACCCGACTATTGCGTTGTGTCAGGAGGCCTCAATTTGTCTGAGACCTCTTCCTCCTTCCTTACGTGACACATAAAGTCTATGTATATCAGCTCGAGGGTGAGAAACATGATGCATTGTTAGCAGTTTTCTGGTTTTTTCGATCCATGGTGCGAATATCTTGTTCAGTCCAGTCCACTAGTCCAAAACTGTATTCGGCTACAGGTACCGCCGAACTACCTATTGCAGATATTTTATTCCTGGTTATTATTATTATCATTATTATTATTATTATTAAATTAAAATTGTAATATGTACACATTTCAAATAAAAGTAAATAAAAATTACATCAAAATATTATTCAGGTCATACAGAGATCATTATTCTATCAAATTAAGCTTGGCGTACAAATTTTGCCATGCTGGCAATTGTATGACAAACCATAGCGCTAGTAACTAACGGTTAAGAATATAGTCCTATCAGAAGAAAAGAAAGACGATGGTCAAGGATAAATTGAAGAAGTGTCATGCGTTCGGGTAGGAAAGCTTTGTTTTTGAATGTTTACTGTGACTGTTATGAGTATGCTAATGGAACTGAAAGAGTTAAGCTGTTAAATGAGGGTCCTCGAAAAGAGATAGCTTTGTTTGCAAGATTGCCATCTATTTAGGTATTTTACTGAAATACTTATTAATGACATTATCTTTGTACTCATGTGGATATTTTGCTATTATAATCTTTCCCACTAGAAATACAATATCTGTACAGTTGAGGGAAGTGTTGCGAAGTAGTGATGTACCACTAAAAGGATGACTTGAGATTGCTTTCTGCCAAAATCGAATTTCTTTGCTCGAAGTTATATTAAGGGATACACGTCTATTAAGTTATATTAAGGGATACACCAAAAAAGATAAAAAATAAATGCCAAGATGAGCACAAAGGAGAATGAAAGCAAGTAGAATAAAAATATATTTGAATGCCGTTGTTTCAGTTAAATCTGGATTTCCTCAACACTATGTGTATAGATTCAAATGTTACTAGACACGCAAGTTTCTTATACCCATGTAACAACGCAAGTCTTTACGTGTCAGAACAGGGAAAGCCAATGATAATGAAAGACGTCTGGGGTGGGAGTCCAGTTCAAACGCATGCGCTGAACAGATATAAGGAAGCAAAAAAAGGAAATAGCGTTACATCAGCTAATAAATTCTCTTGGCATCAATTAAGTAATATTAAACTGTACATTCTTTTCTATTAACACTTCAGCAATCACTCGAAAAATGCAAACGACGTAACTGAAAATTACGCAAAAAAACGTTATGTTTTCTGATATACAAGGAGACATTTTTAAGGTTATGTAAACTGACTAAACGACATCTGTCGTCTACGAGAATTGGATAATGTGTGGGACAATAAGGATTAGGTAACTCGCTTCACGTTTCGATTTTCTTTGCTGATGCTTCAACATAAAGTATCTTTCATGTGAGAGGATGTACTACAATTAAACAGTAAAAAACTGTCTTTCGTACGGACCAAGGAAAACAAAATCATTAAGACTGACTAAAAGACGGAAAATATTTCATTCTATATATCTTTGTATTACAATAGTCTATAAAATATAAAAATAAAAATTGCGTAAGTGATTTGACAATAATTAGAAGCATCATAGATCAGCAATTGAGTAATGTTAGTTGTTTGGTATTTTCATAATTAATTGGTGTTAATATATACAATCACCATATTGTATTAATACTTAATTGATTTTAAAGTACCTGTCTAAATCACCAAAAGTAGTATAGAAAAAATATTGAAATTACATTTTAAAATTAATTCATTATAAAAGGAATTTTTAAGTTAAAGCGTTACCTTGGAACACTCAACAATGAAAATTACTTTGTACTCAATGTAAACTCTATTGGTAATCAGGCCAAGATGTTTATGAAGAGTTTGTAATTTGGAAGTTTAATGTGCACGTGATTTTATGGATTTTGCTTCAGAATCAGTAATGAGCAAATTGGTTGTTGAATTGAAAATCATTTTTGATTTGTAACAGAGGAATAACCTTTTTGAGCGGCGTGTAGTGGAATAAATTTAAAGACGAACTTCAGGATGGAAGCTCCGAAATTACTAGGAGGCTTTTAGTTTTAGTGATTCATCTCAAAATTGTAACATTTGGAACTGCTTCTTATTTCGCCTACATAGAAGACAGTTCCTAAACTATCCTCTAAAATAAATTAAGAATTTAAAATAATACCTACGAAGTCATCAGTGTGACATGTTAAGGAATTAACTTCCACTTAAAACAAAATAATTTTTATTCAAAACGACTTTATGAAAACGACTTTACACCTCTCTTTGGGGCCAAATTTTAATTATCGTTCAACAAAAGACATCGCTAGGATGCTATTAAACGAAAATTGAAACATTTACTGCGAAAATTCCGTTACGCAGAAGTAATTACTACACTGGAAGACCCCAACAGTGTCTATCAGGGACTTCCAGCCATCCACGTACAGAAACTACGAACCGGTCATGCATAAAACATGGCGCCGACACAAACGAGCGAGCGGCAGTCCGGGGAACCTCAAATCGCGAGAAGGCGTGGCTCGGGGGATATGGTAAAAGCGCGCGGCGTCCGACGAACGCGGGGCGTATCCCGCAGAGAAAAACGGATTCTCGGGACTAACGAACGCGCGATATTCCGATACAAAATCCGATTAGACTCTCTGGGCAGAAAGAAAAGGGATATTTTTTTCGAGGTGGATTACCAAAGCAGTCACCCCTAATTAAGGACTGTTGATGATAACGGACTTGAACGTTTTCCGATATATTTCCAATCTTGTGAATTTGGCATTCGAATTACAGTGTGATTTGAAGCAATCAGGAAAAAGCGTGGAGTAGAATAAAACTATAACCAGTTATTTATGTTGTTTTTCTCTCCACGGTCACCGCTTTAATATGATTGCTCGTCTGTTTTAGCCGAGATAAATCTTCTCGAACTGTGTGATAATATATACGAGCATAACATATCTTTATATAGTAATTGAGTAACCTGCTTCCGTGTATCCGTCCGGCACTCACCATTAGGCCATTTACTGTTCACCAATCGAAACAAATGAGCTGTCATTCAACGAATTTAATTGCGTTGCACATGCGACGTGTAAATTTGCATTCATGTATTTGCAATCCTTTTTTTCTACCACTATTTTCGACAGATTCTCTAAAATTAATTATTAATATAATAAATTGAGTATATTATAAAAGCATGAAGTTTTAAAATTCTGAATAATAGCAAATATGATTGGTCGTTTCGGTCTCTTGGTGGGAAACTGATTGTTTTCAGATATATTTAGAAGATGTAAGACACTTCTCCAAAAAACACGTGATGTTACGTTATTAGTGCGGCGAACTAGCTGTGGCCGTGCGAACCACGTGTCCGAGAGCCACTGTCACATGGAGCTGTGATGACAACTAAATGTGACTCGTGTGAAGGCCCACAGCACCCAGGCGATAACACAGGTTCCTAAGTTGTTGTATCCGGGACTCACTTACAGTAGGCAGTAGCTTACAGTAGGCAGTGTAGGAGCTAGGATATCTCGGAAGGATAAGTTTCATCATCACTATTGCTCGTGCAGAGCAGTTTTTTAGTCCAACAGAGGAATACCACTTTCGTCGCACAGTTAGTGAAAACTACGAACTTATTTTTTTAAACGTCCGTCTGTGCAGGACACTAGAGTAACTAGTTATTGGATTTTTCCAAAATGAATATTCCGTGCTCGATGCGACTTGACTCGAAGTCTAAGATTTTGAAAATTTCTTTACATGTTGTTTGTGGAACCGTTACACGGCACGCCTGGAACATTTCCAAATTTTCTCAAAATTGTTTTCAAATATTTCATCTACTTTTCTTGAACCAATGGCATGAAGTACACTTATAACGATGACATAGGTTTGATTTTCTCTGTTACCTCTGAATTTTTTTAAATTTTCAAAAGTTTCAAATTTTGTGGACCCCTTCATACAACTACATTTTTAGAGATACATAATTTTTCTTCGGACAAAATTTGTTCCATAAAATAATCACTCAATAATGTAATTCACAGTTTTTTAGAGTTTAGTTTTCACGCAATTTTGAGTAAACAGTAGCAACATTAAAAATGTATCGTCTCAAAAACTGTTTTTCAAAAGTTTTATTTTCTTGAAATTTTTTGTACGGTTAGAGCAAAGTGTACTGAGTAATATGACATAAACGACATTTTGATGCACTCTTAATTTTTTGAAAATTGCACGAATGCATCCCTTTAAATATTTCTCGCTTTGTTAATATTTATATTACTAGCGTTTTTCTACATTATTGCATTTGTAAGTACTACTGCTTTAAATTATGGTTTAGAAAATATTTCAAAACCTCAACAGCTTTCTGTGTAAATGAGACCAAATTTGCGCATTTTCAGAAAAGTTCAAGAACATTTTCTCAAAATCTGTTCGAATTTTTTCAATGAAAATATACATGTAGGTTTTACTATTCTATAATATTCTTGAAGTCTTATTTCATTTCTATTACTCAGGGACCGAAAATCGAGAACATGAAACTATGTCTTTCAGGCGCCGATAGATAGCAACTGGTAAGAGGGTCAGGGAAAAGCGAAAAGGTAACCCAAGGGCGGGGTATCACAAAGGAATTAGGAAACTTACCAGCAGGAAAATATCTGTATTATTCGGTAATCCCACAAGGCATAAATTGCAACGAACGTCAGCTTTCACTTTCTTTTCGAACGTTCTGTCACTTCCCTCCATTGCAGACATCTCACACATTTGACATCTCACACATTTGACATCTCACACACACATTTGCAGGTGTATTCTCTACGCTTCCAGTTTCCCCACGAAAGGGCAAAGGATTCACCCAGTTTGAAGCTCTTTTGTTTTGTCCGATGAAGGCTACGGTGTGCTCAAAAGGGAGGTTGGAAAGTTTCCAACAGAAGCATTGAGTGAGATAACGGGAAAACTTCTCTCTGTACCTGCATATTGAAGGTATTTCCGATACCGGCAGCAACTCTCGCTGCAGCTCAAGAAGATAAGAGTGTATATATAGTCATTCTCTAGACGCTTCCATCCATTAAAAAACCTTTAAATCGATACGAAGCACAAAATGTAAGCGGATGGGTAACTGGAACTTCAAGTTTCACCGTATCATAAAACGAAAATAAAAGTAAGTAATATGGTTAATAATGATTCTCAATCTAGATTACGCTTCATTACTGATATTTTAGTATTACAGATTGTATTTCAACAAAAGTACATTCGCGAAGTATATCATAACAAATACGGTGATATCTTGCCTATAGATGCATTAGAATGTTTCAGAACATTTTATAAAATGTCAGCTAGTGGCTTGCAGCAGCGAAAATGTTACTGTGCATAAACAGCAAATTATTATTCAGAAAGCGCACACACTTCTTAAGAAAAACAAAATACTCCCTCACAACACTACAATAATTTAAATATTTTAATAAAAGTTATCTTCCTTACCACTGCAAAACATTGTCTAGTACATACGAATTCACATAAAAAAATTGTTTACTAAATACCAAGAATACAAACAAATTGTTCTTACACAACGCAACAGGTTAATAGTAAATATTTAACGGCGGACGCCCTCTTCTTTAGAGACTTAATGTCGCATGACGTCAGCTGTATGGTAAGCAGTGCGGAACTGAGTACAAAAATTCAGTCGATTCACGTAGAATGAGATTACGTGTAATAACACAATCATATATTTGCATTTCTCAGGCAAATCGAAACTTTTTTCAGTGCTTTTGTACATCTGTACGAGTTTGTGGGGATCTAACGTAACTATTGTGAAGATTCTAATTTTTTCCCTTTAATGAATCAGGTTGATTATTAAAAAAATAGAAACATTCATTTACTTATAAGGGCCGATGATTCAACAACATACATCACAGATCTGAAAGGTGGTAACTTACCGTTCAAATATATTAACAAAACAATTCCAAGTTTCCAAAATAAAATAAAAATATTTATTAACAACAACTCAAAATAATGGACATAAATGTAAACATAAAGGAATGGGAAAGAAAACTTCATAGAATTTAACAATTCACTATCTCAGTTCACTTCAACTTTCTCATATATTTTAATCCATCCACTGACAACCTCATTGAGAACTCCAATTATTTCAAAAGTTTTATTTTCCGACTGTATTTCAGTACATATACTTCTCGTCTGTATTCTAGATCGTCCACTCCGTCTGTAAATCAACATACGTCCACATTCCGTCTGTACTTCGAGACATCCAACTTTCCTGAGCTTGTTGATTCTTCACTCCTTGAGCAGTATATCTGTTGCCTTGGTGTTCAACACCTCAGTCCCAGGCGGCCGTGCGCACATAAGAATACCTTCTGAATGTACAGACGTGTTCAAATTATTAGACTAAAGACATTTTCTGCAAAATACTTTCATTTATTGCAAGATTACATCTGTGTACGTTACTTTGATACGTTTAATATTTGGTGACTTTATTCTTAATAAACAACTTTATCCTGTTTGGCATGGTTTTTACCAACTTTTACGTGAGTTTTTAATTTCATTGTTGCGGTACCAAATTTTCTCTAGTTTATGAACGAGTTCTTGTTTGGTAGTTATTTATATTTCCTTATCCTTCGCTTGATAGTACCCCATCACTTTTCTAAGAGGTTCATGCCTGGGCTATTGCCTGGCCAGGGTAACACTTTCAACTGGTTTTCTTCCAAATATTTTGAGACCCTTTTGGCTGTATGGAACGGTGCTCCATCGTGAATAAAAATGGCATCTTCATTAGGGAACCACTCTCTAATTTGGGAAAATAGTTCCTTTTCAAGGATTTTTTGTATTGAACTTGCCTCATTGTCCCTTCGACAATGTGCAATTTGTCCGGACGTTTCACAGACATCACACTCCTTACCATAACGGATGTTGGATGCTTCATAAATTGTTGCAAGCATTCAGACTTGAAAGCTTCTCCTGGTCTCCAAGAAACGTACTGACTCCTTTCTGCAACCCCGGTGAATACAGATTCGTCACTGAAGCGTACCAGAAGGATCTTAGAGAATTTCAAATTAAAAAAAAGATGTGAATAGTTTTGCAATAGTAGTGCAATAGTATTGCAATAGTAGTGCAAAAATTTCTGACCTAACATAGACCTCAATTACTCGAAAATTAAAATATGCATTTATTGCATACCATTAAAGCATTACAATCTGCAACACAAAATTTTATTTTGCAGTATATTTCCCCTATAATTTTGTCATGGAATTGTATATACCTTTGCCCAGTCCTCACCTGTCCACTTTAGGTGTTGTTTGGCTCATTGTAGTCTATTGTGTTTCGTTGATAGAGTTATTTTCTGTTTTTTCTTTGATCGGCATGCTTTTAAACCTTATCCACACAACCTCCTCCTCACTGTCACAGGAGACACAGCAAACTCAAAACCTTTTAGATGCTGACTCAAGTCATTGGACGTCAGTTTATGGTTCAATGTTGCCATCATCAACAGTTTTCTTGTTTTTCGAGGACTGATTTTTCTCTTACGTCCACAGTTTACTGCTCTCTTTGGTTTGCATTCACTAATTTCCTGCTATGAGATTTTGATTCTGTTAACAGTTTTCTGAGATATTTTATTCTGTTAGCAATTTCCTGCTCTGTATAACAGTTTTCAACAATTAGTGCTGCCACAACAGCAGTTTTACGAGGTGAAATGTCCTTTTTCTTTCCCACAACCTTACTTTATACTGCACTCTTCAGTATTTCTATCTATATTAATTATAATCAAGTTATCAGACTTTATAATGTCAGCAGAATGTAGCAAGAAGTATGGAAAATGAAAACCAAATCGAATGTCACTATAGGAACTCGCAATCACACTGTAGACAGAATTGCAAAGCACGTGTACCGCAAGCTTACACTACCACACTTAGGAGGGAACTGACAAATGTTACCAACAATGAAAAATAAATTGATTTGGGAGTTCCCTGAAAGAGAAATTTCTTAAAAACAATCAAGAATGAGGTACCCAGTAAAAACAATCTGATATTAAGCATTTCTCTTCTATTTTTACATCATTGAACCGCGGAACATTAAAAATACGTTCTTTAGTCTAATAATTTGAACACGTCTGTATATACTTCATGCCATATTGACTCGTTACAATGAGTATTTTTGTACATTTGTACGTGTTCGTGGGGAACTATCGTAACTATACTTACCACCCACATGGCCGAAGGCTGCAGAGTTTTGTTTCAACTTCTACGCGCTTTGGAAATCAGTAATACAGATAGTGAATCATGACAACTGTTCTCATTACATCACTACTTTCATACAAAAATGATGGTGACATTTAATATTAGATATTTGATAGACTATTTGAAAGGTCAGAGAACATTTGGAAATTGCCATCTCAAAAGCTCTGAACAGCTTTGAAATTGGGATCTCAAATATAAGAGGAAAAATAATGATTTACAGGCTCATATTTTAAATGTAAATCCCAGAGCCTTTTTTATTCCTTGTTGCGCACATACTCTCTATTTTGTAATTAATGATGCATCAAAATTAAGTTTTCATATAAAAGACTTCTCTTCTTTGATTAAATTTTTTTTTTCATCAACCAAAAGGTGGAACTGTCTAACAAAACAATCATTAAATTGAATCTTTTAAATCCATTCGTATTCGTTCCCCATTCATTTGAATGTGGTAAAATGTACTTGCACCACGGGCGGTACACAGCAACGGCCATGTATGAAATCTTTTGGTCAGCAAATAATGTAACATCAGAAAGTGAGCCAAAAGCTGTAAATAACGTACATCGTTTTTAATTAGATATATAGACACGAGCCAATAGCTTTTATTACCTTTATATTGAGTCGTATGGGGAAACTATTCGTATGAGGAAACCTTGTATTGTTTATTGAGCACATGAAGTTCAGGATTTGTTGTCAAATATATCATATTTTGAATTTTTTGTAAATGTCTTTATCAAGGAAATAAAGGTTTTCAACTTTTTTCTCATATTAAGTATTTGCTTTACGAAGTAGTGCAGGCGCTGAGACACACGCGCTTTCCATACGGGATTCTCACCAACCACGGTTAAACAAATGCCACTGCTGTCTAGCTTTGCCCTCTCGGATCCTCCTTGTCACTTTACGCAAAAGAGTATGCGCGCTTGTGAAAACATATAGCACTATGGCGATAGATAGGAAATATATTCAAAATAAAGAAGAAATAAATAACGAGGAGAGAGGATATCACCAAAGTATTAAGGAACGCCCAAAACGTTTATTTTGTGTAACATTCTCTGTATAGAGAAACGAATATATTCTCCGTATACATGTACGCATAAGTAAGTCAAATATTCATGATGATGATTCAGAAAAAAATAAGTATTGAAATGTTCCAACTTATAACGAATTTATTTTGGGAATTTTATGGAATTGATCTATCTTTGCCCAAGTACGTTCGCGAAGTCAGTCATCTGGACAGTGCAAATAGATCGTGCCGTTTATGTATAATTCCCAATGTCAGTTACAGCATATAATAAATGTCAAGACAAACTACGCAGTTACGTGAAACAACATCTCCTAAGCAACCGCGTGATTTTTTCCATCACGTGACTAATTCCAATCTTGTCGTGTGCGCACCAGAACGAGATCACCCCTCCTCTCTCTTGTTTGTGAAAGAGAAGAAAACGCTTACTCCAACCAGCGACGCAACGCCGCTCCACGGGCGAGCAACGAACCTCGTAAACAGAACACGGACTAATTTTAGGCTGCGTTTCTGAGGGCTGCCCTCTCGAACGGGGCTTTAGAGTATGAGTTGCCTCGATTTCATAAGGCACTTCCTGCGGTTTACAGCCGCACGCAATTACTGGCTCGGATGGCGTGCGTTTTACGCGTGCGGCAAGGAGCCCCGCGCAGCTCGCGCTCACGCGGATGCGTTATTCAAGAGACGCTTCGGAACGCCCCGCCCCGCCCTTCCTCGCCCCTCCTCGCCCGTCCCGTCCCGTCCCGTCCCGTCCCGTCCCGTCCCGTCCCGTCCCGTCCCGCCCCGCCCCTCCATGCCACATTCATCCCCACCACGCACATCCCGCAGCGCTCCACCATTCCCTGCCCCGCCATGCCATGCCCCCGCGACGCCACGCCACGCCACGCTACGCCACGCCACGCCACGCCGCGCCACGCCTCACCTCACCCAGCCCCCCATCCTTAGCAGGCCACGGTGCGTGCCATGTGCTGCCTGCCCTGGCTTAGCCAGTCCTTGCCGCATTCATGGAAATGTTTACGATACCACAATTTGACTTCGAATGGATCCTAAATACCGAGTCAGAAAAACTCACGATCGGTATTTCTTTGCAATGCTCAATTTGCAGTTCCCATACGAAATACATATTTGAAATATTATTATTAATGAAGAAAACATTTAAGCATATATTCTGATAAGACGGCATAGACAATGAATAAATAATTAATTAAAGAGAAATACTCTATAAGAAGTATTTTTAATAAATGACACGTTCTGCGTCATTGATTTTCAGTTTGTGTTAGAGACAAACCGCACAAAATAGAAAAAACTCCCTTTTCCAAAAAAAAGTATTTTAATTAACATATTGATGATGCTATATCAAATAAAACTTCTGGAGTCACTTATATTACAATACACTGTCATTAAATTCATAACAACTGTTATGAATAAATCACATTTTTTTAGCAATACGTAACTGACCATTACAGGAGCAGATGGTGCAGTAGATAAGAAGCTGTCGAAATAATATTACCTGTAACAAACAAAACAAATATCTTATAAATATGATAGTTAAAATTAAAACATTAATATTTATATTAAAACATTATAAATGGAATATTGATCAAATATGTTATTGAGATTCGGTAGTGGATTAACAAAATTGTATTCATGTGGTATCTCTTTGGAATGTTTATCAACAAGGTTCAGTATAATTATTCACATGTAAGCGTATTTAATACGAAACATAATTTCAGAATAATTCCTAATAAATTGAACAACGTGTCTTCTACCTAATATTTCTCCATTCAGAATACTATTAACGAAGATAGACAGACACAGACGATTAGAGCGTGGATATTGAGAAGACGCCTAATTCAAGGAAATGAATCGAATACCTTTATACTACCACAATATCTAGAAGGTTTTGTAATAAAGATAATATTAATTAAACTTTAAATTCAGTTTTGTGATTACTGTATGTAAATATTTTCCACTTTTCAATAAAAGTGTTATGCTTTTAACTAACGATGGTTTTTGTTGCAGATATCATACAGTGAGTTCTAATCTTCCTAATCAAATATTAAATTAAAATATCTCCAAAGAGAAATATAAAATGCTTGTTCCGAAAGCTTTAAATCTTTTGTGGTGTATTTATATCAGATATCTATTTTGATTTAAACGAATAAGCTCCATTTATTTTCAATGAGCCACAGAACTGCGAGAAATACAAAGGACTTAACGATCATTTAGGAAATATGTTTTTTTTTATGAAGGTAAAATTTTATATTTCTTACCGGCAATTCAACGGTTTCCACCAGTTATGAAATTTAGTTTAAAATCCAAAAAAGGGTATATTTATCTCCAGGTAAAGTAGATCATGTTAGGCCGATGACTCCCACACTCGTTTCGCGATAAGTTTTGTCGCTCTCACAATAACGAGATATTACTAATGCTGACTACTTTAATAATTTTGAATACCTAATACTTAATTTTTATTGTTAAATGTTTGAAATTCTCTATGAATAATAGTTACAAAAATAGTTAATGTACTAACTGTCCCTTCTTTCCCAAACTAACTTTTTTGCATCACAGTCAAGGTATTAAAAACTACACTTACTGGTCGCCACACATCCTCTGAGAATCAATGTGTAGGATGAAACAAGAATAAGATTGTCTATAAAGATGAACTGACATTTGATCCGAATAGGGCATTGTACGTTATCACAATATACATTGATATTTTAAAATTTCCGTTCTTCTGATTATATGCTCTCCTTGAGCCTAGCAGATTCAAAGGTCGTGTGTTTTGATCTCCGCGCCTTCGAGAAAGGTTTTACTTAATGTCATAAAATCGAGCAAATTACTCGCAAAATAACTGATCCAACAAAGTTTTACGAAGCAACACACATGTTTAATCACTCGGGTAGCGCACGGCAGGATGAAGCAGGGCAGCTGCGACGACACTAGAATTCCTATGAGTAGACGTACCCCAGTGATTCTATAAAATCCAGACTTTTTGCCAATTCAAGAAAATGATTTTTTTTAAGCTTTTATAAATAGTAGAAACACGAAGCAAACCTTGTTGACTTTCCGGGAGACGCGAAGTAGCCGCGAAATGCAATCCGCCCAGAGAAGGTCTCAGAAGGCGACCGAAATGTCATCTGTGCCTAGGACTTTTTTTGCGACAAGTCTCCCAGACAGCAAAGTGGATACTGGCCGCCAAAACCTACGCTCTTACGAAGTGAACCATTGCATGTGAGTTGTTGCAGATGTGCTTTTGTCTCTGGCAACAAGTTTTGTCATCCGTCACTGGTTACAAAATGCGTGTAAGTTATTGAAGGTCAGAGAGCCATGATGTTACCTTATCATTGCCAATCTGAACTGTCAGGGGTGCGAGTCATGTCAAAGCAATTGCTGAACTATATGAAAAATGTGAACACAAATAGTAAATGAACAACAGGAAGATGATACAGAGGCTTATTCCTAAGACTGTTACTCCTTATGGCAATATTTTAATGTCTTTATTATGTACTAAACATTTCTTATTGTGTTTAGGAGACAAATTCTGAGTGCTTCACGTTACAGGTTGCTGCGAATAAGCGTATTATGTCTCAAGCCGACCTTCGCATCATTACAATATCCTCAAATTGTCTCAAATTCTATGAAGCAGTTCTAAGTCTTCACGGGTGTATTTTCTGTTCATCTGCCGACTTTCTATATTGTAATCAATTGTTAGAGAACTAATGCGCTGAAGGGAGCATTCCGTGTGTAGGAAGCAGTCAAACCGCTCACTTTCCGACACTGGAATCGGGATTCAAATATGAATCGATCTACATATGATTTGTGGTAGACAAAGCGGTACTGAGACAGGTTTTCTTGGAGATCACTCGTTTCCAATATTTCTTATTCCACCTTTTCTCCATCACTATTCACATTTAATCTTCATAATCTCCTTTCAATCTACATGATTGATTCATTAGTATTTCTGGCGTTCCAACGTCTAAGGTCTTAATTCAAGTAAGTGTAGAACATTTTTATCGCGGAAGGTAGCTTTGATCTTCCCCTGCTGGATGCCGAGATTCGGTGCCAACCTACACGATGGTTAGTGGGATATTACCCAATCAGCTTTCTTCCATCAGCAGGGCACCGCTCCAGCCGGGGCAAGCTGTAAGCTCCCGACTGGTATCCCGACAGATGTAGTGCGTGTAAGACTAAGTGTAAGTAAGAGGTGATGACAGACCAAGGAAGAGGAAGGAAAGATCGCACGCGGTCCATGGTCTGTTTGTTAGGGTACTGCTCGGATATTCACCTGGTGTTGATAGGAGAAATCACGGAAAACTATCGATTAGAATAACCGGCCGCTAGAATGTTCCTCCATTCACGCCTGAATTCGACCTAGTTACTGTAACGTTTCGCACAATTCCGATGTTTATTTACATTTTTTACATTGTTATTTGGTAAATAAGAAACATATGATGTACCGAGGTTGTTAGAGAAGGAGGTTAGCAACGGATAGATTGATGACTTATAGAGAGAGAATTGAACGAAAAAACGTGTTCCTATATCGAAATACATAAGATATAATTGTACAAAGTGAAAAGGTACTATACATTAAAGTACATTGTACAAGAAATTTAAAATAAACTAGAACTGAAGTGTTACTACTTTTAAAAAAAAGTAGTTACAGTAATTGTAACGGCAGATGCAACAAAAAAAGTGTTGGCAGAGTGTGACGTTACACTACCTAACTAGTGGTGAAAATCCTGCCTGCTTGGGGACTTGAATCCTAGAACATTCCGGTCAGAGGCACTGTAGAGTCACTGTAGGCACTCAAATGATGCCCTGACCCACCTAAGCCGGTGTCGATCTACATCGTTTATCCATTCCTGGTATGGCCACACGGTTGAGACTCTGGAATTGAGCAAGAATGCTACAAGATTCTTTGACCTTCTAAGTTCAATAGCAATCAATAAAGCACTATAAATTGCGTAAATATATGACCTAGAACCTTGACGTAGTTAAAATCTAAAAGTAGCATTGATTCAGTGTTAGTTGTATATTAGATTACTCAGTTCTGTAATCAAACCCAACAGAAAATGTCACTCTTTGCTTTGCGAGACTGACACTTTATTCACTGGACGCTTTTTGTCAGGTTATTTAGAGGAGTTTTTCCCGAACTATGTTTAACCCGATTAATTCATTAGTCTCCGCAAACGTGGGATCTCGTTTTCTCGGTAATGGTATTCCGGAAAGTAATTTACAGTCCGTACCTTTGGAATTGCATTACTGTTGTTGAATGTAGTTTTTCAATTCGTTTTGTTCAACGAAGTTAGTGGTAAACGTAGCTTTATTGCTCTTCATCGATTAGTTATTTGTCATGTACAATTTAAACACTGATTTTGATTCCATTGGAACTATGATTTTTTTAAGGGTGTTAAAATGCTTTAGAGTATGATTTGAGTATTACACGTTATTTTATTCATTCTGACAAATTAAATTGCTAGAAAACTAACGAATAGCCACCATAAATCAACAAATTTCCTTCATCAAAGAAAAACTAAGCATTATTTTCCTTATTAGTCCTGAAATCCGATAAAAAATACCCTATTGCAATGCCATTACTACGAGCGTTTTATGTTTCATCAATGTCAATCCCAATGATTGGCAATGTCGATTCTGTTTAAATCACATTTATGCACAAGAATTGCAATTTACTCCATTTCATTTTCATTTTAATTTAGTATCGAAAACGATGGAATGGCAATCTGTACGTAGATGATGATTGGTTACTAGTTACAAATGATATCGTTCACTTACTATAAAATTAGTTGTTTCATTTAGACATCTATAATTGTATTTTTGTAAACCACTGAGTTCAATTCCATCATGTTTCCAAGTTGAAATAACTAAATGAACAAATAATGTAGTTTCACTGTGATATATCATACAAAATGCAAGAGAACGTGATGGAAAATGTATTCATTAGTCTACGATTGTTTGCAAACTCTATTAAACAAGTTAACAGAGGAAATATAGTATCATATTATATTTTGCTTTCCTACAAAATATAATTTTACGTTTAGAAAAAGAATTTGCGTTTTAAGATAGTGTGAAATAACGTTTTCACTACTTATATAGTCGATTCACAAATTGTACTGCATGAGAACTTAGTATATGCAAGACTTATATCCAATTTCATGTATCTGGAAAAGAGAATTGGATTGATAATTGGCGCAGAGAAATTATTCCAGCATATTAATTGACACGCTACTGGAAATAAGAAAATATAAGATTGTTTAACCACTAAAATTATTGGCAATACTGAAGAATATACTCTAGCAAATCGTGATGTTGAGTACCTAGTCGTATAAAGAATAAAAATATTCGCATAGACAGCTCTGAGTCCTTAAGTCATTGATGTTTGATGATCAATATTATTCCAAGGTATCAGGGAATCTGAAAACCAATTCGTTATAAGAATTTCAAAAAGAAAATCGAAAGAAAATCGTCTTGTGAAATATAATTTAGAACTTGATTAAATATGGCTTCACTTTCTTATTTCAGAACTACTCTGATAACAGTTTTGACGCGAGGACTAGCAAAAGAGAGAAAAACTAAACAAACTCTTGAGGAATCTGAATTTACCAGTTAGTTTGTCTTGTCCGGTGAGAAAGTGTTATTGCGAGAGATGATTGGGAATGCGGCACTCTGTTTTTCACAAGTCAACGGAATAACTGAATGATTAGGACATGAAATATTTCGAAACAATTTTGCACACGTGGTTGAGAAAGATGCACTAAAAGCAAACGACATCCGTCTACTTTCTCTCATCTGTATTTGAGATTTAAAGTTTCGTGCGGAAAATCAACACATTTTGTTATCAATTGCTAGGTAACAATTCAACGGATAGAACTAATTTACTTGAGTGTATAATAGAAACAAGAGACGTATCTCAAAGTTCCAATAACTCGGGGATGTTGAAGTTCCTTTATCCACTGTTCTTCGCATTTCAAAGTACAGCATGGACGACTAGTAATCTTTGAAAAATAATGTCTCTAGGAAAATAATTGCACACCTAAATAATAATCGTATCTTCACTGTGCTTCAAAAAATTCTCTTCGTTGCAAAGTTCTTTCGATAATAATTTGTAGGGCTTGAAAGTAAATAGACCTAAACCAAATTTTGGTACAAGATAAATATTACCATCTATACAACTCTCATCCTTCTAGCTTGTGTCTCTACCCATCTTCGTTTGGGGAAGGGAGACAAGGAAAAGAAATTAAGACGCAAGATGTTCCAAAAAAGTCCCAACCCTACCACAACAAACAAAGCAAATCCTTGTGCCCTTGGTGCGATGTGACCAGAGTCTGTGGGATGTGAACCGAGTCTGGTACAGCTCATCCATGTAAAGCAGTATTTTACGAACCTTTGCCTGTTGATATTGTCAGCATAATCCTTCTTAGATAATACCAGAAACGTTGGCAACTTTCAAGTTTCTTTTAGCAGACTCATGTACCACAGAAACACCACCTTGCGAATCCGCACGCAATTTTGAATCGCTCTGTGTGTAGAGAGCACGTTCCGCATTCGCTGTCGGCGCGGATCAGCGGCTTTAAGACGGGGCAATTTGCAGGGCGCCGGCCGCCACCGCCACCACCGCCGCCGCCGCCGTCGCCGCGTGGCGCACTCTGCCGGGTGGCGCGTGCGCGCCGCTTTGCTGCACTATTTACGAGCGCAGCCAACGCAACACGTTCCCACGCGGGTGGTGGCAGGGCACGGGGGGGTAGGGTGGAGTGGGGTGGCGCGGGATGGGATGAGAAGGAATGAAGCGGAACGGGGTGGGGGAGGCAGAGTGGCATGTGGCGAGGTGGGGGAGGGGCGGGGCGGGTTTAGGTGGGGAGTAGTGGAGTGCGGCGTATTGCGGGGTGGGGCGGGGTGGGTTGGGGAGTGGTGGGGTGTGGTGGGGTGTGGTGGGGTGTGGTGGGGCGTGGCGGAGCAAGGGCGGGGTGGGTGGGTGGAGTGGGGTCGGGGGTGGGGCGGAGCGGGGTAGAGCGGAGCGGGGTGGAACGGAGCGGGGTGGAACGGAGCGGGGTGAAACGGAGCGGGGGGGAACGGAGCGGGGTGAAACGGAGCGGGGTGGAACGGAGCGGGGTGGAACGGAGTGGGGTGGAACGGAGCGGGGTGGAAACGGAGCGGGGTGGAACGGAGCGGAGTGGAACGGAGCGGAGTGGAACGGAGCGGGGGTGGAACGGAGCGGGGTGGAACGGAGCGGGGTGGAACGGAGAGGGGTGGAACGGAGAGGGGTGGAACGGAGAGGGGTGGAACGGAGCGGGGTGGAACGGAGCGGAGTGGAACGGAGCGGGGTGAAACGGAGCGGGGGGGAACGGAGCGGGGTGAAACGGAGCGGGGTGGAACGGAGCGGGGTGGAACGGAGAGGGGTGGAACGGAGCGGGGTGGAACGGAGCGGAGTGGAACGGAGCGGGGTGGAACGGAGCGGGGTGGAACGGAGCGGGGTGAAACGGAGCGGGGGGGAACGGAGCGGGGTGAAACGGAGCGGGGTGGAACGGAGCGGGGTGGAACGGAGTGGGGTGGAACGGAGCGGGGTGGAACGGAGCGGGGTGGAACGGAGCGGAGTGGAACGGAGCGGAGTGGAACGGAGCGGGGTGGAACGGAGCGGGGTGGAACGGAGCGGGGTGGAACGGAGAGGGGTGGAACGGAGAGGGGTGGAACGGAGCGGGGTGGAACGGAGCGGGGTGGAACGGAGCGGGGTGAAACGGAGCGGGGGGGAACGGAGCGGGGTGAAACGGAGCGGGGTGGAACGGAGCGGGGTGGAACGGAGTGGGGTGGAACGGAGCGGGGTGGAACGGAGCGGGGTGGAACGGAGCGGAGTGGAACGGAGCGGAGTGGAACGGAGCGGGGTGGAACGGAGCGGGGTGGAACGGAGCGGGGTGGAACGGAGCGGGGTGGAACGGAGAGGGGTGGAACGGAGCGGGGTGGGGCGGGAGAAGGGGCGAGGAGGTGTACGGGAGGAAGGGCAGGCAGGCACTGCACCGGTAGCGTCGCCACATAAGAATATGAAATAATTTCGTAATAAATAAGGCGCACGCACAATGGCGAAGGCGGCCGCAGGGACGACGCCGTCGGGGCTGGAGCGCGTTAGCTGGGGCGGCGAGAGAGAGAGAGATGGAAGGAGTGATAGGATGTGTATGGGACGGAGACAGAACAATACACACACACACACACAGATACAGAGTCAGAAAGGCACAAAGAGAGAGAAAGAGAGAGAGAGACGTATTGAAAAAGACACACTGAAAGAGAAAGAAGAAAGATAGAGATAAGAACGAAGACGTGGTTAGCACGGAAGGAAAGAGGAAACGAGAGGGGAAAGTGAGAGCGCACAAAGGGGCGAGGGTCCAAGAGGAAGAAAACGAGAATGAGAGGAAGAGAAGGAAACCTCGACAAAGAAAGAGACAGAAAGGTGAAAAGAAAAGGAGAAACATGTGAGCGGGAGGGGTTGACAGAATGTAGAGGGAAGAGTGGGAAAGGAATGCGTAATGCGGCAGTGCAGTAGATTCTCGTTGCGAGCCGCCTGCCTGACGCTTCCTGCCTCCCAAGCAACGTCGCGAAAGACATGTCCCACACAGTCATCCCCGACACCTGACGCAGGCAACAGGCATCACAGTTTGGTGGAATCAACGTCAGTCGTGAAGTGTTTTGTTGCCATCGGATACTAATGAAATATTTCTACTGTAAACGCAAAATGCATTTAAGTGTACGACATCAAAATGCATTTTTGTGACGACGTTGAAGCAAGACATGCACTTAAAATTTCAAAAAAACAAAACAAAAAAACACGTTATTCGTACTACTAAAGGAAATATAGTTTATTCATTCAAATCACTCAAATATAAATAATTTACTCTGCTTAAGACATGATCATAAACGTTGGGGAAAGGAACGTGGTAGTGGGAAAGATAGAAAGGTAGAGAGGTACGGGGAGATGGAAAATGATGAAGGAACGTAGTAAGAAGGGGATGATGTTTATGAGAGAAAGGGGAGTGGATGGTGAGGAGGCGTCGAAGAGAGGAGCTACAGATCGGTTTATCCCCTGTCTCTAGTGATACTGTATCTTCACTTCGGCAGTATGAGTTACGAATCATCGACTCGTTTCTTGAAAGGGTAAGGAGCGCAACTTTTACGCCTCAATACAGCGCTGTAAATAATTTGATCTTGAAGTCTCTTTTTCACCGTGCCACGCCCCTAAAACATAACGCATGGGGCAGCGATGGTCTCCTCAGCTTCGTCGCTGCGGAATCCGCTCGGAAATACATGTCAGGCAAATGTAAACGAACGAGCGAGCGAGCGAGGCGACGTAGAGAAAACGCGCTAAGAGAACGTGGGCGAAGAAGCGAGTGCTCGCGAGGATAAAGAACACACAGAGCGGTTAGTGCTACAGACAATATTACAGGTTGGAATGTTGAACAATCTTCACCTACACACATCGCTCAGACTATTCTGGCTCAAATTGTTTGTATTAGTTTTGTGCGAGTTCATGAATGGTGTCTTAGCACAAGTAGATGTTTAATTAATGTTATTATTATTATTATTATCATTAATATTATTATTAGGTTCATTAATTATTATTATTATTATTATTATTGGCAAATTCTCTTTATAGTTGGAAGACGATAAGCTCTCCATTGTTCTTTGGGTTCTTCATGTTGTTTCAATATGCTTTCATTTTTTTCGAGAAAATTGTTTATGTTCTTGTGACCACTTTGGTCTGTATTTGCATTTATTATCGACTTCTAGGTCATTAGCGACCCCTATTGGATTTTAACGTTATGGTGTCTATGAGGATGGAACGATATTTTGATGATAGGCGTGAAAAGACGAACACATACAACTATACCCGAGGCGGGACTCGAACCCGCGACCCTTCGGCTCTAGATCGTTACGGCACTATTGCCTTGCTATCTCGGCAGCCAATCCGGCTGAATTGTTTTTGTTTCGGTTTCTCTGATGCAACTTCCAACTTGTCCACTTTGTGATTGAAGATGTATATTTCTGCAATGTCATCTGATCTTATATTAGCTTTTCTGAGGTCTTTTCGAATTTCTTTCAGCCAAGGAGTTGTTTCTCAATAATAATAATGACAATAATAATTATTGTTGTTATTAATATATTATTATTATTATTGGCCGAGTTGTGTCAGGAAAAAGGACATATACAAATAGTTTTGTTGTTCATATATTCATATAGTACTAGTTTAAGTGTGATGGCGTTGAACACTTTTCGTAAGCGCGGCGGAAATATAGTTTATTCAGCATTTTATATATGAAATTGTTGTAGTTTTTTTTAAACCCTCTTCTTACTTATGCGTGGCCTGCTAGGGATGGAGCTGCTCCCACGATACGAAAAATTCTCCTAAACTTTCAGATTAAAATCCTTCGCGCTGCCGTAAGAGCACCTTGGTACGTTTACAACAAACCATTGGACAGAATTTAATTTTATCACAACTGAACACTGTATTAACCCTCGCACCATATCTGCAATTTACAATCGAGTACTATATCTGGGGTATTTTTGGTCTCCAAGCTTTACTGACAAAGGAAGTGGTAAACACGAATGTGTACGTGTGTGAATACTGAGTTGTTGATAGCCATATTCTGAGTACAGAAATAATTGTTTTTATATAAGAATACATTTTATAAGTTATTTTCAATAATATAGTAAATACAATTTACTTAAATTAAATATTTCATAAAATGAATAGCCTCTGATCTTCCTATATCTACTTCATACCACACTTTTTACCCGAGAACATAATGTATTCCATTCTAAACTCTTGGAAATGTTATTATTGATTATTTAAGGTCTCCAGTAGGAGTGTCCTCACAATCTTGAAACGCTATTGCTAAGCTTGCTAGGTTACAATCTCTATCCACTCTTGTGAAACACTATCTCAATGTACAGGAAAAATTAAAATAAAAAAACTGAGAATCGTTCATTTACTACAATGATTGGGTAAGTGTCTTAAAGAAATTGGATTACTCCCGAACTCTTGTGTTCCAAAGGTAACTTGAAGAACACACTTTTCTTCCTTGTTAGACACCTACCTCCGAAATATAGTTTTGAAGAAATTATTTTATTAGATAAACACTTTCAGAAGTCAAAATTATAGATGACGCAAATAGAAGTTGAAGATCTCGAAAGACAAAGCGAAGGTTCTCTCCTTGCCCGAAGCGTAGCTGCAACTTTTCGAGATGAGAATCGACAGACACAGAAAAAGCACCCGGCATCAGTGAGAGGGAAGATCTCAGACAGAATAAAGAGCTACGCAGGGACGAAATAAGACAAAGCGCTAGAGAGCACAAGCGAATTAGAACAGCTCCCAGGGAAGATAAATGAAATTAATTTCATGGAATAAAGGAATTCCTGTAATGGGAGTCGCAAAACTTTTTGTTTGATCCATTGAGAAGTCAAACGCAATTAACCTCATTTCTCTGTCGCTTCTGCCAAGGGAAAATCCAAGTAAAACATACGAGGGTTTGTGGGGTAGAAACAAAGGGACAACTTTGCTCTATTTATGTAGACGTTGTGGTGTATCTTGAGAACGATACCACATATGAGTAAGAAGACAATTGAACCCTTGTCTTTGGAAATGGGAAACTTCTGGATTTACGAATCTATTACAAAAACGGAAAGCCATATACGCTTTCTTATAAATAAATAAAAATTTTAAAAGTGTTCCCTACCGAAATCAGCTATTGAAAGAAACAATAGTGAAATCGCAGTACGTATTATTTCTCCTAAAAGAGTTAGTTCTTTCGTAGTGTCAATTTTTTTTAGAATTCATATTTGCTAATATTTTTCTGGCGAACATTTCAAGTAAGAGGGCTAATGAATGTGAGCGGATTTATATGATTTTGCATATTTTTGTCCGTTGCTTCTGGGCAAAACTAAGTGAAATTTCTTCATATTTGGTTAGAATTGGATGCTATGTACTTAATATGTTAATGCATATTTGTGCATTATTGAGTGAATTTTCCTGTTGAAGCATATTTGTGGATTACAGGCGCATATTTTGCATATTTCGCTAAAATAGAGACTTATCTCTAAATCATCAACTTTTCATAGATTTTTGAGCGATCATTAATTAGAAAGAGCTTGCCAAAGTGTACGTTTTTTACTTTTCTGTATACATACCTATATATGGAGTAATACTAAATGTAGTATAGGGAAAATTATGTAATGCAGCACGAAAAACGGCGAATTTTCGGCAGAAAAAAATTCATTGCCGGGCCCTGATAACGAAAAAGTGGATGAAACCAGTTACTGAATTAAGAAAAAAATACGCTAACACGTAGTGTAGCCAGAATCCCTGTTTTGTAAATCCTTGACACCGAAAAAAGAATTGAAAGCAAATATCCGTCAGTCCGTCCGTCTGTCCATCCGGTGTAAGTGAACAACACTAGCGCCTAAACTATGCGTAAGAGTTTTTCCAAATTAAAAAAAAACCTGTCAATCTGGTCTGAGAAGAAGCTCTGAGATTTTAAAAAACGTTCATTAATTGTTCGAGGTACTTTAGATGAAGCCCCCTGGACCTTTTCAAAATTTGCTCAAAAACGGTTAAAATGTTTTTCTTTAAAATTACTTGAAAGAATAGATCAAAATACACTTATTGAGGTGGCATTGGTCTTAATTTCACGTTTAACTCTGAATTTTTGAAAATTGCAAAAGTTTGAATTTTATTCGGCCTCTTCCTACAACTACAAAATTAAAGATAGAGATTTTTCCTGCAAATAACATTTGTTCTCCAAAGTGAGTTCTTTCACTCAAGTCATGCACATTTTTTCGAAAATTTTAGAAATTTCTGCTCAATATTGCATGCAATATGTGCAATTTTAAAAAATAGAAAAACAAAATTTTCTCAATACTGCTGCTTTTTTTTCAATTTTTGGTAAAGATAATACTAAATGCACTCTATGCGATGACATAAACACCACATTGCTCTCTTCTTTTGCTTTTTCAATAGTTACTAAAATGTAATTTTTTTGACTGGTCTCTCACGTCGTTAATATTTACATTAGCGGTGATTTGTTTACGTTATTACATTTATGAGTATATGTGCTTTCAATAATGTCATATAAAGTTTCTCGAGAACTCAACCGTTTTCTATGACAATTAGCTCAAAATTCCACATTTTCAGAAACGCTCAAACGTCATTTTACCAAAAATGGCTCCAATTTTTTCTTCAAACTTTTTGAACTGATAGCGCTAATTGCATTCTTTAATATGACGTCAAGTTCAATTTGGGGTATTTTTTCAAAACTTACGCAAATGTAATTTATTTGAAAGATCCCCCACACCACATTATCACTGCACATTACTAGCAATTTGTAAACACTATAGTATTTGTGAGTTAATATGCTTCAATTGACTTCTAATGAAGTTTTTCTAAAACTCAAAAATTGTCTGGGGAAAAAGTTTTAAATTTCTCATTTTTAGTAGCTCTTAAACGCCATTTTCTTAAAAACGGCTTCAAATTTTTCGAAGAAAATTGCCATTTAGGACGAGGTTTTAGTTCTTTAATAGTTCCGTTTTTCTATTAGGAAACCGAAAAATTAAGAAAATGTCAAAAATGTAGTTTGGGCGGTGATTAGATGGCACTAGTATGTGACAATTCCGAATAGTTAGCCCTGACTCAAGGAAATGGAAAACTAATTCTGGAAAGTCTGAGCCATGCTGTAGCACCATTAGTTTCTATTCTATAGATGATAAAAAACTTGTGCAAATTGTAATGTCACACCCTCCGTGAACGAACATGGTCAACTTCATTGTGATAACTAATCGTGATAATTAAGTCAGTTGACGCGACGCGGGTGTTGGGAGCGGTAAGTGATTTCTCCCGGTCTGGCCACTCTTTTCTCCCCCGCGCCGCCGCGGCCGTCCCCACAGAGTGCGGATGAGATTTTTATGACTCATCAGGGGCCCGTTGCATGGGGCGGCATGTGTTTTTTCGCAATAAAGACTCCGAGACGCACATGTTATGTACTTCTTCCGTTTCAGGTAGCCGTCAGACAATATTCTATAGAGTCAAAGGACGCCGGATGCGGTACTCCAAATGATGCCGCGACTTTTTCCAGAGACACCCATACCATAAAAAGAGGGACTCCTCGGGCCATTCCCCCCGCCCCAATAAAATTGTAGGGGGCTAGCAATTTTTAACGAGCACATGCGTGTCGGCCGAACGGTTTCTAGTTCAAAACAATCTTAAAAAGACTGCCGTGGCGGCGCGCTGCATTCCACAGCTGCGGTCACAGCTGCATTCCACCGACCGCGAAGAAAGGGCACCCCCCCCCTCCGCCTCAGCGTACGGCCACGTATCAACCGTCCCATTGAGACAAATGTAACGGCATTTTTTTGTTGCATGAGCAAACGCATCATTGGTCGGAATACCACCCCGCCACCGCGTCCTATGGCTTATTTTAAGCAATCAGATTGAGGCACTCGGATCGGAAGTGGGGAGCGAAACTTTTGTTTTGTCGCGCGTGAGGCTTCGGAAACACTTACTTTTCAACTTTGGCTTGGCCTAAAGTCATGTTCTTATTTTGGCACTTGCAAACAATTGGTCTCCAGCTCGCACTTCTCGCACTTGACTTGCGTATCGAACTCCTTAATGTGACCGAAGCCTTGAGCTGAATTGATATTTACTTTCGGCCCCTGACTTGTACTGAGAACTCCATCTCTTGAGCTCAGTAACTGGTGCTCCGACCGGCACTTTGACTGCGGTGATTCGGGAATCAGGCTGTTCATCGCCATATCAACGTGACATCGCCGATGCCATAGTGGGTCCTCGGGTTGTGCGTTGTCATCCCGTATCCGGCTTGGGTGAACGAGCGACGACCAAGGCGGGCCATTCAAGACGCCACCATAACCGTAAGAACTTTGCATATGACCCTTGATCGGGTTTTCATTAGCTCCTTTTGCCCGCTGAGATGCGGAAAGACATTACAACTAAGGAAGCTGAGAATGTAGAGGCCACCAACGGCATTTTATTTCTAGTGGCAAATTAATTTTGTTTCTTGTGTGAGAATTTCAGTGTAATAAGCCACAAGAAATATAACTAAAAAGTTGTAAGAATTTATGTAAAGAATCATTCACTTACATGTATCATTATCCTCATCATTTTAATTAAAAAGTTTTATGAATTTGATTTTGTTCTTACTGAACATGTATTCCCGCTTCCAAACATCGGTAGATTACAAAATATAGGATATTTCTTGATATACTTTTTAAACCAGGCACAATAAATGCATCAAGACATACTAAGGTGAATATTTGCTTCAATTGTAACTCAAGAAAAGTAAAGGCAGATTATGCTGTGTAAGCATGCTTCTCCTGAATTTTATCAAGAAAGTTTTATAGAGGAAATGAATTTTTATATTGTTAATTTTAATTGCAAATTGAAGTGCATATTTAAGTTTTTAGGTAAAAAATGTATGTTTTGAAAAGCGTATTTCAAGATTTTTAGGACAAAAAGTTCCTCTCCTTACTAATGTATCAGAACGATTAATTTTGCGTCGTATCAAATTAACACAAGGCCACTGATTTCTGTACTAGATAACAGATGAAAATGCTATTAGAGGCAGAATAGTGGACCCTTAGGAACAGCTTGATGGCGTGTTCTAAACGACATTCGCTAACACCATGAGGCAGTGGACTCTCTTAAACCAATGTGCAGTAAACATCACACTCTACGCCTTCAATATCTGCAGTCAGTTCTATAACACAAGTTCCATGATTTGGAACATTACGATATACCATAATGCACGTATGGACACATAATGATTTGAGTGTGTGAATGATGTTTTCAATAGGGTGAAAAGGGTCTACATCATTCCCCCTATTAATTCCGTTCTCCGTCTCATCTCAAAGTCAAAGTAATAATCTTGATTGGATTTGGATATCCGAATGTGTTTATGGCGCGTTCTCGTGGATTAATGGAGTAGTTTCTTCGTTTAATTGAACGATATTACTTTGACAAACTAGAATGAAATCTGTAGTGCATACATTCGTTTCAAGAGTTAATGCTTTTCTCGTTGATCCACATGTGTTTTAACCAGTCAAAGCTGTTTAAGTGCGTGTCTCCCAGTAAACTGAAATTGTTCAATTAAACTCGCCCAGATTCATTTGATTTGATTGATTAATGATCCCGGATATATCAACTAATGTGGTAATTAATACCCTTAATGTAGTGAATTCTTTATCGTAGGAGGTGGTGGATGGTAAGATACGGTGCCAACCTACATGGCGGCTTGCGGAGAATTCCCCCCTCCCAGTGTTGCCAGACGTGGCAGGGATCCTGGTATTTTTACCGGGATTTTAATGAAGATACCATGTACCAGGATAAGGCATTCTGGTACGCTTAAATAGCAGGATTTTGTCTGCGGTAATTAATAATGTACGAGTTAAGTTTCGTATAAGAATTTTATTCAATAATTTAACACGAACATATATTACAAATATCTGTGATATTGGTGAAAACTGCCGTAAAAACATTAAGCGTGACATAGGATGGTACTTTTCCAAAACGTGCTGTAGGAGAAAAGGATACAACTTCATAGTCTTCCATTTATGGTGGAAATATTTTTCCCCATATGCTTCCATTCAGTTTATTGATGTAAAATGACGAGTTAAATTTGACGAACTTTCTGTGCTCGTTACAAACATAAAAGAGTTATAATACGATCAAATTTAGTATCAATTGTCATTGGTATCAGGAATTTTAGGTGAAGTACCAGGAGTTTTGAAGGTTGGTACTGAGCTACCCAATTAATCATCAGGCAACGTTGTTTCCCCTCCAGCGAGGCACATTCCATGCTAGGGTAAGACCTAGGCTCACGACTGGCCTCCCACAATGGTCGTAGTGTATTGCATGTAAGTGTAGGTGTGTACGAAGAAAGGAGAGGTGAGGACAAGAAAGAGGAAGGAGAGGAGAAGGAAGATCGTGCGCGGTCCGCCCGTTTATTAAAGTACTGCTCCGACATTCGTCTGATATTGACTGAAGAACTCGACCAGAGGACCCATCCTCTATACTTCTCCTCGAGATAACTGTTGTAATCGACATATACTGTGATTTTTCTAACTTTGCCCCTTAAGGCGCGTGTTCACGATGGAATATGTCACGATGTGTGCCGCCAGGTTATCGCATTATCGCGACCGTGTCAAACAGTGCTTGCGATTATGCGAATTCTAGCGGTGCGATGGAGAAAGACGCGAAATGCCGTGTGATATTCCATCGTGGCCATAGGGGCTTGAGGGGCAGAGTTTGAAAAATCGCAATATAGCTTTGTAGCTAGTGTCGAAATCAACCACTGACGAACTCGAACTCTAGGATCTGCTGGTCAGATTCGCTGCAGAGGCTGCGGCAATGCTGGCTCAGAGCTAAACTCAGCTGATCAACTCGCCCCCAGAGAACGAGCCATTACATTTCAGTTGCCACGTGAAAACTCTATTGCTCGCACTCCTGTGTTTCTTAAGCGCCAAGAATCTGCAGCGGACTTCGTGATGTGTTTTAGTAAAAAAATATTTTTTAATCTACAGATTGTGATTGCCACATGAAATATATATAGTGTGCCAATTATCAAAATAAGTCAAGCAAATAGTTGAAGAACCTTTAAGCTGGTGTAGTTGAAGCTGACCCCAAATTGCTCTTGTTTCCTTCACGATGTTTTGCAAAACTATTCTGTACCTCTTTCATTCCTTTTGTTCGAACTCGCAATGCCTTATTTTAAGCCTAATTAATAATATTTTTATTCGTGTTTGTACACTCGCTCATAATAAAAACATCACTATATTGTAAATCAATTTATACGTATTCTGCTTCATTACAAGCCATTGCTAACCGGTACGAAGCTTGGCAACGTCGTGCAAGTTCTAACTAGCACGAAGCCTGGCTACACGCGATTCCAAGAATAATTACACTACCTTCCTTTTAACAAACTAACATTATTTCATTGTTCTAAAAACACAATATATTATTATTTCTAATATTTTAATTCCTACACAGACGTACAGCTCATTTCTTAATTCCAAATTTCAGTCACATTAAGTTCGACAAAACGCGATTCTGTAAATAAATTACACTACCTTTGTTTTAATAAACTAACACTACTTCATTATTCTAACAAACACAATTTATTATTATTTCTAATACTTTAATTCCTACACAAACTTGCAGCTCACTTCTTAACTCCAAATTACAATCACATTAAGCTTGAAACATGCGATTCTACGAATAAATTACACTACCTTTATTTCTGCTGTGTTTCAAGACCATTTTCTGTAGACAATTCCATTGCGGGTTCACGGGTTTTGGTCCAATAAATAACATATTTTAGTTTGCCGACGTTTCGGAGTTTATTATAGCTCCATCTTCAGGGCTGGACAAGTTTTCACAACACGGTTATTTAAATATTTCACAGTTCCAATTATAATTTTAAAAAAAATTATAAAAACATTGAATATATATTACAAAGAAAATTACAAATTAAATACAAAGAAAATTACAAATAATTACAGAGAAATAGGACACATACCTTACTATGCGTGGGAAGTTACATAGAGAATATGAAAGTTCACATCATGAGAAACAAGCCACACAGGACAGCATGCCTGCATGTTCCTGAATGGACTAGTGAATACCCTGGGAGCTAACCAATGGCTATCAAGAACAATAACTGGTACAGCAAGAGTCAAAGTGAGGTCACACACTCATAAGCTAATAATTAATTGTATGTATATATATATATATATACATGTACATACATACATACATATATGCATACACACACATACATACACACATATATATATAAAAAGAAAAAAAAAACTAGTATATAAAAAATAAAACCTTCTGCATGAATATGTCTATTGGATGGATCAGATGGAATATGTCTATTGTACATCACTAGTTGTTATCAATTACTGACAGAAAAATTATGATTTTAGTTAAATTTTATCTTTTTTTTTATATATTAATATATATATATATATATATATATATTTTTTATATATTTTTTTTCCTCTCCCTCTTAAATATATATTTATTTTATTATACATATATTGTATATGCAAGGGGCATCCATACTAGATTCCATCACTTAAACTGGTCGAGCAACACAAAATTGTTTTATGCTTTAATTATTTGCTTGTTATATTTGAATTTTATTGTATTGTTAGAAAGTATTGTGTGAAGTTGATAGTGACCCATCAGAAATTGCAAACCTATTAGTTTGATGGAATGAGAAGCAATATCAAGGAAACAAGAAGATTTGGAATATGTGTAATCAGTAAGGAGCTAACCCGATATACAGAAACAGAAAGGTCCATGGATCATGGAATCTCCCACACCCAAGATGTAATCTGATGATGTATAACTTACCATGAAAATGAGTGAAGATGAGCTGTGCAAGCAGGAATTATCTGATTAGATTAACATAAGTTCTGCTGAGTTTATCAATGTCAGTTTTTTTGTTGACTGTCTTGTGTTTAGTGATAAAGAGCATCTCTTTCAATAATCTTTTATTATAGTTATTTTCTTTGTCCAAGATCTTAGTACCTTCAAAATTGAATTCATGTCTAGATTCATGGACATGTTGTGCTAGAGCACATAATGGAATTTCTTTTTTGATATCGTATTGATGTTGGTATAATCTTTTCTTTAAATACTGGCCAGTTTGTCCAATGTAACTTTTATCGCAACCCCCACAAGGGACAGAATAAATTATATTGCTCATATTAGCTTTATCAATTCTGTCTTTGGTGTTGCTGAATACAGTATTAGCTAACGTTCTCTTATTGTTAAAACTAATTTTTACACTATCATTTTTCAGTGTGTTGTTCAGGGATTCAGAGAGTTCTTTGACATATACTAAGGATTTATAAGCAGTTTTGTCTTGATTACTGTGATTAATATTACTGTTGCTTATATTAGTTCTGTCATTATAATTGTTGTCAAAGGCAGCATTGTATAGAAGAGAATTTATCAATTTACTAGGGAAACCATTCAATTTCAAAATGTTTTTTATTTTATGCATGTTCGCTGCATGAAAACATTGGTCACTCAATCTGAGGGCCCCGTGTTTGAGTGCCATAGCTACATTAATTTTGGAGGACAGCCCATGATGTGATCTAAAGTTCAGATACCGGTCTGTTTTATGCGGTTTCCTGTACCAATCTATTTTAATAGTCCCATCTGTGCTCCTCATTATTAACATATCTAAAAAGGGGATTTTGGAGTCCTTTTCCACCTCTATCGTGAATTGTAGTTTATCATGGAAACTATTGAAGGTATCGACAGTCAGTTGTTCGCTGCCTCTGGGAATGGATAAAATTAAGTCATCTACATATTTATATAAAAAAGAAGGCTGAAAAGGCAATAATTTGACAACATTGTCCAGTAGATGTTCCATAACTAAGTCAGCTACAATTGGAGCCAAAGGGGAACCCATGGCCACACCATCTACCATTCTGTAGTATTTGGCTTTGTGAACAAGGTATCCTTCATCACAGCATAAACTGAGAAGTTGGAAAAATTCAACTTTAGTGAGTTTGGTCTGAGTGATGCTCTGTAGTTTTTCCCACTTATCAGCAATAATGTCCGTAGCTAATTTTATTGGAATGTTAGTGAACAGTGATTTAACATCCAGAGAGATTATGATATGTTCAGAAGGTATGGTATGAGTTTTAATGTTGTGATAAAACTGAAAGGAATCCTTAATGTTGTATTGGTTGCTAGATAAGTTGCTTAAGAGATTACACACGAACTTGGCAGTTTGATATGTGGGGCTGTTGATGAAACTTACTACAGGTCTCAGTGGATTACCCTCTTTGTGGTCTTTCACTAGTCCATAAATTCTGGGGCTAACCCCATTGTGGCAAATGAGTTTGTTTTTTGTGTGCAGATCAATTCTATTGTTTTTGAACAGAATGTTGATTAATTGGTTATTCATTCTAGCTATTGTCGGTGTAGGGTCTTTGTCGACAGCCTGGTATGTTTGAGCATCACTTAACAACAGCTCCAACTTCCTATCATATTCCTCTATATCCATGATGATAGTGCGATTTGTTTTATCTGTCTTTAGAACCAATAGGTTACTGTTTGCCTTGAAAAAATTTTTTGTTTTAAAGACCAATTTATTCCAATTCTCAGTTACCTTATCCTGTTTAAACCTAGATTTATGCATGTAGTTAGTGACAATGTTGGTGCATTTAGCTCTAGTGCTGTCTTGTAGATTCTTTTCTACATTTTCGGAGATTATGTAGTCTATATCAGTTATTAGTTGATCTAAAGGCAAGTTGATATGTGAGTAAGGAATGGCAAATTTAGGCCCTAAGCTTAACAAATCAGCAATATCTTCAGGGATATGTATATCAGTCAGGTTGGTGAACCATTCGCTATTACCCTTTCTACTGTAATAATCATTGTTATCAAGAGATTCAAATTTCTCTCTCTGTTTTCGTTTGATGTTACTGAAGGTCCTTTGATAGTAAATGTTTTGCGACGACATAAAAGAGACGAAATCACCTGGGTCAATTATACTCTCCAGCCTCGACTTGTTATTGTTAAGTCTGTTACTAATCAATTTAATATCCATAATAGTATCTTTGATTTCCAAATTTAGAATATCTTTCTTAAATCTATTTGTAATTTTATCTATCTCCTTAGTGAGTGGACTATTTTGTCTAAAGAGCCGGTACGTGCATTTGACATTCTGTGTGATATGAGGAGGCATCTTATTTAATCTTCTGCAATTTAATAAAAATAGTTTATCATTATTCCTATGAGCCAGTTTTCTAATATCATTCGCAACGCTCTTTAAAACAAAAACAGTATCCTCACCGTGGAGCGCCTTAATTCTATTGTAGAAACACGTGTTGTTAAGGACTTCACCATCCGCCATCTTGTTTATCCCGTTGCTGTAAATCTGCTGTGTTTCAAGACCATTTTCTGTAGACAATTCCATTGCGGGTTCACGGGTTTTGGTCCAATAAATAACATATTTTAGTTTGCCGACGTTTCGGAGTTTATTATAGCTCCATCTTCAGGGCTGGACAAGTTTTCACAACACGGTTATTTAAATATTTCACAGTTCCAATTATAATTTTAAAAAAAATTATAAAAACATTGAATATATATTACAAAGAAAATTACAAATTAAATACAAAGAAAATTACAAATAATTACAGAGAAATAGGACACATACCTTACTATGCGTGGGAAGTTACATAGAGAATATGAAAGTTCACATCATGAGAAACAAGCCACACAGGACAGCATGCCTGCATGTTCGTGAATGGACTAGTGAATACCCTGGGAGCTAACCAATGGCTATCAAGAACAATAACTGGTACAGCAAGAGTCAAAGTGAGGTCACACACTCATAAGCTAATAATTAATTGTATGTATATATATATATACATGAACATACATACATACATATATGCATACACACACATACATACACACATATATATATAAAAAGAAAAAAAAACTAGTATATAAAAAATAAAACCTTCTGCATGAATATGTCTATTGGATGGATCAGATGGAATATGTCTATTGTACATCACTAGTTGTTATCAATTACTGACAGAAAAATTATGATTTTAGTTAAATTTTATCTTTTTTTTTATATATTAATATATATATATATATATATATTTTTTATATATTTTTTTTCCTCTCCCTCTTAAATATATATTTATTTTATTATACATATATTGTATATGCAAGGGGCATCCATACTAGATTCCATCACTTAAACTGGTCGAGCAACACAAAATTGTTTTATGCTTTAATTATTTGCTTGTTATATTTGAATTTTATTGTATTGTTAGAAAGTATTGTGTGAAGTTGATAGTGACCCATCAGAAATTGCAAACCTATTAGTTTGATGGAATGAGAAGCAATATCAAGGAAACAAGAAGATTTGGAATATGTGTAATCAGTAAGGAGCTAACCCGATATACAGAAACAGAAAGGTCCATGGATCATGGAATCTCCCACACCCAAGATGTAATCTGATGATGTATAACTTACCATGAAAATGAGTGAAGATGAGCTGTGCAAGCAGGAATTATCTGATTAGATTAACATAAGTTCTGCTGAGTTTATCAATGTCAGTTTTTTTGTTGACTGTCTTGTGTTTAGTGATAAAGAGCATCTCTTTCAATAATCTTTTATTATAGTTATTTTCTTTGTCCAAGATCTTAGTACCTTCAAAATTGAATTCATGTCTAGATTCATGGACATGTTGTGCTAGAGCACATAATGGAATTTCTTTTTTGATATCGTATTGATGTTGGTATAATCTTTTCTTTAAATACTGGCCAGTTTGTCCAATGTAACTTTTATCGCAACCCCCACAAGGGACAGAATAAATTATATTGCTCATATTAGCTTTATCAATTCTGTCTTTGGTGTTGCTGAATACAGTATTAGCTAACGTTCTCTTATTGTTAAAACTAATTTTTACACTATCATTTTTCAGTGTGTTGTTCAGGGATTCAGAGAGTTCTTTGACATATACTAAGGATTTATAAGCAGTTTTGTCTTGATTACTGTGATTAATATTACTGTTGCTTATATTAGTTCTGTCATTATAATTGTTGTCAAAGGCAGCATTGTATAGAAGAGAATTTATCAATTTACTAGGGAAACCATTCAATTTCAAAATGTTTTTTATTTTATGCATGTTCGCTGCATGAAAACATTGGTCACTCAATCTGAGGGCCCTGTGTTTGAGTGCCATAGCTACATTAATTTTGGAGGACAGCCTATGATGTGATCTAAAGTTCAGATACCGGTCTGTTTTATGCGGTTTCCTGTACCAATCTATTTTAATAGTCCCATCTGTGCTCCTCATTATTAACATATCTAAAAAGGGGATTTTGGAGTCCTTTTCCACCTCTATCGTGAATTGTAGTTTATCATGGAAACTATTGAAGGTATCGACAGTCAGTTGTTCGCTGCCTCTGGGAATGGATAAAATTAAGTCATCTACATATTTATATAAAAAAGAAGGCTGAAAAGGCAATAATTTGACAACATTGTCCAGTAGATGTTCCATAACTAAGTCAGCTACAATTGGAGCCAAAGGGGAACCCATGGCCACACCATCTACCATTCTGTAGTATTTGGCTTTGTGAACAAGGTATCCTTCATCACAGCATAAACTGAGAAGTTGGAAAAATTCAACTTTAGTGAGTTTGGTCTGAGTGATGCTCTGTAGTTTTTCCCACTTATCAGCAATAATGTCCGTAGCTAATTTTATTGGAATGTTAGTGAACAGTGATTTAACATCCAGAGAGATTATGATATGTTCAGAAGGTATGGTATGAGTTTTAATGTTGTGATAAAACTGAAAGGAATCCTTAATGTTGTATTGGTTGCTAGATAAGTTGCTTAAGAGATTACACACGAACTTGGCAGTTTGATATGTGGGGCTGTTGATGAAACTTACTACAGGTCTCAGTGGATTACCCTCTTTGTGGTCTTTCACTAGTCCATAAATTCTGGGGCTAACCCCATTGTGGCAAATGAGTTTGTTTTTTGTGTGCAGATCAATTCTATTGTTTTTGAACAGAATGTTGATTAATTGGTTATTCATTCTAGCTATTGTCGGTGTAGGGTCTTTGTCGACAGCCTGGTATGTTTGAGCATCACTTAACAACAGCTCCAACTTCCTATCATATTCCTCTATATCCATGATGATAGTGCGATTTGTTTTATCTGTCTTTAGAACCAATAGGTTACTGTTTGCCTTGAAAAAATTTTTTGTTTTAAAGACCAATTTATTCCAATTCTCAGTTACCTTATCCTGTTTAAACCTAGATTTATGCATGTAGTTAGTGACAATGTTGGTGCATTTAGCTCTAGTGCTGTCTTGTAGATTCTTTTCTACATTTTCGGAGATTATGTAGTCTATATCAGTTATTAGTTGATCTAAAGGCAAGTTGATATGTGAGTAAGGAATGGCAAATTTAGGCCCTAAGCTTAACAAATCAGCAATATCTTCAGGGATATGTATATCAGTCAGGTTGGTGAACCATTCGCTATTACCCTTTCTACTGTAATAATCATTGTTATCAAGAGATTCAAATTTCTCTCTCTGTTTTCGTTTGATGTTACTGAAGGTCCTTTGATAGTAAATGTTTTGCGACGACATAAAAGAGACGAAATCACCTGGGTCAATTATACTCTCCAGCCTCGACTTGTTATTGTTAAGTCTGTTACTAATCAATTTAATATCCATAATAGTATCTTTGATTTCCAAATTTAGAATATCTTTCTTAAATCTATTTGTAATTTTATCTATCTCCTTAGTGAGTGGACTATTTTGTCTAAAGAGCCGGTACGTGCATTTGACATTCTGTGTGATATGAGGAGGCATCTTATTTAATCTTCTGCAATTTAATAAAAATAGTTTATCATTATTCCTATGAGCCAGTTTTCTAATATCATTCGCAACGCTCTTTAAAACAAAAACAGTATCCTCACCGTGGAGCGCCTTAATTCTATTGTAAAAACACGTGTTGTTAAGGACTTCACCATCCGCCATCTTGTTTATCCCGTTGCTGTAAATCTGCTGTGTTTCAAGACCATTTTCTGTAGACAATTCCATTGCGGGTTCACGGGTTTTGGTCCAATAAATAACATATTTTAGTTTGCCGACGTTTCGGAGTTTATTATAGCTCCATCTTCAGGGCTGGACAAGTTTTCACAACACGGTTATTTAAATATTTCACAGTTCCAATTATAATTTTAAAAAAAATTATAAAAACATTGAATATATATTACAAAGAAAATTACAAATTAAATACAAAGAAAATTACAAATAATTACAGAGAAATAGGACACATACCTTACTATGCGTGGGAAGTTACATAGAGAATATGAAAGTTCACATCATGAGAAACAAGCCACACAGGACAGCATGCCTGCATGTTCCTGAATGGACTAGTGAATACCCTGGGAGCTAACCAATGGCTATCAAGAACAATAACTGGTACAGCAAGAGTCAAAGTGAGGTCACACACTCATAAGCTAATAATTAATTGTATGTATATTGTGACCGTACTTACCTTTGCTGGCTCACGGTTACACATATCATAAAATTTTTTTATGTATGGGTACAGGAGTTCTTTTTAAGGGGGTTACTTTAATCTACAGTATCTGGATTCAAAGGCCTACTATCATATAAACAGAATTTATTAGAACAAAAGAACAATAAGACATCATTACATTACCAACATAGCTTGCATCATTGCTTTGATCATAATTCTATGGTTCATTCTGTACATCTCTAACCTTCCCACCATTACATTATCATTCCCGCTTATGCAACTTCCAACCCTTTGGAAAAACTACGTGCCATTCATATGCTACTACGCACATCATTACTTTCAACGCTACACAGTGAGCATCCTGAACTGGCGTTTCATTTAATTTTCCTTCTATTTGTTCACAATTAGAATTACTTATCTGATCGTTACGATCGTCGATTTCTACGTGACGCGTTGCTGCCCGTTCCGCCTGAGGCCGGGAGGTAACCTTGATGCCCCGCGATGCTCCGTCTGCCCACGTGTCACCGCAGCCCGTTTCCAATCCACCGGCGTCGCCTTCCCACGGTTTCTTTCTTCACACGATGACTTTAATCGTATCAGCTCAGCAGCTCCACCGCATAATCACACATCAGCACAGCCGCACCAACTATCATTAACCCGCATCGCCCACGTGTCCGTGCACTGCTCCCCTTTTTTATTAAATTTCGTAATTATTCTCTCTTAAATAAGTTCACCACAATCCTTACACTCGCTTATTGCACAGTTCATCACAATTTTTCTCTCTTAAATACCTGTTGTCCCGATTACACTGGATTTCTTGTACATCAAAGCATCGCTCTCTAACCACCATTGCATACCGTCCTCACGCCATGCTGCTCAACCGCCAACTCGCTTTTGCGCGGTCAGACCGATCAGTTCCCACTACCCCGTGCGCTCGTTCACGACTCTGTCGATCCGTTCCGCCGCGGTTCCTCACTCTGCGCGCTACTTTTGAATGTGGTGGAGCGCCTATTCTTTGTGTTTTGACCAATACGGTCAAATAACCCCCCACGTTATCAAGATTTTTTTTTACACAGTGAAAAATAATCTTCTAATCCATTGCTTCCAGGGTTCTCCTTTAGTTTTGATCTTGTCCCTCATGGTATGCCTTCAAGTTGTAAAAGTTGTATTGTTCGACTGTTTCTCCCCGCTCATTCATTGGTTCCGCCACATTTGGAGCTTTAATTGCAACATCATCAACGTAAACTGTCACTCTGTCCCGTAGTCGACCCCCTATTATCCTGTCAATGCACTGAACCAGTGCTGCCCCGCTGTTTCGCAGACCAAATGGTACTCTTCTGAAGACGTAGCATATTCCTTCCACCATGAATCCCGTGTACTGTTGGTCTTCCTCAGCGATTTTCATTTGCCAATAGGCCCTACTGAAGTCCGTGCACGAGAACACCTCGCACCCTCCGAATCCTCTCAGAATTCCCTCCACTTCCGGAGGAGCGTCTCGGTATGGCAAGGTCACAGCATTCAGTCTTCTCGCGTCTAAGCAAATCCGAAGTCCTCCGTCCTTCTTCTTAACGATGACTATCGGACTGGTGTAAGATGTGGACGCCCTCTTTATGATCCCTTCTTCCGTCATCTCTCTGATCAATTCCGCTACTTCTTTTCGATAGGCTGCAGGTATGGGATAGTTCCTCTCCCTGAATGGTGTATAGTCTGTTAATTGTATCCTAAATTCGTACTCCTTAATAGGTTCACCGTTTTTCATAAATATTTTCTTGTTCTCTAATAGCAATTCCTTCAACTCGATTTTACCCCTATCATCCAACATCTCAGCTCCGTCAGCCTGTTGCTCTATCCACTCCTCCACGCTTTCACCACTTATTACTCCCGCGCTAATATTGTATTCTTCGTCCTCCTCGCCTCCTGTATCAATCCACATCTCGTCTCCGTTTACAATGATGTGCCCCTTTTCGAGATTTATGACAGCCCGATTGTTCGCCAGGAAATCCATCCCCAATATAACCGGATACAACAAATGCCTCACCACCAGCGCAACCATCTCGTACATATACCCACCAATACATACTTCTAACATCACTTGTTTCGTAATGGGGCTTGACCTCTTCTGGGTGGCCCCAATTACATACGACCTCGTCATCGGTAATGCCGCCACATGTTTTCCCGTCGCCACTAACCTCTCATAATAATCCTCCGAAATCGCGCTCGCCACACATCCTGTGTCAACCAATGCTTCCACTTCTTCACCTAAGCATGATATCATGACGGTTGGACATTTCCGACGAATCTTCTGGCTGCTTTTTCTCTTGATCCAGGGCTCATCCTCGTAATCGACCACTTGAAATGACTTGATGGAAACCTCGTTGCTTACTCCGTGATTGTTCGTGTTGGGGTCTCCCGTCAACACGAACTCCCTTCGTTTAAATTTGGGTTGTAACCCGTCCCGCTGGTATTTGGTCTCATTTCGTTACCACGTGAACCTTCTCCTCCGTTTCCTCCATTAGGTTGTCTCGACCGCTCGCCGTTCCTTCGACTTTCGCTCTCCTGCTGCCTATCATATCCTCTTTGGTTTTCTCCACCCCTCTGATCACCCCAAACTCTAGTGTTTTGCTTTCCTCCCCTCTCTTGCTCTTGAGCGCCCCTCACCATCATTGCATTTACATTCACTTCATTTCTGTTTTTCGGTGCATTAGCGAACGTCAGATCGAAGCTCCCTAATGCGTCTTGAGACTTCTCTAAATCTGTATGACACGCGCTCCTAAGCAAATTCTGGGTAGTTGTTGGAAATTGTCTGATTAGGATGCACATGATTTCTTGATCGCTCATGGGTGGCGATAACGATCGGAAATCCATGATGCGCCTAGCCGCGTAATCTCTCATTCCGCCCCCACCTGATGGCTTGTACATACTGTTCATGAGACCCATCTTAAAATTTAGCTGGATATCCTCGCTCCAATATCTTCGAAAAAACATCTGCTTAAACTCCGTTACAGTATTTGGAAATGGTGTGATGGTGTCTGCCCAGGTCCTCGCGTTATCCTGCAGCATCTGGTATATTACCTGCGTCTTACTCTTCTCAGGGAGACAACTAACCGCTAGGTATCGCTCCACAGCTCTCATGAACGAGTATGGATTCTCTTTTACGTCGCCCGAAAATTTTAATGAGGATGGTATTGCTATATTAACTGGGCCCCCTCCCACATTTGGCGCCGTCTTAACCTCTTTTAATTCTTGAACTTCTATTTGCAATTCCGCGATGTCGTTCTCACATTTCCGAACGTCCTTCTGCACTTCCTTTCTACAGGCTGCCACCGACTCCTTCAATTCTACCTTCGTGTCTGCCAACTCCCTCTTGCAGTTTTCTATCTTCCGTTCCATCCCTTGTGATACTCCCTTCACTTGCACATGCAGTGACTCGATGGCTTTATCCTGTGCCTCAATCCGTCCTTCCATCTTTGTGGTAATGTTTCGACTAAGTTCACTGCATATCTCTTGAACTCGCCCGTCTATTCTTTGTTCCCATGACTCGAACTTCTCCATTATAACCTGGTATTGTTCTTGTATTTGTCTCACTTGCTCTTGTTTATGTTCCTTCAGTTCATCAATGATTTTCTTTTGCTCCTCAACCATTCTCCTTTGGGCCCGTTCTTCCTGCTTCTCTAGCTCCTCAGTTATTCTCTTCTCTCGTTCTTCCTGATTCTTTTGCTCCTCGACCATTCTTCTTTGTGCCCGTTCGTCCTGCTTCTCTAGCTCCTCAACCATTCTTCTTTGTGCCCTTTCTTCCCGTCTCTCTAGTTCCTCAACCATTCTTCTATGTGCCCGTTCTTCGAGCTTCTCTTGTCCTGCCATGATTTGATGAAGCATGCTCAGTAAGTCCTCTGTTCCGTTTCTCTTCACCATTCCCAGATTTGGTGTCGACGCACTCGCCCCCGATAACTCCATTCTGGCTCTATCCGAATCTTCTAGTAACGACTCATCCCATTTACCTCCATCATCCTCATCATAATGATCTCTGTCCTCGCGCTTCTCTTCCTCTCCCATCATTGTGCCCGTTTGCTTTTCCATTATGCCCCCAAATTGCACCCTACTACACCTATTTCTGACTAATCGCCCTCCTACACGCTTGATTCCACCCAAAATCTATTGCCCAACTTCAGAATGCTCACAGAGGCATACACCGAATACTACAAATTACTTCACTTCACACCAACGGCATCCTAATTACTCTCAAAAATGACCCTAACACAATCTGAATTGCTTTGAATTAGATGTGAGTGATGCCGCATATATTACGATCCTATACATAACTCATCAAAAACACATACAAGAAAAAAAAAACACACATCAAACAAATTATTGACCTCCGTCATCCACCTGGGAACAATTCACAAACAAAATGCACTCAAGCTCAAAACACCTAGAAATACACACAAAATAATTAAATGTAATTACACTGACATCTGTAACAAAATTCACATTGACATAATTCAACTGAATTCAAAATATTCATTAGATTATCATTGAATCAGTCTCAGATAGTCTTCCTGCACATTACTGAATGCAACTTATTTTTTTTTCTCATCCACCTAAATAAAAAAATCTCGATAAATCTTATTCAGTTGCAACTACTTGAATTGTAATGTTCATCAAATAATTAATGCTACTATGTCTCCAAAATAGCTCATAACTTCATAATATTCATTTACACACACGTCCAATCAGTGCTTCAAAATGCACTGGGCAGCACCTAAAACCCAAATTTATATTCTAACATGAAGGATTTTGTTCCTAATGTATTGCTCATTGAACTCAATGAATACACCTACTGTAATAATACTTCAGAAATCATACCCTAACACACTGTGTTTATTTAGATACACACTGTAAGGACTCTTCAACAAAATTATACCCTGATAATTACACTCATGTACACACTCACTGTAATACCACTTTCCAATAATTATGCCCTAACATATTATTCATTGCCACATATACATTATGATCTTGTTTCATAAAAATTATCCTTGTATTGTATGATGATATACACATAGGAATGCCTTACAATAATTACCCTGGTATTTACACTGAATTCAGCGCCTTTTTACTGGCCACGTTATAACAATCTTAAAAAGAAAACTACATTCCAATATCTGCACTACCTTAAAACACATTAATTAAAATTCCCATCTATTTGTTATTTAAACTCAATAGTCATCAAAATGTTTTCTAAATTGTAAATGAATTATTTCAAACAACACCTTGACACAGAGATTTGCACTTAATACTTATCAAGATATTTTCTGGATTGCAAAGGAATTAATTTACACAACACCTTGGCATATGAAATTGGCACTTAATACTCATCAAAATTTCTTCTAAATTGTAAATGAATTATTTCAAACAACACCTTGGCAAATGAAATTAAACTAAGCATTCATCAAATTCTCTTCTAAATTGTAAATGAATTATTTCACACAACACCTTGGCAAATGAAATTAAACTAAGCATTCATCAAATTCTCTTCTAAATTGTAAATGAATTATTTCAAACAACACCTTGATACAGAGATTTGCACTTAATGTTCATCAAAATGTTTTCTAAATTGTAAATGAATTATTTCACACAACACCTTGGCAAATGAAATTAAACTAAGCATTCATCAAATTCTCTTCTAAATTGTAAATGAATTATTTCAAACAACACCTTGATACAGAGATTTGCACTTAATGTTCATCAAAATGTTTTCTAAATTGTAAATGAATTATTTCACACAACACCTTGGCAAATGAAATTAAACTAAGCATTCATCAAATTCTCTTCTAAATTGTAAATGAATTATTTCAAACAACACTTCACTGATTCCACTGCAATATGTTAGAGAATATTGATATATTTAATGCACTTAAACTCTCTTTGAAATTTTAAAACTGGAATGCTGACATTATCAAGAAATTTACACTGTCTTCTGCCTTTTCCAGTCATGCAACTAATTCAGATACCTGCTGATTAAAGTATGCACTTATGGGGATTGAATTTTGTTCAAATCTAATTGCAAATTACCAATCTTTCCCTGTCCCTGAATTTCGGGCGCCAATAATATGTGACCGTACTTACCTTTGCTGGCTCACGGTTACACATATCATAAAATTTTTTTATGTATGGGTACAGGAGTTCTTTTTAAGGGGGTTACTTTAATCTACAGTATCTGGATTCAAAGGCCTACTATCATATAAACAGAATTTATTAGAACAAAAGAACAATAAGACATCATTACATTACCAACATAGCTTGCATCATTGCTTTGATCATAATTCTATGGTTCATTCTGTACATCTCTAACCTTCCCACCATTACATTATCATTCCCGCTTATGCAACTTCCAACCCTTTGGAAAAACTACGTGCCATTCATATGCTACTACGCACATCATTACTTTCAACGCTACACAGTGAGCATCCTGAACTGGCGTTTCATTTAATTTTCCTTCTATTTGTTCACAATTAGAATTACTTATCTGATCGTTACGATCGTCGATTTCTACGTGACGCGTTGCTGCCCGTTCCGCCTGAGGCCGGGAGGTAACCTTGATGCCCCGCGATGCTCCGTCTGCCCACGTGTCACCGCAGCCCGTTTCCAATCCACCGGCGTCGCCTTCCCACGGTTTCTTTCTTCACACGATGACTTTAATCGTATCAGCTCAGCAGCTCCACCGCATAATCACACATCAGCACAGCCGCACCAACTATCATTAACCCGCATCGCCCACGTGTCCGTGCACTGCTCCCCTTTTTTATTAAATTTCGTAATTATTCTCTCTTAAATAAGTTCACCACAATCCTTACACTCGCTTATTGCACAGTTCATCACAATTTTTCTCTCTTAAATACCTGTTGTCCCGATTACACTGGATTTCTTGTACATCAAAGCATCGCTCTCTAACCACCATTGCATACCGTCCTCACGCCATGCTGCTCAACCGCCAACTCGCTTTTGCGCGGTCAGACCGATCAGTTCCCACTACCCCGTGCGCTCGTTCACGACTCTGTCGATCCGTTCCGCCGCGGTTCCTCACTCTGCGCGCTACTTTTGAATGTGGTGGAGCGCCTATTCTTTGTGTTTTGACCAATACGGTCAAAATATATATATATATATATATATATATATATATATATATATATATATATACATGTACATACATACATACATATATGCATACACACACATACATACACACATATATATATAAAAAGAAAAAAAAAAACTAGTATATAAAAAATAAAACCTTCTGCATGAATATGTCTATTGGATGGATCAGATGGAATATGTCTATTGTACATCACTAGTTGTTATCAATTACTGACAGAAAAATTATGATTTTAGTTAAATTTTATCTTTTTTTTTATATATTATATATATATATATATATATATATATATATATATTTTATATATTTTTTTTTCCTCTCCCTCTTAAATATATATTTATTTTATTATACATATATTGTATATGCAAGGGGCATCCATACTAGATTCCATCACTTAAACTGGTCGAGCAACACAAAATTGTTTTATGCTTTAATTATTTGCTTGTTATATTTGAATTTTATTGTATTGTTAGAAAGTATTGTGTGAAGTTGATAGTGACCCATCAGAAATTGCAAACCTATTAGTTTGATGGAATGAGAAGCAATATCAAGGAAACAAGAAGATTTGGAATATGTGTAATCAGTAAGGAGCTAACCCGATATACAGAAACAGAAAGGTCCATGGATCATGGAATCTCCCACACCCAAGATGTAATCTGATGATGTATAACTTACCATGAAAATGAGTGAAGATGAGCTGTGCAAGCAGGAATTATCTGATTAGATTAACATAAGTTCTGCTGAGTTTATCAATGTCAGTTTTTTTGTTGACTGTCTTGTGTTTAGTGATAAAGAGCATCTCTTTCAATAATCTTTTATTATAGTTATTTTCTTTGTCCAAGATCTTAGTACCTTCAAAATTGAATTCATGTCTAGATTCATGGACATGTTGTGCTAGAGCACATAATGGAATTTCTTTTTTGATATCGTATTGATGTTGGTATAATCTTTCTTTAAATACTGGCCAGTTTGTCCAATGTAACTTTTATCGCAACCCCCACAAGGGACAGAATAAATTATATTGCTCATATTAGCTTTATCAATTCTGTCTTTGGTGTTGCTGAATACAGTATTAGCTAACGTTCTCTTATTGTTAAAACTAATTTTACACTATCATTTTTCAGTGTGTTGTTCAGGGATTCAGAGAGTTCTTTGACATATACTAAGGATTTATAAGCAGTTTTGTCTTGATTACTGTGATTAATATTACTGTTGCTTATATTAGTTCTGTCATTATAATTGTTGTCAAAGGCAGCATTGTATAGAAGAGAATTTATCAATTTACTAGGGAAACCATTCAATTTCAAAATGTTTTTTATTTTATGCATGTTCGCTGCATGAAAACATTGGTCACTCAATCTGAGGGCCCTGTGTTTGAGTGCCATAGCTACATTAATTTTGGAGGACAGCCTATGATGTGATCTAAAGTTCAGATACCGGTCTGTTTTATGCGGTTTCCTGTACCAATCTATTTTAATAGTCCCATCTGTGCTCCTCATTATTAACATATCTAAAAAGGGGATTTTGGAGTCCTTTTCCACCTCTATCGTGAATTGTAGTTTATCATGGAAACTATTGAAGGTATCGACAGTCAGTTGTTCGCTGCCTCTGGGAATGGATAAAATTAAGTCATCTACATATTTATATAAAAAAGAAGGCTGAAAAGGCAATAATTTGACAACATTGTCCAGTAGATGTTCCATAACTAAGTCAGCTACAATTGGAGCCAAAGGGGAACCCATGGCCACACCATCTACCATTCTGTAGTATTTGGCTTTGTGAACAAGGTATCCTTCATCACAGCATAAACTGAGAAGTTGGAAAAATTCAACTTTAGTGAGTTTGGTCTGAGTGATGCTCTGTAGTTTTTCCCACTTATCAGCAATAATGTCCGTAGCTAATTTTATTGGAATGTTAGTGAACAGTGATTTAACATCCAGAGAGATTATGATATGTTCAGAAGGTATGGTATGAGTTTTAATGTTGTGATAAAACTGAAAGGAATCCTTAATGTTGTATTGGTTGCTAGATAAGTTGCTTAAGAGATTACACACGAACTTGGCAGTTTGATATGTGGGGCTGTTGATGAAACTTACTACAGGTCTCAGTGGATTACCCTCTTTGTGGTCTTTCACTAGTCCATAAATTCTGGGGCTAACCCCATTGTGGCAAATGAGTTTGTTTTTTGTGTGCAGATCAATTCTATTGTTTTTGAACAGAATGTTGATTAATTGGTTATTCATTCTAGCTATTGTCGGTGTAGGGTCTTTGTCGACAGCCTGGTATGTTTGAGCATCACTTAACAACAGCTCCAACTTCCTATCATATTCCTCTATATCCATGATGATAGTGCGATTTGTTTATCTGTCTTTAGAACCAATAGGTTACTGTTTGCCTTGAAAAAATTTTTTGTTTTAAAGACCAATTTATTCCAATTCTCAGTTACCTTATCCTGTTTAAACCTAGATTTATGCATGTAGTTAGTGACAATGTTGGTGCATTTAGCTCTAGTGCTGTCTTGTAGATTCTTTTCTACATTTTCGGAGATTATGTAGTCTATATCAGTTATTAGTTGATCTAAAGGCAAGTTGATATGTGAGTAAGGAATGGCAAATTTAGGCCCTAAGCTTAACAAATCAGCAATATCTTCAGGGATATGTATATCAGTCAGGTTGGTGAACCATTCGCTATTACCCTTTCTACTGTAATAATCATTGTTATCAAGAGATTCAAATTTCTCTCTCTGTTTTCGTTTGATGTTACTGAAGGTCCTTTGATAGTAAATGTTTTGCGACGACATAAAAGAGACGAAATCACCTGGGTCAATTATACTCTCCAGCCTCGACTTGTTATTGTTAAGTCTGTTACTAATCAATTTAATATCCATAATAGTATCTTTGATTTCCAAATTTAGAATATCTTTCTTAAATCTATTTGTAATTTTATCTATCTCCTTAGTGAGTGGACTATTTTGTCTAAAGAGCCGGTACGTGCATTTGACATTCTGTGTGATATGAGGAGGCATCTTATTTAATCTTCTGCAATTTAATAAAAATAGTTTATCATTATTCCTATGAGCCAGTTTTCTAATATCATTCGCAACGCTCTTTAAAACAAAAACAGTATCCTCACCGTGGAGCGCCTTAATTCTATTGTAGAAACACGTGTTGTTAAGGTCTTCACCATCCGCCATCTTGTTTATCCCGTTGCTGTAAATCTGCTGTGTTTCATGACCATTTTCTGTAGACAATTCCATTGCGGGTTCACGGGTTTTGGTCCAATAAATAACATATTTTAGTTTGCCGACGTTTCGGAGTTTATTATAGCTCCATCTTCAGGGCTGGACAAGTTTTCACAACACGGTTATTTAAATATTTCACAGTTCCAATTATAATTTTAAAAAAAATTATAAAAACATTGAATATATATTACAAAGAAAATTACAAATTAAATACAAAGAAAATTACAAATAATTACAGAGAAATAGGACACATACCTTACTATGCGTGGGAAGTTACATAGAGAATATGAAAGTTCACATCATGAGAAACAAGCCACACAGGACAGCATGCCTGCATGTTCCTGAATGGACTAGTGAATACCCTGGGAGCTAACCAATGGCTATCAAGAACAATAACTGGTACAGCAAGAGTCAAAGTGAGGTCACACACTCATAAGCTAATAATTAATTGTATGTATATATATATATATATATACATGTACATACATACATACATATATGCATACACACACATACATACACACATATATATATAAAAAGAAAAAAAAAACTAGTATATAAAAAATAAAACCTTCTGCATGAATATGTCTATTGGATGGATCAGATGGAATATGTCTATTGTACATCACTAGTTGTTATCAATTACTGACAGAAAAATTATGATTTAGTTAAATTTTATCTTTTTTTTTATATATTAATATATATATATATATATTTTATATATTTTTTTTCCTCTCCCTCTTAAATATATATTTATTTTATTATACATATATTGTATATGCAAGGGGCATCCATACTAGATTCCATCACTTAAACTGGTCGAGCAACACAAAATTGTTTTATGCTTTAATTATTTGCTTGTTATATTTGAATTTTATTGTATTGTTAGAAAGTATTGTGTGAAGTTGATAGTGACCCATCAGAAATTGCAAACCTATTAGTTTGATGGAATGAGAAGCAATATCAAGGAAACAAGAAGATTTGGAATATGTGTAATCAGTAAGGAGCTAACCCGATATACAGAAACAGAAAGGTCCATGGATCATGGAATCTCCCACACCCAAGATGTAATCTGATGATGTATAACTTACCATGAAAATGAGTGAAGATGAGCTGTGCAAGCAGGAATTATCTGATTAGATTAACATAAGTTCTGCTGAGTTTATCAATGTCAGTTTTTTTGTTGACTGTCTTGTGTTTAGTGATAAAGAGCATCTCTTTCAATAATCTTTTATTATAGTTATTTTCTTTGTCCAAGATCTTAGTACCTTCAAAATTGAATTCATGTCTAGATTCATGGACATGTTGTGCTAGAGCACATAATGGAATTTCTTTTTGATATCGTATTGATGTTGGTATAATCTTTCTTTAAATACTGGCCAGTTTGTCCAATGTAACTTTTATCGCAACCCCCACAAGGGACAGAATAAATTATATTGCTCATATTAGCTTTATCAATTCTGTCTTTGGTGTTGCTGAATACAGTATTAGCTAACGTTCTCTTATTGTTAAAACTAATTTTTACACTATCATTTTTCAGTGTGTTGTTCAGGGATTCAGAGAGTTCTTTGACATATACTAAGGATTTATAAGCAGTTTTGTCTTGATTACTGTGATTAATATTACTGTTGCTTATATTAGTTCTGTCATTATAATTGTTGTCAAAGGCAGCATTGTATAGAAGAGAATTTATCAATTTACTAGGGAAACCATTCAATTTCAAAATGTTTTTTATTTTATGCATGTTCGCTGCATGAAAACATTGGTCACTCAATCTGAGGGCCCTGTGTTTGAGTGCCATAGCTACATTAATTTTGGAGGACAGCCTATGATGTGATCTAAAGTTCAGATACCGGTCTGTTTTATGCGGTTTCCTGTACCAATCTATTTTAATAGTCCCATCTGTGCTCCTCATTATTAACATATCTAAAAAGGGGATTTTGGAGTCCTTTTCCACCTCTATCGTGAATTGTAGTTTATCATGGAAACTATTGAAGGTATCGACAGTCAGTTGTTCGCTGCCTCTGGGAATGGATAAAATTAAGTCATCTACATATTTATATAAAAAAAATGCAATGGAATTGTCTACAGAAAATGGTCATGAAACACAGCAGATTTACAGCAACGGGATAAACAAGATGGCGGATGGTGAAGACCTTAACAACACGTGTTTCTACAATAGAATTAAGGCGCTCCACGGTGAGGATACTGTTTTTGTTTTAAAGAGCGTTGCGAATGATATTAGAAAACTGGCTCATAGGAATAATGATAAACTATTTTTATTAAATTGCAGAAGATTAAATAAGATGCCTCCTCATATCACACAGAATGTCAAATGCACGTACCGGCTCTTTAGACAAAATAGTCCACTCACTAAGGAGATAGATAAAATTACAAATAGATTTAAGAAAGATATTCTAAATTTGGAAATCAAGATACTATTATGGATATTAAATTGATTAGTAACAGACGTAACAATAACAAGTCGAGGCTGGAGAGTAATAATTGACCCAGGTGATTTCGTCTCTTTTATGTCGTCGCAAAACATTTACTATCAAAGGACCTTCAGTAACATCAAACGAAAACAGAGAGAGAAATTTGAATCTCTTGATAAACAATGATTATTACAGTAGAAAGGGTAATAGCGAATGGTTCACCAACCTGACTGATATACTATCCCTGAAGATATTGCTGATTTGTTAAGCTTAGGGCCTAAATTTGCCATTCCTTACTCACATATCAACTTGCCTTTAGATCAACTAATAACTGATATAGGACTACATAATCTCCGAAAATGTAGAAAAGAATCTACAAGACAGCACTAGAGCTAAATGCACCAACATTGTCACTAACTACATGCATAAATCTAGGTTTAAACAGGATAAGGTAACTGAGAATTGGAATAAATTGGTCTTTAAAACAAAAAATTTTTCAAGGCAAAACAGTAACCTATTGGTTCTAAAGACAGATAAAACAAATCGCACTATCATCATGGATATAGAGGAATATGATAGGAAGTTGGAGCTGTTGTTAAGTGATGCTCAACATACCAGGCTGTCGACAAAGACCCTACACCGACAATAGCTAGAATGAATAACCAATTAATCAACATTCTGTTCAAAAACAATAGAATTGATCTGCACACAAAAAACAAACTCATTTGCCACAATGGGGTTAGCCCCAGAATTTATGGACTAGTGAAAGACCACAAAGAGGGTAATCCACTGAGACCTGTAGTAAGTTTCATCAACAGCCCCACATATCAAACTGCCAAGTTCGTGTGTAATCTCTTAAGCAACTTATCTAGCAAACCAATACAACATTAAGGATTCCTTTCAGTTTTATCACAACATTAAAACTCATACCATACCTTCTGAACATATCATAATCTCTCTGGATGTTAAATCACTGTTCACTAACATTCCAATAAAATTAGCTACGGACATTATTGCTGATAAGTGGGAAAAACTACAGAGCATCACTCAGACCAAACTCACTAAAGTTGAATTTTTCCAACTTCTCAGTTTATGCTGTGATGAAGGATACCTTGTTCACAAAGCCAAATACTACAGAATGGTAGATGGTGTGGCCATGGGTTCCCCTTTGGCTCCAATTGTAGCTGACTTAGTTATGGAACATCTACTGGACAATGTTGTCAAATTATTGCCTTTTCAGCCTTCTTTTTTATATAAATATGTAGATGACTTAATTTTATCCATTCCCAGAGGCAGCGAACAACTGACTGTCGATACCTTCAATAGTTTCCATGATAAACTACAATTCACGATAGAGGTGGAAAAGGACTCCAAAATCCCTTTTTAGATATGTTAATAATGAGGAGCACAGATGGGACTATTAAAATAGATTGGTACAGGAAACCGCATAAAACAGACCGGTATCTGAACTTTAGATCACATCATAGGCTGTCCTCCAAAATTAATGTAGCTATGGCACTCAAACACAGGGCCCTCAGATTGAGTGACCAATGTTTTCATGCAGCGAACATGCATAAAAATAAAAAACATTTTGAAATTGAATGGTTTTCCCTAGTAAATTGATAAAATCTCTTCTATACAATGCTGCCTTGACTAACAATTATAATGACAGAACTAATATAAGCAACAGTAATATTAATACACAGTAATCAAGACAAAACTGCTTATAAAATCCTTAGTATATGCAAAGAAACTTCTGAATCCTGAACACACACTGAAAATGATAGTGAAAAATTAGTTTTAAACAATAAGAGAACGTTAGCTAATACTGTATTCAGCAACACCAAAGACAGAATTGATAAAGCTAATATAGCATATAATTATTCTGTCCCTTGTGGGGTTGCGATAAAAGTTACATTGGCCAAACTGGCCAGTAATTTAAGAAAAGATT
>JAHLJT010002406.1:90613260-91114092 GCA_031308135.1 Acheta domesticus | reverse complement strand
TTTAAGAAAGATATTCAAAGATACTATTATGGATATTAAATTGATAGTTAACGAGCTTAACAATATAACAAGTCGAGCTGGAGAGATAAATTGCCAGGTGAATTTCGTCTCTTTATGTCGTCGCAAAACATTTACTATCAAAGGACCTTCAGTAACATCAAACGAAAACAGATGAGGAGAAAATTTGAATCTCTTGATAACAATGATTATTACAGTAGAGAAAGGGTAATAGCGAATGGTTCAACCAACCTGACTGATATACAATATCCCTGAAGATATTGCTGATTTGTTAAGCTTTAGGGCCTAAATTTTGCCATTCCTTACTCACATATCAACTTGCCTTTAGATCAACTAATAACTGATATAGACTACATAATCTCACGAAAATGTTAGAAAAGAATCTACAAGACAGCACTAGAGCTAAATGCACCAACATTGTCACTAACTACATGCATAAATCTAGGTTTAAACAGGATAAGGTAACTGAGAATTGGAATAAATTGGTCTTTAAAACAAAACATTTTTTCAAGGCAAACAGTAACCTATTGGTTCTAAGACAGATAAAACAAATCGCACTATCATCATGGAATATAGAGGAATATGATAGGAAGTTGGAGCTGTTGTTAAGTTGATGCCTCAAACATACCCAGGCTGTCGACAAAGACCCTACACCGACAATAGCTAGAATGAATAACCAATTAATCAACATTCTGTTCAAAAACAATAGAATTGATCTGCACACAAAAACAAACTCCATTGCCACAATGGGGTTAGCCCCAGAATTTATGGACTAGTGAAAGACCACAAGAGGGTAATCCACTGAGGACCTGTAGTAAGTTCATCAACAGCCCCACATATCAAACTGCCAAGTTCGTGGTAATCTCTTAAGCAACTTATCTAGCAACCAATACAACATTAAGGATTCCTTTCAGTTTTATCACAACCATTAAAACTCATACCATACCTTCTGAACATATCATAATCTCTCTGGATGTTAAATCACTGTTCACGTAACATTCCAATAAAATTAGCTACGGACATTATTGCTGATAAGTGGGAAAAACTACAGAGCCATCACTCAGACCAAACTCACTAAAGTTGAATTTTTCCAACTTCTCAGTTTATGCTGTGATGAAGGATACCTTGTTCACAAAGCCAAATACTACAGAATGGTAGATGGTGTGGACATTGGGTTCCCCTTTGGCTCCAATTGTAGCTGACTAAGTTATGGAACATCTACTGGACAATGTTGTCAAATTATTGCCTTTTCAGCCTTCTTTTTTATATAAATATGTAGATGACTTAATTTTTATCCATTCCCAGAGGCAGCGAACAACTGTACTGTCGATACCTTCAATAGTTTCCATGATAAACTATCAATTCACGGATAGAGGTGGAAAAGGACTCCAAAATCCCCTTTTTAGATATGTTAATAATGAGGAGCACAGATGGACTATTAAAATAGATTGGTACAGGAAAACCGCATAAAACAGACCGGTATCTGAACTGTAGATCACATCATAGGCTGTCCTCCAAAATTAATGTAGCTATGGCACTCAAACACAAGGGCCCTCAGATTGAGTGACCAATGTTTTCATGCAGCGAACATGCATAAAATAAAAGAACATTTTGAAATTGAATGGTTTTCCTAGTAAATTGATAAATTCTCTTCTATACATGCTGCCTTTGACAACAATTATAATGACAGAACTATATATAGAGCAACAGTAATATTAAGTCACAGTAATCAAGACAAAACTGCTTATAAATCCTTAGTATATGTCAAAGAACTCTCTGAATCCCTGAACAACACACTGAAAAATGGGATAGTGTAAAAATTAGTTTTAACAATAAGAGAACGGTAGCTATACTGTATTCAGCAACACCAAGACAGAATTGATAAAGCTAATATGAGCAATATAATTTATTCTGTCCCTGTGGGGGTTGCGATAAAAGTTACATTGGACAAACTGGCCAGTATTTAAAGAAAAGATTATACCAACATCAATACGATATCAAAAAAGAAATTCCATTATGTGCTCTAGCACAACATGTCCATGAATCTAGACATGATTCAATTTTGAAGGTACTAAGATCTTGGACAAAGAAAATAACTATAATAAAAGATTATTGAAAGAGATGCTCTTATCACTAAACACAAGACAGTCAACAAAAAAACTGACATTGATAAACTCAGCAGAACTTATGTTAATCTAATCAGATAATTCCTGCTTGCACAGCTCATCTTCACTCATTTTCATGGTAAGTTATACATCATCAGATTACATCTTGGGTGTGGGAGATTCCATGATCCATGGACCTTTCTGTTTCTGTATATCGGGTTAGCTCCTTACTGATTACACATATTCCAAATCTTCTTGTTTCCTTGATATTGCTTCTCATTCCATCAAACTAATAGGTTTGCAATTTCTGATGGGTCACTATCAACTTCACACAATACTTTCTAACAATACAATAAAATTCAAATATAACAAGCAAATAATTAAAGCATAAAACAATTTTGTGTTGCTCGACCAGTTTAAGTGATGGAATCTAGTATGGATGCCCCTTGCATATACAATATATGTATAATAAAATAAATATATATTTAAGAGGGAGAGGAAAAAAAATATATAAAATATATATATATATATATTAATATATAAAAAAAAAGATAAAATTTAACTAAAATCATAATTTTTCTGTCAGTAATTGATAACAACTAGTGATGTACAATAGACATATTCCATCTGATCCATCCAATAGACATATTCATGCAGAAGGTTTTATTTTTTATATACTAGTTTTTTTTTTCTTTTTATATATATATGTGTGTATGTATGTGTGTGTATGCATATATGTATGTATGTATGTACATGTATATATATATATATATATACATACAATTAATTATTAGCTTATGAGTGTGTGACCTCACTTTGACTCTTGCTGTACCAGTTATTGTTCTTGATAGCCATTGGTTAGCTCCCAGGGTATTCACTAGTCCATTCAGGAACATGCAGGCATGCTGTCCTGTGTGGCTTGTTTCTCATGATGTGAACTTTCATATTCTCTATGTAACTTCCCACGCATAGTAAGGTATGTGTCCTATTTCTCTGTAATTATTTGTAATTTTCTTTGTATTTAATTTGTAATTTTCTTTGTAATATATATTCAATGTTTTTATAATTTTTTTTAAAATTATAATTGGAACTGTGAAATATTTAAATAACCGTGTTGTGAAAACTTGTCCAGCCCTGAAGATGGAGCTATAATAAACTCCGAAACGTCGGCAAACTAAAATATGTTATTTATTGGACCAAAACCCGTGAACCCGCAATGGAATTGACTACCTTTATTACCAAACTAACACTACTTTATTGTTCTAACAAACACATATGATTATTTCTAATATTTGAATTCCTGCACAGACGTGCGAGTTATTTCTTAATTGCAAATTACGACCACATTATTTCTCAATGATTCGTGTGTAGCGTCGCGCTTCTATTGGCCAGAGCCGGGCCCGGCGACTTTTGCCGGTCGCATCAAGGCTGATCTAATATCTCGCAAGAACAGTAGCAATGAGGCTTTCGTCGCGGTTGGACAAGTCTCACGCGCTCCACAAAATTTTCTAGTTTAGTGTAAGTACCGTTATGATTAATCAACATTGCTGACGCGAGTGCATTGTGTCTCGCCAATTCGCAATGCGTGTTTACATTAATTCAGTAAACAATTTGCCTTTTGGCACGCTTTTATTAACAATTGCCAACCGGCACTCGTTATAATGCATTTGCTACGCGCCCTCCAACCTTTTCTAATCTCGTATAAGTCACCAATCAGATTAATTGACAATGATAAAGTCTTGCCGATACATACTAACATACCTCAGCATTCTATTTGTCGCATCCTAGTGACTGATTATACGTGACTGTGCTCGCAAAACATTCAACATGTTGTTAATGCAAACAATCCCATCGCTGGTAACATTCAGTGTAATATGCGCTGCTACAATATAAAAGTATCACCACTGCAATGCCTCGTGTTTCATGTCGACAAGGGTTAATTAACCCACCCGCAATCGCGGACGGCTGCAAGTCTACAATCTTCAGAGAAGTGAACTTATTTTGTTTGTTTCTCTTCTTAAAATCTGGGATTAATTTCTCGTGAATTTGCTCTATTCCTATTAACAGGATAACGACATGCCCACAGCATTCTCATGTTTTCAATTAATTTCTCAACGGCAAAAGCTGCATTGTTTAATTTCATGTAATGTTAATTCAATCCTTTAATTACGCGTATTAAATTCAAAAACGTATTTTATTCCAAAGAAGTGGTAACGATACAATATTTTAATTTTAATAACGCAGTCGCCATTTGCTGCCCTCATAATGGTTGGTCCTTCGAGATAAAGAGTGTCTAGGAAGATGAGTTATTGTTGGACGTTGGAGAATGGTATGCAAATTTATTTCTATTTTACAATTCCAATACACAGCCAGTGATAGCATACCCTCCCTATCATATCCCTCATATCCCTTTTGTGAACCATAATACCGACCCCGACTCGTATTTTTTTTATTTATCTCAAACGCGTCGTTAAGTGAAGATAGTTTTCCAAGAGATATCTGAAATATTCGTAGGATGTAAGTTGCGATTTAATAATATTGCGTAAGGGTTACAAATAATACGAGAAAGTGTGTACAGTGAATCCACCACTACTTTTAGCTCCTGTTCGCTCCTTCACTTGCTATCGTAAGAAAATATATTTACCATACTGACATTGTTTTTAAAAAAGTGACGTGTTTATATTTGGGAAACGAGACAAAGTAATGGAGCCAGAACCGCTTTAACGCTCCGACGCCCCTAACAAGGCTGCCTGATTATTCAAGGCCCGAAAGAAAATTACGCGCCCAGTCCGTTGCGTTTGGGAGGGGGCGTGGCCAGGGCCAGGGCGATGCACGGAACGAGGCGCGGCAGGCTGGGTGGGGTAAACGACACAAAATGAAGTGGGGTGAGTCGAGAAAAGAATGGTGCCGACAGAGGGAGGAGAACAGGATCGAGCCAGCCGGACCTTTCACGAGGTATGAGATTGTGAAAGGGGCACGCAAGCGGCACGGCATGTACCCGAAAGGAGCGAAGCGACAGAATGTCGGGAGGGGGCAGAATGAGGACTGACGCTACTCAGTGGGTCAAGAAGGCCCTATTGGGTTTGGTGGGCGATCGAACCCGAACGAGCGTCACAGTTCAGGGGTGGGGGAGGCAAACGCGTGACAAAAGAAGGGGAAGACACTGGTAGCGCCAAAATGGGCAGTACAAGGGCACGGGAATGAGTGGGGAGAAAGATGAGGACTGGATCCGGGAGAGGTGGCTGAGGCATCAACTGATGTCACTGCAGTGCCTCTGATCGGAAGGTCTTAGAGTTCGAGTCCCGATTGTGGCAAGATTTTGATACTGGTTAGATAGGTCGAGTTCAACCGCTATCTGGAAGAGAATTCTAGCAGCGTCTTCTTTAGTTGGTATTTTGCCGTGGTTTTTCCGATCAACACCAGATGAATATTGCAGCAGTACGCTAACGGGCATGGACTGCGCGCAATCTTACCTTCCTCGTCCCCGTCCTATACTCATCCCTGACTTACACACACGTTCACAAGCACTACGTTATCACACGTAACGGGAGACCGGTCGGGAGCTCAGAGGTTGTCCCGGCTGGGGCGGTGCCCCGCTGGTGAGAGATACCTGGTTGGAGAAAACCCTGCAAGGCAACTGGTGGGTCGGTGTCAGATCGCACCATCCAGCGAGGGACCTCCATAATAAAACATGCGCTACACTTACGGGACTAATTACCTTAGCAGTTGACGCACCCGGAATCACTCATCAAGCAATCAAGACTGCAGCAGTAGCAATCAGTAAGAGATGGGTGGAAAGGGTCGATGCGGGTAGAGCGGCAAGGAGCGGGAAAGAGCTAGAACGCGATGGGACGGAACGTCCAGTTGACAGACGGAGTGGGGGCTGTACTGCATGGGGTGGGATGGGGTGGAACGACGTGGAGTGGGACGCCAGCACTCGACGGAGGCGTCGGGGTGCGCAGGCACTTCCAGTCGCTTAGCAGAGCGCGAGAGAGGGACGGCCTTGCGGATGCGTCAGACCTGATGAAGGCACACGAGACGAGATAACTTAATTACTACTCACCGTTGCCCCCCTCTCAAATTCACATACTGCCCTTTCCACAACCATACACTACAACTTACAGGCATCGGCCAGCAACTTCCACTCTACGGTCCCTCAACAAGACATACACGATTTTTATCACAATCATTATTACTATCATTATTATCATTTTATTATTATTATTAATCATTATTATCATTATTATTATAGTAGTAATATTTTTATGATTGGTGGAATTAATATTATTTTTATTAGTAGCATTATTGTTCTAGAAAAAATTAAGAAACCTGGAATTTCTAAGGCATCACATCTAATTTTCTCAGACTTCTAGGCTCCAGAATAAGTTATGATAGTTGTAGGTGAAGGCTAAGTTTCGAATTACAAAGTTGTATGTTTCAAAAACAGAAATTATAATTATGGTTTTCATGTTTTTAGATCACGTGCTTTCCGTTCTACCTATTCCATAATATCAATAATTAATTCGTACAAATTTAAACTACCTATTTTGAAGAACAAATACTTCCAGAGATAAAAATATATACTAACAGATCCTTCATACACTGTAATGCTCGAATAAAGTTGTACATATGTCCCCTAACTCTATTTCCTGTTCATTTGACCTTTCATGAGCAGGGTCAAATATCTGACTACTTGCACTTGCAAAGAGAACGGGACATCCATCTAATTCGATATTCACGATCGCGAGTTGTAAAGATTGCTTGCGCTGAACTTTTTAAAAAAAAATTTCGTATGTTTGAAAGCGTCAGGATGAGGTCGCTTTGTCTCTCAATATTATTAAAAACGACATTACTACCCCATGAAATCTATTTCGCTTGTATAAACGTGGTAAATTTCCTCCCCGAACACAAGAACATTCACTAAATCCCTGCGTATTCCGCCACCTCCTGCAGTCCTAATCCCCATTTTATGACGCCGAGAGCATATGCTACACGAACGAATGAAAGTTACTCCAACCAATGAGGTTCGCGGTTCGCCGAGGACGACCGTACGAGCACTCAGCGCAGGAGACTCCGCATCGCCAGCTTTAAATCCGACGCCCCCGCCGCCCCCACCGGCCCCGTCGCCGCCGCAACAGACTCGGCCGTCGGCTCCTCCTAATGGCCAATAAACGTCGCCCGCGTGTGATGACGTACCTGGCGACTTCCGCTCGCACGCACGGTGTTCCTCAGGGTTCCACCCGCGGTCCCTTCCGCTCTCGCCCTCTTTTTTATCATAAAAACGGCCGTTCCGCGGAGGGTGGGTAGAGGGTTGATGGCGGAGGCGGCGGCAACGCTGGAAACAAAGAGCGGTCGCCGCCCGAACATATTCCCTCCCGATTTACGGGGGATGCCCGAGAAGAACGCGAGGCGGCGCGGGAGGAGGCGTGGCGCGGTGGTGAAACGCGGTTACTCGTGAAATAGGAAAACGCATAAAAGCGAAAAGAGGGGTCCGTTGCTTCGGAATTCTGCGACGGCACACCGGGATAAAGGGATAACGGGCGGAGAGACGGGTCATTGAATCCACAATGGCTGGTGCGCAAGAACCACTCAAAGGTGGTTCCTGCAAGGGCAGAAGATGGGGTTATGACATCGTGAAAGCAATGAGGTCAAAATAAAGAGGCTGCTTCGCATTCAAAGGGGATAATCGTATTAAAATGTAGAGCATTACGTGCTGAGCGGGAAGCAAATGCCTCCATTCCAAGTTTGAATACGCAACTTAATTGGCAATAAAAGAGGAGGTAAAAAGTACTTTCGCTGAGTTTCTGATATCCTCCTGTGACTTGTGCATGATTTAAAGACGGACTATGACAACCAACACTGCTTTTGAAATAATAATAGTACGCAAGTATTTATGTAATTTACAGAATGTTTAAGTGCTAGAGTAACAAACAAATCCCTAATTCAAAGTAACTTTCTAAGTTTTTTAACTTCCTAATAAGGTATAGTAATATGTAATGTCTCTTTTCAGCATGAATATCTAATAAGTGAAAATCAACATTTCACGAAAAATACGTTTTAATGAATGTTTAAAACGTTCGAACTTGCTATTGTGTTACAACCACCTCTTTTGTGTTACACTCACGTTATTCCAATCAAAATACGAGGAAAGGTTTTGAGTTGAACATCTAAAAGTCCTTAAGATCATGATCCATAAAGTCAAAGAAATGTCAAAATGAAGTAAACAATTTAAATATTGTTGTACGTTGTGAGGTAACGATATCTTAATATTTATTTCTCGTCAATAACATGCTAATTGGGACATTCACTATCACACTTGAAGAAAACATCATTAATAATCCAAACGTTTCCGATACGAATGTTTAGAATATAGTAATATTGCTCAAAACATCAAACTACTAAGCTTCTGGTTACAAGGAAGATTATTTGCATTTGTCAGGCATTTTCTAATTAACGTCACGTATTTAACTGAGAAATTAAGAAGCCATGTCAGTTCTTGGACGTAACTGAGAACATCTTCCGTTCCCGCAGACCCCTCTCCTGCAGACATTCCCTGCCAAGCTGAATCCAGGTATTACAAGGGCTTCCCGTGCTACAACGACCAAAATGAAACGCTGGGCTCCGCTGCAGAAGTGACGGCGGTACCTGCGGAGCAGAGCAGTCGAGGCATTTCGCGTAGTCTGGCTACTGAGAGAAGTGCAGAAACAGTGCAGGCGTACGTGATATGAACTCGACTGAGGGATTCGTGTACATAGTTGGGGAAGCACAGAGTAGATGTTAGAGGAAACTATTCCCACATATTTTCAATATTAAGAAAAATAGTTTAATGAGTGGCAACAAGATCTGACGTTGGTTTGGATTGGTGGATTGGTTTGAAGAAAATTGGTAGGATCCTTTGAAGAAAATTGGTAGCAAATTATGTTTTTTTTTAAATTTTATGTTTCTTAACGAGACAATTGTGTAATAAAATGTTACTAAAATCAGCAAATAATACTAAAATTAATATTGTAAAACATGGTATGAATATCTCATGAAGACTCTAAAATGAACTTTACAGCAGAAAACTCAATGCAAATGTCTTCGTACAGACATCCCATAATTTATGTTATTTGAATCATTACAAATTAGAGAAGCAAGCTTTTATTAAGTTCACTGCATTGGCTTTTATAGTATTTACAAAATACTTCATCTTCTTTTATTTCTCTCAGTGAAATATTTCGTATCTCCGAACTACACAGCATTACTAGAATTACAAAAAGAGTTTTAATTGAAGCAAGTACTGAGTGTTTGTTACAAAAGGGAATGCTACTGGAGCAGCAGAAACTGGAAGGACCATAGTGCTCAAGCCCCGATGGTGGCAAATATTAGATCTTAGATAACTGGGTCGAATTCCACCATTGTCTGGGGGAGATTTCTAGCGGTCCGCTGCTCAGATCAGCCGTGTTCGGAGGTTTCTCCGATAAATACCCACCGGCGACCCGCTGGAGAAGATACGGGAGGGGAAACCCCTGCAAGCCAAAGTATAGGTCGGCGCCGTAGCGCAAGTTCTAGCGGGGGAAAAAACCGTAATCTTCAAGGGCATACCATGCATTAAATTGTCTGGTCAAATGGCCATAGTACGAGTGGCATTTAATAATTAAAGAGACAAATTGGTCTGGAGAAATAAACGTTTATTTTTACATAACAGGACTTTTCCTTATCAACATTCATGAACTTGTTCCAACGGGTTACCATCTTTTCATAACGGTTTCAAAGAACTTTTTATCTTGCTACTTGAATCAATTTTCCACAAATTTTTGACATCCTCGATATCCTAGAACTTTTCCGTTTTAGTCCACTAAAGGAGACATTATGTGGGGAAATCAGATGGTGCTAAATCGGGGCTAAAAGGAGGATGAGGCAGTACCTCCCAATCCATTTTGTCGATTGTTTAATGTTTTCTTAAACAGTATTGGGACGTTCGTAGTTTTGCTGGAGAATCACACCTCTTCTTTCGTTTCTCTCTCATGAGCGGCTTCACATTGTTCAAAAGCATATCTAAGCTACAATGGCTGTTTCTTGTACGCTGTTCTTTGTGATAATCACAAAAAACGCAACTACAGCGTCCCCAAACACAGCCAACATGACACTTCTAGCATATGCGGCCAGAACGATGTTTGTCAGTTATTAATCCTCGACCACTTTTGAACTGTTCTCCCCACTTGAAAGTTGTAAGAACAGCGAGAATTTTTACATCACATTCTTTAGTCATTCTAGAGTATATACCAGCTGGTTTTTTACCTTCAGCAAGTTTAAAACAAATAGCAGAACGTTGTTCAACCAATGTGTAATTTTGAAGTTGACTCTCTATTGTTCAACTTAATTTCAAGCTTATAAACACAACAATACTGATCCTCCAGATGGCCAGGGTTCATCCTAGTGATGCCAACTTGTCCTCACTGTTTTTTCTTCAGACCAATTTCTCTCTTTAATTATTGAATGACCTACGTAGTTGACGCTCTCGAAGATAATAATAAGTTTTTGTAGTAACTCACCAGCAGAAAGGTAAGTCATGCCAATACACGTGAAGCTGTATGCTGCCGATTTAACATTCTTGTCAGCCTCTTTCACAGTTTTAGCTCAAAATGCATTTCTCCCCCAATTAAATTCTCTTGATTAATGTGTAAAAAATCAATAGTTTCATGTTATATTATTGAAATTGTACCATCTTTATCAACTATTTACGTTGTATCTCGACATTCTGCGCGCCTTGTGAGACCTCTCCAATAACAGGCACGCTTAACTTAGTAGAGGTTCCACAGTGACATGACAGCATGAATGGGATCACAAAGGATGTCTTTAAAAATTCTAACAGTTCAAAACTATTCGACAACAAAAGATCATTGCCCACTAAAATATTTAAGCTTGACATCACATATTATTTAGACAAAATAGAATCCGCGCGTCAGTCAGAATGTGCAAATAGGTACTGCTATAATGTATTTGGATATGACCCTGTTTGACCCAAATGCTTTAACTCGTGAGGGTGCGAACAGCTGAATCGGTAGGGCTGGCTTTGTGTCACAAATTTGCCTCCGATAACACCAACGGAAAATGAGATATTAAATATTTATACAAGCTATTTGCAACCAATCGCGAATGATACGTGAAATTGCAGCGAATTATAAATGCTATTGTGAACGTTCACATATCATCCATAGTCGCGAGGGCGTATTTGCCCGGATTACAGGAGCAGAGAACCTCGCTCGACATTTCGTTCTGTTTACGTATATAAGGGCCTGCTGTCTCCCTGCAGAGAACGTCAGTATTTAACTACAGTCATGTTGTGGGCTGCGCAAGGAATCCATCTGAAACATTCTGACATAAAAATGCAGTATGCCACATGAATTATATATTTTGCAACACAATACTCTAAAATAACTATTGTAAAAAGTACTCAGAATTGCACGCTTGGACAGTGTAATTTTTATTAAAAAACGATAAACAATTGCAATATAATTCAAATAATACACCTTTCACACGCGTCGCCGCTTGAGATCTAAAACGAAGTTACTATTTACACACTATGTTCGTGCATGATACACAATTCCCCACGCCCGAATATTAACTTAGAAAATGGATATAATAACAAATTTGTAACCTAAGCAACTCCTAGAATGTTCACCGCAGTGTTGGCATTCAACGTTGTTTCCACGGATATAATACCTGCAATACTGCGCGACTACAAATCAATGCCTATTCGTGATGTGTAAAATTGGAGAAAACATGTTTTATTGTATTTTATTTTTACGCCAAAACAGTTGAAAAATATGTGAGACGTATTTTGGAATACATATTCAAAGTCATCCCCCTGATGAATTGCAAAGTTTAAATCAAAGCTGCGTTTAAATGTTTGCAATATTGACATCAGTAATGATTGAATTTGATGCATACGTTAACATGATTTGTAGAAGTCATTAACAATGAAAGATTTAGACATATCTTCAAGACATTTCGCTGTTTACTGTGAATTATACACTAACTCACACAGCCGCCACGAACTACGCACCCACAATTGTAACGGTAAATGGAAATAATACATTGCCCGCTCCTTTCTGTTTTAGATCTCTTTCTCTCTCTCTCTCTCTCTCTCTCTCTCTCTCTCTCTCTCTCTCTCTCTCCCTCTCTCTCCAGGAAGGAACCGATGACTAACAGGTCCCTGATATCATGTACTTAGCAGTATATAAGTAGCAACAAAAATTTTAATTTTATATCGAATAAATGATGTAATTTTAGAATTCATAAGTTACACACTTAATACGAAGATTTGTGTTGAAATAACTTAAGGCTTTTTGATTTAATGTATTGACCCCAAAACCACACATTTCTGATCAAAAGCAGTTTTGGAAAAAAAATTTATAACAGCCAGGTTGACGCTAATTTGTTCCCGATGCGATATAGCGCCTGACTACTGAGAAACAAAGTGCAAGAAAAATTATACATTTTAACATAATGCATTTTTTAAATCAATATTTTTATGCAGACATCAAACAATTCCATTGGCTTGTTATTGTCCCTTGGCATTTCATACGATCCTACTCATATACAACACAAAAATCACACTTACGATCGTTTTGATGAGAACAAAAAATGACACTTACCCTCTTTACGTATCCAATTACTCAAATGATTCACAAATAGAACGGAATAAAAAGGTTTAGAAGATTTGTGTTGAATTTGAATTTGATGCATAAAATGTGTGCGTGTGTGTGTGTGCGTGCGTGCGCGTGCAAGTGCGCGTGCGCGCGCGCGCGTGTGTGTGTGTGTGTAGTAACCTTTGCTACCGGTACAACTACGTTTCTTAAATAGTAGGCATCTGAGGGTTTAATTTTATAATGTCTTTTAGGACGCTATTCATCAAATCAATTACTCGAATTACTTGAATGAAAGTGGCTTGCCCAAAGGTCTTTAAGCCAGCGGAAAGCTCACACTAAATTTCTACACTATCAATCCCTGATATCCCTCCCAGTGGACCTTTACATTGCATCAAATCAGGAAAATAAATAGTGCGAGAAAAATTCCAGAAGATGGAAAACCTACAGCCAGAAGAAGACTATGCTCTAATATACACATTGAGTCACGGAGCTTTAGCACCTACTTCACTTTTTGAACGGTAGAAATTATTGCACTGCAACGCACCGAAGTGCATGAAGCAATGAGGTTAGTTCATGCTTTCATTTCCCTTCTCTTTATTTATTCTTTAACGAGGTAGAGAGGTAACGTTTTTTTCAAATGGAAATGTACATATTTTTGTTGTCTATTGTGACGAGCGTAAGACGATGAATTCAATAATATACATAGTATCGTATATTAGATAAGAACGTTTTTGAGTAATTTTGATTTTTTGCGACTCGTATTTAATGGGACGATGGTCAAATATTCAGATTAAAATGTGATTGCAGCACAGAAAACATATTTTCGCCTTATCGCATCAATTACTACTGACCTTAATCTACCTGAATGTAACAGTGACTTCATGCATGATTTAAAATAAAATGAATGTAAGTAAGTCTGTATAAAAATAGTATATGACACGTGGTCAAAGTGATTTTAATAAAAATAAAACATTACTTTTACCACTCGTACCGTAAATTACTATTTTCCATATAAATAAAAGCAACATAAAAACGCTTCTGTTCTTCCATACTTTGAACAATGACAAGAATGTAAAACAAAATACATGACGAAACAAGGTTAAAGTTTGGTCAACAAACCACAAATAACACATAATTGAACTTTGTCAATTGTAAATTTGCTCCATGTTTCACGAAGCCTTTTATTCATATGAAAAGAAGTGATTTCGTATGAGAAATAGAAGCACTTACTTGTACTCGTGAGCAATTGCTATAAAGTAGGTACTAATTTTTATTCATATCAACCAAAAAACTAAAATTATTACGAACAATATCTCTACAGCACATTACTGACCCCATGATTCCGCGTTGTTGAGCGAAAACTGCGTTTCAATATAGTGAACCATTTAGAAGATTCCCCGTTGAATGGCGAGATCCGATATCCACCAACTCTTCGGCAAGAGGGATTTTCTCGACCCAGGCATCTCCCATCAGTGGCACCGCCCCAGCCGGGACAAGCTCTGAGCTCCCGTTTGATCATTTAAAGTGCATGTAAATGTGTGTGTAAGGATGAAGTTCGGAAAACCATGGGAAGGAAAGATCGCGCGCGGTCCTTGACCCGTTTATTAGGGTACTTCTCCAAGTTTTACCTGGTGGGGATCGGAGGAACCACGGGTCCACGGTAAGCAGGCGGCGGAAACGCGAAAAATCCTCACGTCAATGGGAACGTTGGGTCTCACAGACCCGCCAGTTATTATAAGCTATTTAAAAGACTAATTAATTGCAGATTTTTTATAATGATGTAAAAGATGCAAATAATTCATAGACCCAATATAAAGCACAAAATATACCCCAATTTTTTAACCAATCATTTTCTGAAAGGTTGTTTATTAATTCAATATCTTTCGGATTAAATGCATTAAAATAGCTCTTAGATGAGCCGGCCATGTCATACAAATGTCACGTAAACGGGAACGTTAGGTCTGATGGACCCATTAACAACTTCGAGTAGAAATAGCACCACATTTTTGTGATAAACGCAATCTAATGGTCGTCATCAGTCCAAAAAGATTCAATTTGAAGGTAGACTGCTGGATAAGTTTAGAACTAATTTCATTCACTTCATAGACCGCTTTAAAAATATCACTGGGTATGACAGACCCAACGACTCAACGTTCCCACTGACAGGTTAGAGCAGCCGGTCGAATTCTCCTCCAGACAGCGTCTGAATTCGACTTTGCTATGTAGCTAAGGTCCAATATCCGCCTGCATCCGGACTCGAAACCTCGGACCTTGGGGTCATAGTTGCTTCAAAGATAGCGGCGATGCTGCCACAGCTAATGTCAGGCGGCCCCTGTCCAGTAAATTTTAAATTCGAAATGCAGATGTTCGTATTGACTATAGACATATTCTGAGAGCCACAGACTAATTCAAATTATAATCTCACCCCCATATTTACTGTCTCTTGGCAATCTGGCCATTGTGTGGCCGCTTTACTTCATGCTAGATCTCTATGGCGACAAGACGCAGTCCAGCGCACCTCATATTTTCAAGTGCATTTTTATGCAATGTATGAAGCTGAGAACTGAAATCCTTGCTGGAGACTAACAACTGCGCCCCGTGTTATTGTGTCTCATTTGATGTGTCATATTTAATTTCGAACTAGAACTCATTTGTGGGTATTTGCTTGTTGCATTCCGTTTCATTGTAAAAGTTACTTTGTTTTCCTCATTGCCTTACAGTTTTCCGTTCTGTTAGTTATGTCTGCCATAGACGTAGTGACGTCAGTATTCCTGTTTTATTGACGATGCACGTTATCAACTTAACGGTGCTGTGTAACCTGTAGTGTCTACCAAGTTCATCTCTGCACCCCAAGGCACATGGCATGTAGTGTTCTTCCCGCTGCGCTCATATTCATTAGTATCTCGCATCACACACATTAAAAGCCGTCTACAATCGTGCGTGTGTGATCCCCACTATAATTTGCCACATGCTATATACAGAGTGAGTCACGTAACTTTAGCACCTCCTGCAGTTTTTGAACAGTTGAACTTATTTCAATGCAGTTTTCACGGACGTGCATGAGAAAATGGGGCTAATTGACACATGTATTCATTTGTGTTTTATCACTGACATTTTACGACATGAGGTAACTTTGTGTTTTTCAAATGGAAAAAAGATACATATTGTTATATATTAGATCAGCGTTTTTTAGGAAACGATTGCTATCAATATTGCTATTGCATCATAATTACGATTTCCGTGCAATCCCCGTAAGCGGCTTGCCCATTTTGAGGGCTAATCTAGTTTTCTCTCGGTTATTTTAATCACATTGGCCATGAATTTATCACCCTTAGGCCAGTTCTTCCTCTCACCATAAATATAATTTTTCTAATTCCACAATCAGTTTTCCCTGTATGGTTTTTTGCTCCCTTATTCTTCTGAATGTCGTAAGTGATGAAATGTACGGAAGAAGATTATGGGGGCGACAGCAGAAAGGATATCTCAATTAGAAGAGAAGGTATTTTAGAATACCGAATAATTAAATAGGTTTATCCAAATTTCACTATTAATATAGGTACAAAACTAAAAGAAATTAAAACAACCCATTACGAAAAAAGTCAAGGGAATGTTGCAAGGGACTCGGGGTTTGGAATTTGAAATGTACTTGATCACAAGTGCTGTTGAATTTACATCGCAGATTATTTGAGTAAATATAAAAGTTGATAAAATAATGTAGAATTCTACGTATCAAATCACATCCAGTATTTTTAATTCAAGTAAATAAATATCTTTTATTATTGCGTTCCACACCAAATAGATTGTATTCATAGAATGTTTTTCAAGAAAATCGATAACGGTTTACTTTTAATATTTCGGAAGTGTTATAAATTCTCTCTCCGGAACCATTCACTTCGAAACTCGTTACCGTAAAGCTAAACACAAAATATATCAGCTACAATACTGTAAATCATTAGATCTACACATATTTCATTGGCTAGGGAAATAGAAATGTTGCATCTGGCCATTACAAAAATGAATGCGACAGATAAAATGAACAGAGATATGAAATCCTCGGGGTGCGATACATAGATATATTATGTGGTTTCCAAATGTATTACGGTAAGCGTTTTCAGTAGGAGCATGAATAATTCGCTATCTCGTTTTAATGCAGGTTATTTTTTTCGCGTCGGTAATTATCACTATCACCACTCTGCAAGCCTCAAATTATTTTCAATGAACATTTTACTATAATCATAAAACCCTTATACTTAATGAACAATGTAATATGATAAGAGAAAATCTCGTTTGTCATGCTTACTTTAATTATTACGTTAAATATAAACGTCATTGTTTAAATTGATTGTGAGATATAATGTAGGACTTGCGAAAATAACTACCTTATAATCTCATTTCATTTCAACGAAATTCAAAGAACTAGTGTAAGTAGAAGATAAGCAGCATGAAAGAGAGGAGATGATTCTGTGCTTTCGGGAAGCGTTTCTCTTACAAAGGTTTTACATAGTTTTAACTGTGTATGCCTGTATATACAAAACTGATCAAAAGTAAAAGATGTTTATTTTTAATATTTGTTCTGAGCCTCATAAATAACGATAATTGAGAAAATAGATAATAACGATAATAACACCCAAAATGTACAGTCCCATTACTGCTACTGAAGAGTAAAAACAATGTCCGCTGAAAAAAAGAATCTGATATTAAAGTATTTTTATACATACTTACTTTTAATACCAATTTACTTTTAACTGGCTGAACGTAGGACCTCCGACGGGTACTTTTATGTGTTATTATATTTATGCTATGCAAGTTCATAATACAAAGAAATGTTAAACAATACTATTGTCTGGCTCGTCAATGATGTGTAAATTACCTAAATATTTGCGTGGATTTTAAGTATACCAGATGACGTAGTACGTAGGAACATGACCTACATTGACACTGACGAGGGTTTCTAGAGCAAATAAAACATTTCTACATTTTCAACAATATTATTTCAACGTTTTTCTTTCAACTCACTTTTTGGACACCATTTATTGAAGTCTTTAAACTTAGTCTAAATGTTAAGACTTACTGGCAGTTCTGGAACTAATGTTGTTTATTTATCTAACGTATAGTACGTTTTTGTCTTCTTGTGGTTCAATTGCCATTAATTATAAACACACATATTTTAGAAAAGAGGTTTGGACATTTAAATATTATCTAAATCTGTGCCAATGCACAGTTGAAAGAACAATGTTGCAAGTAGTTGTAACATCTACCTAGTGATAGCTCTGGTTTCTGTATCTGGGTATCAGTAGGTCAAGAATAAGAATTCATACAGTTTTTACTGATTTCAGGAAAACACATTTATGGCACTTACCTCCCTAAGCTTTGCTAAGCGTCAATTGCTGTTAGCCTGTGAACGGCGAATTTAAAAACAGGTGTTGTGGCCACCGTCGTCTGAAACTTGACTGTTTTGTCATTTGTTTTCATTTTCTTTTAATTTAAAAATTGTTCTTTTATTTCCATTTGTAAATTATTATTTAACGTCTTCTGTATGTTGTAAACAGTCTCACACGCGAACGCGCATCGATAATCAATTAGTGTCATGGAGAACACACTGTATTCTATACGTTTTGCAATGGTACTGCAACTCCAGCAAGAAAAATTTATTTTTGTGTTTGACGAATACATCCAACTAATACATAATAAACGTACTTAATATACACTTTACCTCACAAAAGGCGCCACCAGAGCCGCGAATTTTCACCGTGTGCCACAAGTATATATTTGTTTCGCATTCCGTAGCATCAGGAGGTATCTCACGATATAATCCTGCCACGTTATTCTCAACCTCAAGGTTTCTCCGAACCCAATCTCCGCTTCCGTTTGAATGATAAACAGAACAGAGAGACATCCAAGTCTCTCCTCCTTGACCCGCGACTCGAATCTGTTGTAGTAGTGAGAGAATCTCCGCGTCGGTCTCAGGTGGTCAAGCTCACAATTTCTACCTGGACCTGGAGGGAGGGAGGAATGAAAAGAGAGGGGATGAGGAGATTGAAATGGAGTGAAGCAAATTCTAGCGCTGAATGAGTGGTTAGTCGGCGAGATCTGTTAGGTTGCTGGTGTCGGGTTTAAATGGATATGGTCTGGGCACCGCGGGGCGGAAGAAGCAAGAGTGGATGTAGGGGCACAAGGCGGGAGAGAGAGAGAGAGAGAGAGAGAGAGAGAGATAATAAAGAAGAGGGAATGGAAGAGAGAAAGAGAGAATTTAGATTAGAAAATACACTTCTCCGCGTAGCACGTAACACCGATTTTAACTATGTTGGACGTTAAATAAATAAATAAACATATAAACAAATAAAAGAGAATGAAAGAGAGAGTTGGAAATGAGCAAGTGAGAGAGAGGACAGGATGAGTGAGGGAGAGAGGAGCGGAGAGGGACGTAAGAGTGCAGATGGAAGTCGACAGAGGAGCAGAGAGAGAGTTGAAGGTGGAGAGAGGACGAAACGAACAAAGCGACCATGTGCGGAGTAGAGAAGGGCAGAGTGCAGGAAGGTAGCGAGGCGTGGAAGAAGGGCAGCGCCAGCAGGGTCAAACCAAGATGAACCAAAATATGAGGCGGCGGAGGGGGGGGAGGCTGCATGCAAGGGTCTGAGCGGATGTGGTGAGAACCGGAGTAGAACGGGGAGGCGCGCGGAGCAGAACGAGGCGAGGCGCGGCGCGCGCGCGGCGAGGTCGAAAGGGAGGCGGGGTGGCGAGTCTCATGTCGAGCCGTCGGGCGCTGCGGCTTGTTTGTCGGGCGGCGCCATTGGAGGTCGCCCCGACCGCTCCTGCCCGTCGCTAGCGAGCGCGCGCGTTGTGTGCAAGTGTTTGCTCGCGTCGAACGCTCCGCTGCACCGGCTGCAGCTCCAGGCCCCACACACGGGCGACTCGCAGCTCGCCACTGCCCGCGCGGGGAGGGGGGGCAGAGAACGACCCTAGTAGCGAATTCCAGGAATTGCCGGGCGGAGAAGTTCGCAGAGTGATGGCAAAGGCTACAGAGTTCACTCGTACTCGTATTATCAGAACTAGTAGTGTTAAATTGGCACGTTGATAAATAATTATACTCATTACTGATGATACGGCAGATTTGTCAACTGGTACTAATTTTTTAATAGAATATTACACAACGAGTTTATAATATTTAGTTTTATTGCACGAGTACCTACATGATTTGAAAACTTTGAGACGTTAGGAGCGAGATTTCAAATCTGTAAGAATAAAATTGAACGGTATAAACGAGTTGCATACGCTATTTTTTTTTTGTATAACAGCATAAACGTATAAGAGAATCGAAGTTAAATTTTGTAAACCACTTTTTTTGTGTTTTTGACATCTGTGCGCAAAAACGGTGGTCAGCTGTTTGATTTACCGGTACTTCTCATCATTCTCTCGTTGAGATTGAATGTATGATGGCGTTATTATTCATGCCTTAAACGGCAAATATGTCATAATCTGTGCCGTAAGATGTCATTTTACGAAAGTATTCTTGGAACCAAAGAGGTCGTTTGTGACGCCGAAATACAAGAAAATACTGTTGAAGATTTTGCAAAATGGTTACATCACGAAGTGCATTCATAATATAAAATACAAAGCATATTTAATTGGTTTAGATGGTGTTGGAAATACTATAAATCTGTACTGAAATTGCAGGGTAATAAACCTTTAATATACCTTATTAGTGTCTTGTCCCACCACACCCCTCTAAGTCTGTAGATGAAGCTTAAAATAATCAACCTCTCGGGACACGATACCTCGCAACGCCTTCTCAGAAATACGGGGGGGGGGCGAGGTGTCGATGACAGAATCGAGTGAGTTGCATTATGATACGAGTTATGGGTTACCTCAAAGCTTTTTGTGCTGTAATATTCCGAGAAATTGCCAATTAACTGAACTCCAACAGTGATAATTAGCTTAGAAACGCTTCGTGTCACTTGCAGGTGTCCGTTTAACGTTTCTCAAGCGGGAATAATACGATACTGGAACTGCAAAGCAGCGAGCGTAAATCTAAAAGGGGAATAGATGGTTCCAATGTAACGTGGAAAACAATAAGCAACAGTTGCAGCATAAAATAAACAAAATCTACGGTAGCCTAAAACGTGTTGAGTCACAGAGGAAGTTTAATGTCAACTCTCTGGAAAATAAAATTAACTAAACCACCTTGCATAAAGGGTTGCAAACAATTAGAAAATCAGAAATATATTAATGCAATAAATATGCAGTAAATTGAAACCAAATAGTGCATCTGAATATTAAAATTACATGCAATGGTAATTTTTGGTACTCATTAATGAATTATCACGTAAAATCAAATGAAGTAAGATCTAATCAAAGATTAATCTACCACTACAAAGCGAGATAAACTAAATATAGAAGAAAACAAAATTTAAATCAATTCTCATTTGATTTCTAAGATACGAGTACTGGCCATTTTTTCTTCAACATCCAATGTAACAAAAACTGAATTTTTTAATTCTCTAATGAAAAAGATAGGTAAATATATTCCACGAGGAATTTTTGTCAACCGAGAGCTTGCTCTCCCTCCAATTAGGGACAGGAGGGGGCGGTAGACACCCGGGAGGAGCGAATTTGAAGCAGACGGCGACCCATCCGTTTACTATCGTATGCAATATGCGGGAACAGCTGGACGGCGTGGAGCGGCGTGGCTCGCGGGGACTCGGCGTCGAAGGGTCACCAGAGAACACAGCGGAGGGAGATTGCGAATATGAGGGACAAGGTGGGGAGTAAAGGACGGAGGGAATGTGGAGTGGAAGGGCGGCGAGTGTAATGGAGCGTATGTGTGTGGAGGGAGGAATGAAGTGAAGAAGTGAGGATTAGAGTGGAATGGATAGAAACGGAATGGAAAAGAAGGGAGGGGAATAGAAGTATGATGGGCGTGAAGTGGAGTGGCGGAGCGGCGAGTAGGGAGAAGGAGGATTGAAGAAGCGGGGAGTGGAGTGAAGAAGCAAGGGATGGAGGGGAGGGACTGGGAATGGAGACGAGAGACTGGGCGAGGAGTGAAAGGGAAAGGAAAAGTGCAGTGAAGTAGGGGGAATGTAGAGGAATGACGGCAAGTGGAGACGAATTGTGACGATCAGCTAGGAATGGAAGATATTGTTAAGGAATTGCGGAAGTGGAGTGGAACAAGGGAGTAGAATGGAATGAAGTTATTTAAGGCACGCGGTTTGCTGTAAACGTGATCGAGTTTGAGAAGAACAAGAGTGAGCGGGGATGGAGTGAGTGACAATAACATGGGTAAGACTAAACGGGTCGAGCCGGAATGGTGCACGACAAGAAAAGGAAGGGTGGGATGGGGAAGAGAAGGGGTGGGAAGGGATGGAAGGACTGAGAGGGGTTAGAAAGTGTGGGGAGAGGTGTGGGAAGATGCGTGGTTGGCGGGAAGGGGCGAAGTGGGGCAGAGGCTGGGTCGTACGAAGCGGGAGAGAGACGGGGGGGAAGGAGAGAGAAGGGGCGGGGAAGAGTTTAGGCGGGGAGGGGAAGGTAGGGTGGAATGGGACAGGGGGAATGGGGTAGTGGCAGGGTTGAACGGAGAGGGGAAGGGAGAGGTGGGCAAGGGCGGGGTGGAATGGAACGGGTGAAACGGGCCGGGACTAGACGTGTCGGGCGGGGCTGCACTTGTCGGACGGGTGGGGCGGGGTGTAACCCGCCGGGTGGAATGGAGCGAGACCGGGCTGAGCCGGTCAGGGCCGGGATGGGCGGGGGAGGGAAAGGGGCCGTGGCGGGCCGAATGCTTTTTAATATGTGCGCGGGCGGTTGCCGCGCTTCCCACGTCGCTCCGTCTGCGACCACCCAGCCCCCTCCCCCCCCCCGCTCCCCTTGCGGGCGATGCATATTCACGCGCAGGTGAGCTCGCCGCGGCGGTGGCTAATGTTGGACTTCGCGAGGATCCGAGGGCGGATTTGGAAACGCGATCTGGGGCGTTTCCAGGAAACTCCTACGAACCGCGCGGCTTGAGCCCCTAGGCGCCGACAGAAGTGTTTGTAAACGGGTGCACAAGGTGATGATGCACTGAAGCAAGATTATCCATCAGTTAACAAAAAGCCCCACGACCTAGCAAAGCATTTAATGCGACGTGCTTAATTTTCAATAGCGTTTCATGGGATTTCAATGTTTGATTTCATTACAGACCATGTCCTTAATTGTATCCTTACATTACTTTTTTAGGAAAATTATTAATTAAACAACAGATGTGTAACTGTCTATATTAATATAATGAATAATTGTTGCTTCTATGTCTTTCAGTTTTTTGCCCTTGAGACACCAAAAACATGCCCCCGCACCTGATTGTGAACCTTCGCCTAATTTAAGAATATTTCGTTTTATCTGGGAATTCAATTTGCATTTTCTTTGGTTCAGTTAGCAGTGATGATAGTGATTGCTTGAGAGTATAACAAAAAATTCATTGTCAAAAACATCCACTTTTGGGTTAAAGTATCAATAATCCATAATTGAACAATAAGAAAATGATTCAGTCACCTTGTGTGAGATTTCATATCCTCAAACATGTGCATTGCAAACTTCCTTAATAGTTGTAAATAACATTTATGGATTGTGTGACTGAATTACGAATCCATATGAGGAATACGTACGATAAAAGTCTAAATTTTACAATTTACTCGGATGCTCCTGTTAATCGTTCCAGCTTTTTTATTTCAATGATTCTTTTAAAATTCCTTCTACGCGTATTATTTATCAAATTACGTGTCATTTTGAAAGTACAGTCACGAATAATATTGCTCAAATTCTACAGCAAGTTTTGAAACCGATTGGTCGGGAGATCATGAAAGTTCAGAAACAAACCGCTATGAAATTCGTTTCTATGTAATGAAATTTTCGAGTAATTGTTGAGATTTTGTAGGTTATGCAACTATATCCTTCTTTTCTGACAACATTTATTGTAAAATGTGAATTATAATGTCCTAACATCAATGTTCTAAATATAAACAAATATTCCTGAAGAGGATGAATGCTGAACCAAAGAAATAAATTGAAAAGAAAGACAATTCACACAACGATACAGAGGTAGGATGACACGGACAAAATAAAAATTAAAAAATTGTTGTGAAGTGCCTGAAAAAAAAACAAGCTTTCCCGCCTAAAAGCATGAATTTATATTTCTTTTCTATTTGATGAGCTTCGTTAAACGATGTAAACCCTGTTTAATTAAAGCGTTATGAAAGTTTACAGCTTAAATGAAAATAATATTTTAATGAAAATGTAAAGCATTTTACCTTCAGTAATAAAAGTTTACAAGTCACCATGAAAACGAAAGTTTCTGTGCAATATTGTAGTAAATATAGGGAGTAGCGGTATGCCAATAAAATGTAGGCATTCATATAAAAGAAAATGAGTGTCAGTTGTTTAAAATTAAAATAACTGTAGGCATTGAATAGCATTTGGAAACACTTGGGTCGCGACAGCCTACAAGAAACACTGATTTTGCTATTCGCGTTCACAGGAGCGAATGGTAGTATAACAATGCTATGAAAACACAGGGCTTACGCAGCAAGATTGGTTATTTCGGTCTGTAGAATATCCACTTTTGACGACCTGATCAGCGTTTTCAAACCTGCTTTTTCTGGATGTCAAATGTATGTAGAGTAGAAACTCGACAACTTGAAAGTACTCCGCTTTGAAATTGCTTAGTTCGAAATTTTGAAATTCACACAAAATCTTCACTTAACTCATATACGTGCCAAAATATTTACAAAACATATACACATACGTGTCATTCAAATAAGTGCTATGTTCAGGTTGAGCTAAACATCCATTTTCAATTTTTAAACTAGAAAATAAAATACAAATCTAGCAACCGAATGTCGTCTATGCTACGCTTCTTTGTCAACAAAATGTTCACGTTCATTGTGCAACTGGTTCAAATTACTTAAGTCTCCAGAGGAAATCTGACTACGTCAGTGCGCGGAATTTATCAGTATTTCAGAAGTCTTCTCTCTACAGATTAACTTCCACTGCATCAAGAAGTCGCAAAATGTCCTTATTGCATTATTATTATCATCTATGTATTTGAAACAATAAGGGTCTTCGTTAAGAAACAAATTTTTTTCCTAATCAACCAAATGTTGTGATATCTGCATTGAATGAAAAGTAATGGGTCCCAGTTGAGTTGTTGCTTAAAATTATTAACCCGTTTGATAACAGAAACACTATGTCGTCTCCTGTATTATTTCAGTAGTATACCTTTCCGTTTCGGCTCTCGCACGCAACCAATATTTATAATTGAGGGGTCTCTAAAGAAAGAGAATTTCACAGAGACGTGACGAATTGCACTTTGACTTTAAAAATATGAAGAACTTGTTTTAAAAAACGCATCTAAATATTCAAATCAAATGCAACCCGCAACACTTCCCAAAGTTTTCGTCAAATAACTCCTAAACAAAGCGTTCCAGAGCCTTAAAAACTAAACTTTTAAGGTCAAAGGCCTGAAAGAAATGTTTCTCACACCACAATCTACAAGACGAGATATCCCTCGACATTCAATTGCATTTTCGGTTCCGCGCTTCAGTACTATCAAGGCCATCTCAATGTTTCAGCCCTTGATGCTCGTAACCATTTTGTGACGGCACGCTTAGAAAGCTTAGATTACTCAATCTCATATCTACGCTTTCTGTATACACCGTGGTTTATGCAAATGAACCTCGTCAGACTGCACAATCATTAATTCAAGATTTGCTCTCCAGCAACAACTAGAAGTACTGTTATAGTTGCTTGATACCTATGAAGATTGTTTCTCATGCGTGTAGTGAAACTATTCAATTAACATTTTGCCGTGGTCTGTAAGTGCTGTGTACTTAATTGTGGAGTGGTGTGGATGTATAGTGAAGAGTGATGACTGTGATTGTGTTTTACCTGTACCAATATTTTCGTTATCAATCGATGAAATTTTCAAGTCAGCGGGTTCAGACACGTAGCTTTCTCAAAAGTAAAAGGCTAATCTTTTTGTGACTATCACGAAAAGCTAAAAACTGACAAAGAATATTGAATAATTTCTTCAAATGGTGTCTTTAAGGAAGTGTTGTGAATAGTTTCAAGAAAATTCTCCATGATATTCAATAAATATTTATTGAAAATTTCTTTTAAACATCTATAGCATTATTTTTTTATTTGTTATTGTGTTAGTACATTGCAAGTTACCTTCATAGATTTTTAAACAAATAAACACGTTTTGTTTTATAGTTTCGTAAACTACTTTCCCTCTTAGAATGAAAATAGGATAGGGATGAGTGTGGGGTCTAACATGCGAGAGTTCTCGCACGGATACGCGGAGGTTGTAGGGGAAAACGTGTAGGGTAGAGGGTAGCTAAATTAAAATAGCTTGAAATAAATTAGAAACAAAAGTAAAAACGCGCTAGCCTTCAATACTACGTGAATTAATTAAAAAATACAACTAAATTTAAAATAATAGAAAGAATAGCGCTGCCAACGATCGCAGTCCAAACGCACGATTTAAATGTTGGCAGTATCTGGAAGTATGTACATCAACGCCCAGCAGCAAACTCATATTGTAAATAATACACCGTTTGATATAATGTCAGGGTGTCGGTTCGTTAAGATATTAAATATGCAAACATCGTTTGAGCAACTTTCCCATGGACCGAAATGAAGTCTAAGCCTACTAAATTGTTTCTAATGATAACAAATGGTATTTAGTACTCAAAGATGAAAATATTAGTTTGATTATTTTTTGGCTCGGAATTGCTTTTCTTAAGGTACGTAAGAAAGCAGAAAATAATCCAGTACTTTTTAGAATACAAATAATTTTTCAATTTTCGCACCCCAGCAAGCTAGCATTCTAACTCTCCAAAATCTCCTCTGTTCCTCACAATAAATCAAGGAAAGTTAAATAATGTTGCAAAGAGTAGGGTTGTACCTGCCCGATCCTGTATTTTCGCACTACTTTACTTGGCTTTATCAAGAGTAAAAACCTCTTCTGTTATTTTTGTGACTATCAAGGAAAGAAAAAGCAAACTCTGAAAGAAGATTAAATAATTTCTTCAAATTTTTTAAAGAAGTATGAATAGTTCGAAGAACATCTCTCTATAATGCTAAATAAACTTTTATTGAAAATGTGTTGCCAACATCAATTGCATCAATTGCATTGTTATTTTTGTTTGATATTGTGTAAGAACTTTAGAAGTTCCTTTCCTTCTTAATGGAAAGAATAGGCAAATGGATAGGGAGAGGGTGGGGTTTAACATGCGAGAGTTCTCGCACGGGTACACTAGTTTTAATAAAAGGATTAAAATGAGTAAAATGGACCCTCATAAGCCGACATTTGTTTTCTCTTTGTGAGCAATCGTTTGTGAGTGACAGGTTATAGCAAGAAGTTAAGATAGCGTGGATTTTTACGTTTGAAAATTGTTTATTTCAAATACAAAGAGTGGGGAATAATATATGAACGCAATATCACGCAGAAGCTTGAAACGTGTTCGTTTATAAAAAAAATCAACATGTTTTTAACGATATGTGATGAATTCGTTTTTAAATTAAAGTAAACATCTTAACTCAGACATATGTTTAAAGAATGTTCACAACGAATAGTCGTTGTAACTTTTCATAATTGGAAAACAGAATTGGCATTTTTCCAGAATTCGAAATTTTTGTAGACCTCCTTCATCCCAAATATCTTTAGAGTACACTGAGTGACATGGAACTCTAGTTTGAATGACATGAAAAAATGTTTTGAGGGAATTTTGATTTTCCTTATAGTGCATATGTTATACTTGCGTAACTTATTCAGTTCTTCCTTTTGTTCCATGTAATTGAGTTTAATACTATTATCATAAGTAATATCACAGCATTTTGAGTAAAATTGAATGTGACTATTTCGTGAATAAACATGTCATTACATAATTTGAAAGGATAATTTAATTCACAGGAATTACGAAAAAGAGACAAATTACTCAAAATTGCAACCGAAAAATAAAAAACCTTCATTCAGTTCCTACTTATCACTGCTTTCTGGAATAACTTATAATCAAGTAACAATTGAATAACAGTTTAATGCAGAAAATTATTTCAAATATACAAGAACATTTATTAAAAGCACAATTATTAAAGTTGTAGGAAGTTGTTTTCCAAGTCTTGGTCTTCCGTGGAAGTATTTGAAATGCAAGACGTACAAGATGAATTACCAGCAAAATTCGTTTTATTCCGAATAGATTGAACACACGTGTGTACTCCTTAAAGTATTTTCCTGAGTAATTTTGGTTGTAACGTTCCACACAGTTTTGATAGCATATTCTTTGTACTCTTTACCACTTAATCTTCGTATATTAATTGCCTAAAATATGTGTAATTTCTTCATTTGTAGTTTTTGCTGTCCATTTTTATTTTCTTTCTGCACAAAATTCTTTAATTTGCTTCCACATGCTTTTTCTGTTCCTTTCACTGTTTTTCGGCACTGAATCTTTAATAATAGATTCTATTTCAGAGTTTTAAACATTACCAAAACGGCACATTTTAATATGATACCGATACGCACAAGCTATTATGGATCTAAAACAATTGCTATCGTTATCTTAAAAAGATGAACAAAGTTTTTACAGCGGTACAAAAAGGTAAACAAGGTGATGGCAATAAACATCTGGGATTGGCTTAATTTGAATGTATGCTTGCTTGGCATTTACTACTTACGATACGGACCGATAGACATGAGTGAAATAGTCATAATAAGAATAAGAATAATATCTGCTATTACTATTATTATTATTTCACTATTGTAATATTTTCCTCAGCTACTTTCGCTGGTAAAAATGTTCACCTTTCCAGAATTGTTTTGGAACAGGTTCGGTCACAAAAAAAGAAGTTCATCTTATATCTGGACTTAAGACATAAATTTTCTTACAATATGGGCTGTTTGCAACAGAACTGCGCGCTGTCCCATGTTTTTCGGTAGTTGAAGTTCTTTTAGGTATTTTAGGAAGTTTTTACTGACAAGGCCTTCCGCCGATATCACGAGTGGGTATGTTTTGGTAACATTTAATTTCCAAATATGTTTTGGTTCATAAGACAAGTTTTCATATTTGGAAATTTTTTCAATTTCTTTCTGTTTGATATTGTGGGATAATGGTACTGCGATGTCTATTATTACTCCTTCTTTTTTCTTTTTATCTATGAGGTAAATATCTGGCCTGTTGTGGTCAGTTATAACTGGTCTATCGCAATACAAAAGAGTGGAACTTGATTCCAGGACTGGAGCAGGAGTGTACTTATAGAATGGCGGTGTCGATTCATCCAGTAAATTATGCTGTATTGCGATTGCCCTGTGTACGATTTTCGCAACTTCCTAAGTAAGCACTGTCTGAGAGGGAAGAGCATGCAGCTGTGACATGTTCTATAGTTTCTCCTACAGCTCCACATTTCCTACATTTATCCACCACATCTTTCAAACAATGCTTTCGATAGTTCCTGGTATTAATAACTCTGTCTTGAACGGCCATTATAAAACCCTCGGTGTCAGGATATATTTGTTTCTCTAAACGCCACATCACCGAAGAATGTTTGTCTACATCGTCTTGAAACAACAGTTTTGGGTATCGTCCATGAATTTCTCGTTGCTTCCATTCATTGAAGCTCGACTGGTGCGTAGAGATATTTATTTCATAATTTCGCTCATGGAGGTTCAATGGAGTGAAGCCGTAGTCCTCATTAACAGTTAATTTCATTAACGTGTCTGTGGACGTTATCACCTAAGAGAACCTGTCGCATTTTTCCCTCTTGTCTCAGGCAAAGAGTTTTTATATTAACTAACCCTCTGCCTCCCATCGTTCGGGGTAGATACAATCTTCTTACTGAAGAGTTTGGATGAAGACAGCGGAATTTATGTAACAGTCTTCTCGTCGATCTGTCCAGCTCCTCCAGGTCAGATTCAGTCCACTTAACAATTCCAAAGGAGTAAGTTAAAACCGGCACAGCCCAGATATTGATAGCTGAAATCAGATTACCCCCTGATAAGTAAGTGTTTAGCAACTTTGTCAGTCGCTTTTGATATTTTATTCGAAGTTCTTCCTTGATACGATTATGGTCTAGTCGATGGTTCTGAGGGTTTCCCAAATAGCGATATGTTTCTTCAGGTGGTATTTGTTTAATATCACACACAATTTGGTTTGTATTTTGAACCATTCCTTTATGAATATTTATTATATCACATTTATCAAGACCGAACTTCATGCCGATGTCATCGCTGAACATTCTTGCTACATTTATAAGTGATTCTAATTTATCTTGTGTTTCGGCGTACAGCTTTAGGTCATCCATGTACAGTAAATGGGTTAGTCTTCTTGGGTTTTTCATATTCATTCTATAGCCACATTTAGTTTTGTTCAAGAGAGTTGATAATGGGTTTAGAGTGAGGCAGAACCATAGTGCTGACAGGGAATCGCCTTGGAATATACCTTTTCGCACATCAGCTTTTCCCAAGATATTACCTTGGAATCATATATCTGTACGCCATTTATTCATTAAATTTGTAGAATATTTCTTAGATTTGAACAGATTTTATAAATTTCCAGTACTTTGTTTAGCCATTTGTGAGGAACTGAGTCAAAAGCCTGGCTGTAATCAACATAACAGATGTGGAGATTTCTTTTCTTTGTCTGAGCTTGCTTCAAGACAACAGAATCAATAATGAGTTGGTGTTTACATCCCATAGCTCCCTTAATGCAACCTTTCTGTTCTTCTTCAATTATATTGTTATTTGCACAATGGACGTTATTATTATTATTATTATTATTATTATTATTATTATTACTTTGCAGCACAATAACATACTTACTCAAGTTCATTTCCAGGGATCCAATTGGCGAAGGATCAATGCTCTAGAACAAAATCAACGGGCTCCTATCATATAGGACGCCGTTCCCCTAGGGCCCGTGGGGGTGTGGCGCGGGGCTGTGCGAGGCGGGAGGGGGCGGGGGACGGGCGGCGTGCGCGGATTGGTGGCACGTGACGGCGGGTCGGAGGCTATTTCCGGGCCCGCGGCCGTCGCGAACGCCCGAACACGAGTTTCGCAGATTAAGGTCGTAAAACACGAACGTGGACGGAGTTCCACGCAGTTTTATTTATAACGCCCGTCTGAGAATTGTCGCTGGGCACCGTTGCTTCGCGCGCCCACCAGCCCCGCGCTGGGCCTATGCCCAAAAGCGGAGGCTGATGGGGAAGGTGCGGAACGAAAGCGAGAGATGCGCAGATAGTCCTCACGACGAAACGGAAGAGACTGAAAGAGGGACAAACCCAATTCCCTTTACCTAGAACTCAACGGTACTCACAACAGATCAATTAATTAGTGGAAGAGATGAGAAATTGGATTGTTTAAGAAGAGGTTTTGTTTAGATGTGAAGATAGAAGGCGAAATCTAGGGGTAAATGTTCAGAGAAATAAATGTAATTTACGCAAAAGAATAGACTAATTGTTTCAAAGAATTTCATTTCAAATAATAGAATAATTGTTTAAAATTAGTCATTAGTGTTCTGTATCTGCCTTGAAGAAAACTGACGGTTATTCAAAAAAAAGTCGTATAACAATATACTACATAATTGTGTAAAAATTAATCACATACAGGTCAATAAAAAGTCTACCCCAAATATTTTCCAAACGGTTCAAGATGGAATTGGTTGAGATGTAATTTTCACAAAGCTATTCAGGTTACAAGTGTTCACCATAGGATTTTCTAGTTTCAATATATTGGATTAATGGGACACTATTTTTATTTTTATACTAATATATAGGTCTTGTTTAATGGAACACTATTATTATTTTTATACTAATATATAGGTCTTTAGAAGGCAATGTTCTGCAAAACTACTATTTTCGTGTTTGATGAGTAATTAACAGTACAAAAGGGAACGAAAACCGGCATCATACGAATAGCAAGTACTCGAAGCTTCGATGAGCGGCGCCGGGTTGCACAGAGCCCTCCAAACCGCAAGGCAATGCAGAGGTCTTAGCGACCCCATCGGCCGAATTTTCCTTTCAAGGTACCTTCCAGTAATGCCAATATGATATAATCATACAAGTTGTTGAGTTATCGTTTAAAAGAATCCATCTAAGGGCTTGACAGGAAATATTGAAGGAACTTCCATTTGTGTTTGATATTATTTTTCAAACCGCTAATCTGCATCATGGGATAGTTGCCTAGGAAGACGAAGATGTCGAAAGTACGATTTATTTATTGTGTATTTGCTGGTGCCAGGTGGTCATTAGTTCCGTAAATGCAACGCATGTTTGGTTTACTCGGGAGATAGGGGTACCGTCCTAGCTGAGACGATCTCGGATTTTCCGACTGGTCTTCCGACATGCGTGGTAGTGTAGTGCAAGTAAGTGTGTGTACATAGGGGGGACCACAGGACACGGGAGAGGAAGAAAAGATCGTGCGCTGTCCACGGCCTGATTGTTAGGATTCTGTTCCGGTATTGGCCTGTCGATTGGAGAAGCTATGGAAAACTACCAATCAGAGCAGCTGGCGATCAGAGCAGAATGCTCCTCCAAACAGCGGATGAATTCGACCTAGCCTTGAGTAGCTGGTGTCGATAACCCTGACGCCATCGAGAAAGAAATCCTAGAACAGGTGCAACTGGTGACCCGCGGGCAGCATGCGGCCAGCTGCATCTTTTTGTGCGACTCGCGACTGCTTTGAAAAAATGAATTATACCAACCAAATACAATACAATTGCACAATTCATCATATTTTTATTTAATGATATATTAATATTCTTGTTGCATGAACATGAATCATTAAGTATCTTGAATAAAAGTCATATCTAATATTTATTTGTTTCAGTGTAATTTCTGTTGTTAGGACAACAACTATTTTAAATTACGGCGTGGCCCGCGGCTTAATTAGAATTGGATATGTGGCCATAATCCCTTCTAAGTTCGACAGCCCTGTCCTAGAGGCACTGTAGTCCCGATTAGAGGCACTGTAGTGACATCAGTTGATGCCCTGAGCCACCTATTCCGGTCGAAAGGACGAACATGAATGTACATATCTCTCTACACATTTTTCTCCAACAGCAAGACAATTTTTATTTTTTTACGTGATAAATCTGTTTGCCTTGCTGCAGGTATTCCGATAGTAGTTTTTCGTCATTGGTTATTCTTAACTGACAACTGACTAAGCTCACAACATTAGCTTCGAAATAATGTGTGTGTGTGTGTGTGTGTGAGAGAGATAGAGAGAGAGTTTTCTTAGAGAGGAGGGTACGAGGATGAAGAAGAAAAGATCGCGAGCGGTACGTTTTTTAGGGAATTTGCCTGGTATTGATCGGAGAAACAACAGAAACTACCGATCAACTCACAATTCTGAAGCAGCTGAATTCCACCCTGGCTAGAGTCGAAAATCCGCCTCCGTGTGGACTCGAATCCAAGGGCCCCCGACCAGCTTCGCCGCAAACACAATAATTGTTGCTCTGAGACCACTCAGCCGTTTTATTACGTCTTTTTTATTTTCCTATTTTGCTTTTCTATTGCTGAATCAAAATTGTACGTTCTTAATTATGGGTCTTCACGACCTGACAAACGAAATGAACAAATGATGACATAGGTAGTTATAAGTATGGTTAACAAGTTACTGTAAATGTAATATTGTTTTAGTCATGTAGATTAAAGATTATTTTGATATATTAATACAAAATTCAGCGAATTTAACTACATATTTTACATACAGGACTTCGTCTACAACGAAGAGTTCTCGAATGCCAAATTATGCCCTTTTAGAACACATTATACTATTCGTATTCTCTCTTTCATTTGATACTCTCCTGATCTGATGCATAAGTTATCATTCACGTTTTCCTCGCCTTCAGCACAAATGATATCGTCAACTTTATTTATAATCTATACATTATCTTCATCCCGCTCACAAAACAATCTGTACTTCACGATCTTCTTTAAACAAATTGTATGGATTGTGAATACTTAATAACTTTTCAAAACCTTCAAGACTGTAATTCTTGGACATGTTCACATATCAATGCACATGTATTACAACACCACTTCGTAGGAATGTCCACAACACCTTCTCCCATCTTCCGCTGAAAACATAACCTCAAACCAAGCTATTAAATCCCGAACGTCCAATACGAACTGGGGTAAGATAGTAACCCCAGCTACAAATTTAAGCCATAAAATGACTTAAGTCAAAAACCAGATTTTTCTAACAACATATTTGAGATAAATGTGTAAAAAAAGAACTACACAAGATATCAGAAATGTAAAAAAATTATACGATGAAACAAAATAGTAAAATATGCGTTGGGGTAACTCTGTTACCCCCCTCGGTAGCAGAAGGGTTAATTTAATAGAAATAGTTATACATTGATGATATAATTTAATAATTATAAATAACAATAATAGTAGTAATAATAATAAATAAAAAATAGTTTGTAATATTCTAAAGTGATTTAATAATAATGTTCAATCTCGCGAACAATTACAAGGAAACTCGCCAGCAGGGTGCAGCCGCAAATTGTCTTTCCCCCGCGCGGCCAACATTCTTCGGCTGCCCCACCTTCGAAGTTTCTCACGGCTCTAGCACGTTTATACAAAAACATAAGAAATGAAACACAGATGTTCAGGCCACAAAACAATTCTCGTCGAGCCCTCTGGCCGCAAGCGCCGAACCGCCGCGTACTTACTGTAAGCCGGGGAAGGGGCGGCAGGCTCGGCCTCCCCCGGCGGGCGCGCGGCCCTCAAGCCATTAGCCTTTTACCTGCTTTTCTCAGACTTCGGCGGCCAGACATATTTACAAACATTCCAGATATCGCTACGTGCCTCCCGCCCCAATGCAGGCGTTAATATTTGCCGACTACGAGCGCATCTGCTAGGCAGCCGCGCCCGCGCCCGCGCCCGCGCCCCGCCTTTACCGCCCTTCCAACCAGCATCGCGGTTCCCGTGAGAAAATACCAAACCTTGCTAATGAGATGCAGCCATCGCGGGCACAGCCAGTGCAGCCCATCGTCACGTGACACACTTCAAAACATAACAACGAATAGCGAGCATTTCTTGTGGCACTACGTCTCACCGTACATCATAGGTTAGCTGCAATTGTCACGTGACTCTCCCCCCTCTGCTTTTGGAAACATACGCTTCAATAAATACGGCAACTTCGCTCCCACGCGCCACTCTCTTATGTCAAACTATCAGTCAATTTCGCTGCTACTACGCAGGCACTTCAACGTCATTTTCTTCAATGTCATTTCTACTATGTGAAACTGCTATGTCAAACTTCTAAGTCATTTCTACTCTGCTGCTACTACGCAGGCACTTCTAAGTCAAACTACTATACTGCTGCTACAATTACTGCTCTGTTCACTACTATGTGAAACTACGCAGTCACACTTCTACGTTAAAACTCTACTACTGCGCAGTCACTCTTCAGTCAATCTCACTGCTACTTCTACGCAGTCACTCTACGTCAAACTACTATTACTGCTGCTACAACTACTACTCTACTCGTCGGACAGCCTGCGAACGAGTCAGCTGTCCTTGCTCTGCCTATCAAGGCTCCGGCAATCAATCGGCGCGGCCAGCAGGCCGCGATCAACAGTACGGGCCGCTCCAGCACGCGAGTAGGCGCCCATGGTGACATCCAGCCTACCAGCCGTAACATCCGCAGCCCATTTCTACGGACGGCACGCACACACTCAGCCGTCTGACCTGGGTTGGTGCTAGCTGTACTGTCATCAAACTGTAAGTGTAAACTTCAAGAAAGAAGAAACCTTTAATTACAAACATTCATTGGTCCTCCGGCTTACTACCTGACTACTTGTAAAACTAATCAATATTTCAAGAATTAAATTTAATTTATTCACAAGTGCATTGCCTTTCATTTGCCCCTACGAAACAATCCCCTGAAACCTGATCTGAGCATGTATGTAGTCGCTTCGCAGTACGGACCTCACACCGCGCTGCATCCACTACAAATAATTTTGTTACATTCGTAGAAATGATACAGTTAAAAGAAAAATCAATTAAATTTGAGTTTTCTAAAGTTGGTCGAAGTTTCCAAGTGCTTCTCCTCTGCTTTTCGTTTGTTTGCTATTTTCCTATTCCGGAATTGTCGGAACGCCGTTCCGTCTCGTTCCGCCGGAAATCAAGCCCTCAATATAGTATTTATAAGTAATTCATTCCTCACATCACAGAGCTGAAGCAATGTTGTTCAATGCTTTAGCTCCGTGAGGCTAAATGGTCAGAGAGAGAGAGAGAGAGGATGCCACGCGGGGTGCAGGGCTGCGTTGTTTCCTCCCAGAGTTTGGCTGCGCGCAGCTGACGCTGCCTCGCCAGCGGAGGCGCGTCGGCCAGCGAAATGACCTCCCCGAGTGCGTTGCTCTGCCGGCGAGCTCCGTGGGCAGCGCGCCGCTTGCGCAGCACAGGCTCACGAAACAGAAAGGGGAAAGAGAGGAGGAAAACAATATAAAGGGAGAGGGGTGAATGCCCCGCATGGGGGGAACGTGGCCACGTAGGTGGGCACGCTCTGGTGAAGGTTCGTAGTCGATCACCCGTGTCCTGAGTCTCGCGGCCCCACACAGGTCGTTATCCTAGCGTGCAGGCAGAGAATAAGCGATGCTAAGCTCCTGGTTGACGGTTCAACCCGGCAACCCACCAGTTGGGCCCGTGGCGCGTCGACCTTAAGGCAGGATTGGGTGATGGATACCTCTCGGGGCACTCTGGAACCCACATATAGAAGTCCGGCGGAAAAGTGATCAACCGTCAGGTTGTCTTGGTTACGGTCCGACCCAAATCGAGAGCCTGAAGGCATGGGGAGACGGGATGGTAGCCCCGAGCCACCCGGACCTCAGTTCGGGTAGCCCCCAGTTAGGCTCTTGGCTTCGTCGTGGCAGTGGCCCAATACTGGGCATAGAGAAGGGACGTTATGTTCCGACGCATGTGAGTGGCGCGTTGTCATACAGGCAACATTGACTCCGGTACTAGCTCGGACAGCTAGTAGCTCTGAGCTGGCAGGGCGGCTCTAGACCCAGGCATTGTAAGGGGAGGTTGCCGCGACGGCTAACTGCGTTCCGGCGGTATCCGGATGTTGGTCGGAAGATGTACTTGTACACCCGACGAGGGTGCGGATTAGAGGCTAACGCCGAGGTGCCCACCCTGGGGGTTCGGCCCCCCTAATAAAGTACAAGTGCAGGGGTGCCTATCAAGGCAAAGCACGTACAGAGGAGTAGGAGGAAGATAGAAGGATGATAGGCAAAATATGAAGCGAAGTTCAAATTTTCTTCTTGAGGCATTCGTAACGAGTGGTGGATATTTCGGTGGAAATGACCGCCACTGACAAAAGGAGCAGGGGCTGAGAAAAGTAACTGACACCCTTGTATTTTATATAGCTATTTTTGAGTTTACCTATCCCACAAACACGGCAAGAAATAATGAGTAATTATTTAGGCATTACATCAACGTCTGAATGGGATATAATAATAGACGGCGATTATTGCCGTTCAAGGTACGAGGAATGTTACGTTTGATTGAAAGTTTTTATCTCTCCTATTATTTCGATTTCATTATTTGAATAGAGTTTCCTCAGCTTTTGGGAGATGCGCATTTACTTTGGTATTAATGTTAAATTAAAATAATTCTATGCAACTAAGAACTATTATATACATCTACAATTTTTTTTAAATATAAGAAATCAACAAACACGTTTAACTACTTATTTTTTGATTATTCGATATATCACACTTTCACATTTTCTATAATGAAGTAATTGGCTGTAGAATTTAAATGTAGTGTTATTACATTTCAATGACACACAAGTCAAGTTCTTTAAATTTCTTTTGACATTTGTTTTGTGACCTTATTTCGCGAGTGCGCATTGCGGCAAATCACGTAAACAAAACACTTTTTAACTTTCAGTCCAATGACAATCGCAGCCAGAGAAACAAGATCGAAAAAGAAACCTTATATTTCTAGGATGAGATGGTGCGCGAAATTGGGTAATTTCCTACTATATCGCAAAACAGTTCAATCTCGAACTTCTAGAAAAAAAATGTATACGCGAGGCAGCAAATAAAACAATTAAAGAAAGATATAACTTAAAATATTGCAAATTAGGATAACAAATTCTTGCATCTCTTCTCTCAGCTCAAATTTCATTAGTTTCTATTAAAATACTATCCATAATTCCATTAGAAGAAAAAACTTAAAATTCAGATAACCAAAAATACTCCCAGTTTTAACGTTAAGCAGATAGCCTTATAAGGCAAGGATAAAAACTAAGAAGGAAATTAAAATAAAGGTGAAAAAGAAGCATAAGGTAGAGATAAAGCTGAAAAGGAGAACAAAGAGAAAATAAAGCCGAAGAAGGTGAAAACGAATATAAAGTTAAAAGTGAAGATAAGCTTGAAGATCAAATAGTTGACGAAAAAATATAATGAATATGAAAACGGGAATAAGAAAATGTAAAAGGTGAAAACTTGAGGAGGAAGGGTGGATAAAGAGTGAAGGACGTACGGTGAAGAATGACAGGGTGAGGATAAAGTAAGCAGGATAAAGGTTAGACGATGAAGTATCAATGATAAATAATAAAGGAGATTTAAAAATGAAGACAGAAAGATGAATTAACTGAAAAGGACAATAAGAAAAAGGAGGGGAAGACGCAGGGAGCTATGACGATGTTAAAGAAAAAGTATTGAATTGAATTGAACTGCCTTATTTTACGTGGCGAGACTCGGGCCATGAGTCTCTTCCGTCTGACCACGCAAATTTTGCTACACTCCTTTCACCAAATAGCGGAAAGAAGGTATTACTGAGGCGACGAAACCGGCGATTTGAATTTAACTCAGAGACTTCATTTAGGCTTTAGGAATGAGGCAAGTAAATCTACTAACATGGTACAGCCGGCTTTACTTTCTCTCCGAAGGAAGGCGTACGAAGGATTTTTCGTCTCTAAAAATCCACGACTTCGATCGGGTTTGGACCCACTAACTTGGGTATAGCAGTTCGTTACGCTAACTGCAACACCATCGCCGCCGTGATAATATAAAGACAGAGAATCAAAGCTTCAAAATAAAATAATTTCATGGTGGAAAGGAAAACATTAAGATTCCGTGCTTCAGATGCATGCACGTATTAATCGCGCAACGATGACCTTGCTTCCCCCTCTCTGGTACAATAAACAGTTAAAGACAAAAGCTCGCTGCGAGCACTGATAACAACATTTTAACACATCTTCACTGGCGCGAAATAGAAACTATTGCAGTTGAGGGCGAGATTCTGACCGTGATTTTCTCCAAAAAATCTAAAGAAATGACCGAAGCAGGTGAAGATCCATCACGGGTAATACCTCTAACTCTTGAGAAAATTATGACGCCAATTACTGAGAAAGTTGCGAAGACATGTTTGATTATCCAGAGATTGGCATTGCTTCATAAAATCTAGTGGCCGATTTCGTAACTAATACCCCCACTCTACCCGCAAGTCTTCAATCCATCGTTCAAGAAAAGTTGCGCGGGTAATACGCACTAGAGCAGCTCGCAAAGCGCCATGTGATCGATGTCGCGTCATCCATATTGCAGCGTCCGCGCGCGCAGCAGGCGTTGCCGGCCTGGCTGCGTTTTTAATTAACCGCAAGCGGCGCGACCTGCACTTGGGTCGCGTGCGGCCCGCTGACCCGCGCGAGCACACGGGTCGCACCTTTGACCGCAGCGCCACGGGGCAAACGCGGTGCTTACGTTGCGCCTCTATTTCACGTTTCTGTATCGGTAAACAACACGAGCCATTTGCAAATACATTGGATTCAAAGCGTAGTATTACCGCTTTACCCAAAGCAGTTTTACATATTAAACTTCGTGTTCTTACATTTGCTGACATTGCAATGTTTCTTAAAAATCTATGATCCGTATCGCACAAAGCGTGATGTTGCAAAGGAAACGATCTAATGAAAAGGAAATTTTGTTGCTTATTAAATTGTCTCATTTTTAGTTTCACCATATTACTAGCACATACAAATATTCGTTGTATAATCCCTTGTTCCAAACACATTTCATTAGCGATTAACTTCTTCCCTTGATATTTTCGTAAATATTGATAATTCAGATACTGGCGGTTTGCCAAAAGTACACAAAATCTCCAGCAACGTCAATTGATGAACTGGAAATTATGTCTCATCACACGCGAAGCTAGTAAATTGTTTTTGAAGTGTTTATAGGGAACACTTGCGATGGCGCGGCGATCGTTGTTTTGCTAATGAAGTGTATAAAGAGACAACACCGAGAATAAAGTTCCAGCACTGCCATGGAGGCATTTAACGCAAATAACGAGGATCGTCAATGAATGCCCCACCCCCTGGACTGCCTGTCAATCAGCATCAGGCATGTCATCGGCTCGTCACTGATTTATATGAGGAATCTCCTCGGGATGTGAAAGAGAAATAGGCCATAATTGCTTTAAACTCGGCTGTAATACGAGTGTCAACACAATCTGCAGGGAAAGCGTCGGTTCAATGATCTCGTTTAGTTGACAGTTTTGGCAGACAATGACAGATCAGCGTGATACATGGGGGAAAAACAAAACTTAATGCCTCCCACTTATTGGTTCTCTGGAACTGACGCAATCGTTGAATGGAATTCGATTCAGGAAGTTAACTGTCAATCATTCCGATTGTTTTCGAATTAAAACATGGGCATTAATATTATGCCGAAAAACTTAATTTGTTTCAGTTCAGCAGTCAATGTAAGATATTCTCAAACTTTTTAGGAATAAGATGAAATAATTTCGATATTTGTGGAATTCCACCACAGGTACGATACATTTTCACATTGATTTCTCTAAACATGTCCCCGCATTAGTTCTCCACTTTCAAAAATTGAAGGAAAAAGCTTAAAAATACTGATTTTAAATTTAGTACATCTGAAATTCTTTCGAGTTTTTTCTACATTACTGCACTCATGTTTCAACGTAAATATTATAAATGAATTGTTGAATAATTTACATGTTGAGTGAAAAGTTAACATAGTCATACAGAAAGGCAAATACATGCTTGTTATTGCAAGATAATTACTGTAAATTATTTAGTTCAGAAAACGTAGCACAGTTCAGCATCTATATGGTACAAAATTTAGATAAAAAATATAGTCACAAGAAGCAACAAATCCAAACAATTTTCTCTGACCAAAGTTACTACTTTGACACAAAATCTGACCTTGCAATAAATAATAAGAGTTTCTACTTAAACTTTCAAAGTCTATCGCCGACCACGTAAACTCGTGCAAGAAGGCAGCCGGGAGATAAATTATATTTCTTTTTTGAAAATATTGACGTTTACTTTTTGGTATATTTCAAAGATTATATTTCAAGTTATATCGATGTATCAGATTCAATGGACCATCAGATTTTCTGTATATTCGGAAAATAAATAATTACCAAAAATAATATTCAATTTACAACTTCATTTTAAAACTATTCAAGTTTTGCTTCCACCTTTTGAAATTCGACGACAAAATTTTACCGAAGAGATGTATACTTCTTCGGTCAAGAAGTGTGTAATTTTCATGTATTTCATGACCTCTTTCAGCACTTAGACTCTTATTAGAACATGTCTTTTAAAATGTTTATTAGCTCTTACTAATTTTTTACACGAACGAAAAACATTCTATGTTTCAATTACTTAAGCTACAAGCTCTCACGGCACCCTTTACTATCACAGCAGGTGAACCTCAAGGGTACAACGATCCACCCTTTCTCCCACCTTGTTTAATATTTATACATCAGATATACCAACTAACGAAAATACTACAATAGCTGTTTACTGATGTTACTGCACTTTATACCACCAACATCAATCTTGAAAATGCAGTGAATGACCTGCAACATCACCTCACATTGTTTTCCAACTGGAATAAAAACTGGCACATTAAAATAAATCCAAAAAAAGCCAGGAAAAAATTTTATCCTACGTAGACCAGACATCTCTCCAAATCTCACATATCGATCAAAAAATTCCTCCTGGCTCCTTTCCAACAAAACTGTCAACGATCTTGGAGTTCTGTTTGATAAAAGACTTCCATGGCAGCAAACTATACAACACAGAATAGCACTAGCCACTAGTAGAGTCCATCAGTTACATCCTATTCTACAAAAATCATTCCCATTACAACTACATGTTGCTATTCATCTCTATAAATCAATGATCCGTATCGTACTCTCATATGCTTCTCCAGTCTGGGCTGTCGCAGACAACACAAATATCAACTAAATGCAATTTTTCCAAAATTAGATCCCTTAGTACTATCACGAAAGCTTATTCAGCCTGGTACATTCTAAATACACACTTATGAAATGCACTTGACATTATACCCAATATCCGTCCACTTTTTTCTCCTACCCATAAAATTCTGTTAAACCGTAAAAGGTTCAAAAGAAAGTTGCCCAGAGAATTTTTCGACCCACCTACACAGAAATCGATGAGTCTTTTCTCATTTATTAACTATTTAAATCCAAAATGAGCAATGAATAAAATTTACCAATAAATGAATGCACAATTTATACTTTACAATTTGATGATGATCAATTAATAACACTGGCCGACGTTTGTAAACTTTTGAAAAGTTACAGAAACAAAACTCACTGATTCTGACCAATTTTGGGTCGCTGAATACGAATATGATAGCCGTTTTACTGGATTAGCTCGTATTTTTGTTTAACGCGTAGTTGCCAAATTTACCATCGTAGGCATAATGAGCTATCTTGAAAGTACCGGAGAGTGAGTTTTTTTGACTGCAAAAAGGGAATCAATTTCGTTTTGGCACTAGTGTCAAAGACAATCAATTTTTTAAATTCTATAAATTAATTTATTAAATCTAAATAATTAAAAAACTATATATTCAGTTAGTTTACTTGCACTATACTTTAGAATTTACTTACTCTATAGTTTATAAGGTATAATGTTCACAGACGTATACAGACCACTTAGTTTCGGAAAACACTAAGATACTTAAATCCTTCAGCTTCTTTATCTATTCCTTTAAGAAATTCATGAGGTCCAGTTTAATGTGCAGAGTTGAAAATAGTACTTTGCCTGGATCGATCAGAGGCTTATACTTGACATTGTTGGTACCGGGCTGAAATGACTCTCTGGGGGCCATTCCTTTTGTGAGAAATTTTTCCTGTAGCTCTTGAGTCCCAAAGACATAAAAACCAAAAGTGCTTTGTAAATCCACCTTCCAGACATTGGTCTGGTCCAGACATTGGTCTGGTCCAGACATTGGATATTATAATATTGCAAATACTTTTACATGTCCACAAATTTGCCAACCATGATCTTTGTATTTGATACGATTTAAAATGAGTGCGAGATCCTCGTAGGTATCATTCATTGGGACAGAGTGTGCCACAGGCAGCTTATTTCCATTATGAAGCAAAACTGCTTTCAGACTGTTCTTAGATGAATCTATGAAAAGACACCAATCAGATGGATTACTTTGAATTCCTAATTCATTCATCAGTCCATTGATGTCCGTACATACGCAAAGGGAATCTTCCATTCTGTAATATTCTGAAAAAGACTCGTTCTGAGTGAAATACTATTTCTCACTCTAGGAACATTGTGGAAATTGTAACTTTGATGACAACTGAAGCCAAAATGGCAAAAATTGGAAACTACGCGTTACACAAAAATACGAGCTAATCTAGAAAAATGGCTGTCAATTTCGAATGCAGCATCCTGAAATTAATCGGAATTAGTGGTTTTCCTTTTTGTAACTAAACTGACGTCGGCCTGTGTAATAGCACAAGATTTGGACGATATAGAATTTATGACAAGAAAATTAATTCAAGAATATAACAAGTCTGAAAGTTAATATGGAGAAAACTCAAAATACCGTAATTGGAGACAATAGAACGGATTTGGTTTTAGAAGCAGACATGGGGAAAATTATACACACAAAGGAATATAAGTACTTGGCAATTAAAAGTACAAATAATGGAAAACAGTTTACAGAAATGCGGTCAACAATAAATTCAGGAAAAAGCACGATTTCAATTTTAAATAGTATTTTATGGGATAAAAGTATCACAAAAGAGACAAAAATATTTAAAACGATAATTCGAAGTATCTTGACTTATGGATCGGAAGTTTGGACTTTAAATTCACAGTTAAAAGAAAAATAATAGGCTACTAAAATAGATTATTGGAGAAGATCTTCAAGATTTTCAAGGAGGGACAAAATTCGAAATGAAATTCTCAGGAAAAATATGAATGTATCAAATTCGATCTTTGTTAAGGCGGCGATATAGCTCCTTTTTCAGATTTGGGTTATTGTTCAATTTTTTGGGAGAGCGGTCATAATTTTGGTTACGGCGAGACGAAATGCTCTGCTATGCTCCCTCGCTCATTTGATCTCTGAAAAGACACAGTATACCCTTCTTATTAGAAGATAGTATAATAAGTAAATTAGCAATCAGGGAATAAATCGTTCAACCCGTTACCTGAGTCTCACACGAAAAGCAATGCCTTCTTTTAATCTGTATTACACAAATTTGCTCATGCAATGCGCAGTTTCCCGCGAAAATATGGCTTCTCTTTGAAAGGCTTTCTAAAAGGCGACAGGTATGCCAACCTTGCTAAGTTAAACTGTTCTCATGGAACGTTAATGCAAGCGCACTGAAGATCGTTCACTGGGCGGAGCGACTACTTTGAAAAACCTGTTTCGCTGTTTGAATTAGTGTGACTGGAATGCTGTCATTGGTTAAAACGGAGCTTGAGTGTGTCCTTAATAATTTCCTCTGCCCCAGATGGCCTGGGACGGAACCCCAGCAAGTGCTGCCCCCTGTCGAAGACAGATGAAACTATTACGACCAAAGACTAGGACGAATGCAATTTCGACACAAAACAAAGGAATTTTATATATCCGCTCTTTTAGTCCCTAGCGCGCGGTTTTGGAGGGAAGTCCGACGCGATACGTTGAAAATGCAAATTCTGAGCTAGCAATAAAGTGCCAAAGATGGTTATTAAAAACCAATCTCCCGCCACGGCGCCAAATATGAAATGTATGTGCCAACAATCATAGAATATATAAATAAAAACGGCTAACCTGGCTCGAACACATAAAAATAATTGAAGAATGGAGAGTACACAAATTAGTGTTTTATTGGGAACTACGTGGAAAAAGGAAACGTGGAAGACCACCTGTATCATGGAAACAAATTATAAATATATTGCAAGAAAAAGGAATAAACGAAGATGAAAGCTACAATAGAGAATAATGGAAGAAATTAAGTATACTATTAAAATTTGAATTGTTAATTATATCATTATTGTTATTCTTAATATGGAATTGTTAAGTGTGTAATTGCTAGGAAACCGGTAGGATGTAAAACATCTCAAAACCCGAAAATATATAAATCCAAAATTGTTATTTATCTTAAATTAAAATTTTGTTCACTATGTATTATAATATAAATATTATATATCTGTTGTAATTGTCTTACGTGGCTGCAAAGGGCCAAAGATCAAGCTTGAAGAAATGAAAATATCAAGAAATGAAACTATATTTAACATTCAGCATATATGTAAATTTTATTATTAGAAAATATCAAGACGATTGGACGCTGTATCTCTACCTTCCTCCCGACAAAAGTCCTGGGCGCACTTCTGTTCAATTGCATTCTGTATTCATTAAACTGACCCGCATAGCTATTGACAAAAATCAATATTTGTCAGTACTGGGTAAGTAATGAAAGCTGTGTTCTTCATAGGAACAAATAAGGTATGAAAGATTTATACTTATTGTTCTACACGTTGTTACTCATTGTAATATCCAGCTTAGTGGATGGCAAAGTCAGTAAATTTTCGTAAACTTTCACTTTAGTATTACATAGTATTACACGAAGAGTCAATATCACTCCACTGTGTGCGTTCACAAATTCTGACACATGAGAACTTGTGTCAACTAATTAAGAGCTTGCCAGCTCATGTCCGATATGTAAAGTTACGTTGCTGGGAATACTCAACGAATGCAGAACCCATGTGCGTGCACACATGTATTTACCTTCAGTTCCGCATGTAACACGTGTCCACAGAACAATAGTTGCCTGCGTTCGCATATGTCAGTGACGGTGCCACGTATGGTGTGCACTCCGGATGTGTAGTGATCAGGATCACAGATATGAACGACGCCATCCATAAACGGATCATAGACAGACATAAGCTTTATTCTACTATCGGGCAGATGTTTCCAACGGGTTTCGTAAGGATCGTCCCACGGGTTCCGTAAGGAGAAGTAAAATTTAAAAAGATACACAATTTAGAGCATTGGGAGAGTGCAGTATTTTTCCGTAAAAAGGTTCGTATTTGGAAAATTACGTACTTTGGTTCAAGAATTAAAATAATTTCCATACTTTATTGGAGAGATTAATAAATTCATTAACTCACTAAATATAAAAGAATATAATACAAAAAATAATAAAAGCAAAAAAGAAATGCGTGCAATATGTGCAATTTTAAAAAATTACAAAAACAAGATTGCTTCTCAAAAACTGCTCCAAATGGGTACGGATAGTTCTAAATGTACTCAATAAGTGGACTTAAACGCCAGTTTGCTCTATTCTTTTGTTTTCTCAAAAAATACAAAAATTAAATTTGTTTGACTTGTTTCTCACATAAGTAATACTGCATTAGCGACGATTTGTTCACATTATTGCATTGATAAGTATTGGTGCTTTAAATAATGTCATAAGTTTCTCGAAAACTTAAGCGTTTTCTGTAAAAATTACCTGAAAATTCCGCATTTTCAGAAACGCTCAATGTCCATTTCTCATAAATGGCTCCAATTGTTTTTCTTCATACTTTTCGGATAATACTAGTTGCACTCTTCAAATATGACGTCAAGTTCATTTTGGGGTACCGTATCTGTTTGTTTTTTCAAAAATTAGACAGATGCAATTTTTTGAAAGGCTCCTCATACCGTTAATATGTACATTTCCAGCAATTTGTAATTACTAGTGTATGTGTCAGTTGAAGTGCTTGAAGTGACTTCTAATGAAGTGTTTCAAAAACTCAAAAATTGAGAGCTTGAAATTTCGAATTTACTGTAGTGCTTAAATGCCATTTTCTAAAACACGGCTCCAAAGCTTTCAAAGAAAATAGCAATTTAGGACGTTAGGACGAGGTTTTACTCTTCTTTAATATTCTTAAAATAATATTTCCGTTCCGCAATTAGTAAGACAAAGAATTTAGAAAATTTCAAACAATGTAATTTGGATGGCGATAGATGGCAGCTGGCAAGGGTATGTGGCAAGTCCTTATAGCTAGCCGAGACCGAAGGGAATAGAGAACTAATACAGAAAAGTCTGTGCCATTCTGTAGCACTGCTAGATTTATTTCTGGGTTAATTTTTCTTTTTAAGCAAATATATTCATTTCTGAAGAGACTAGTTCTTCTGAAAATCCCAAATCTGCAAAAAAGTTATTCCGATCGCTTTAAGTTACCTGGTTCGGATAACATTATGTTGAATGCGTAAAATGAATGAATTTAAAATTATGATTGAAAGGGCCTAAATGGGTATCTGTATTTTGAAAATAATACCACCTAAACAATTTTGAATGCGTTACTTGTAATCAGGACCCCACAAATAATCAGAAATCATATATTTTATTCCTGAAAAACGTTGGCTTCAAACCAGTTTTGGGCATATTGATTACCGTGGCCATTAGTTACGTAATGGCAGTGCATATTACATCCCAGGAAGTGGCGGCGTTTATCTTCCTTTAGAAAGAGACATCCGGCGCTAATATACAAGTTCGCTTGTAGATTTTCTCTCTTCACATATTTTGTCCTCAGGAGGACGGCTACGAAAAATAATACTTGTTCTGTAGAGAACAGGAAGGTCGGATTATACGAGTCTAAAAAACTTATTATTTACCGTTCAAAAATAGTTATATATATACACGATGGTAACACTTGTTGAAGCGTAATATATGTGTGGTCCGATTAAAATAAGTTGGTGATTGACAGTTGCGAACGGATGGGAGTAACATTGACAGTTTGCGTACCACTGAGTATGTGTTCTCTGGACAAGAAAATAAACTTCTGAAATATTTACTTATTAAAGTAACCAAATCATACACTCACATTGAACGAAGCTATAGCTTCAGAAGCACAACTGTCAATCACCAACTTATTTTAAGTGGGCTACATTTGGTTCTGCTAGTTTTTCTACTCAATCTAAAAAATTCTATTTTTGTCTTAAATTTGTTTGATGAATCCTCAGAGGTAATTAACTATCTAGCAGTATTAAACTACGAGAATTTATGTCCACGATGTTGTACTATCTGCCAGCTCTTTATCGTATTAAATACAGAGGCCATTTTTTAAAAAAAATTACTAATATTTTTAAATGATCCCAATAAAAATTTTCTGAAGCGGTCATTGTCGCGCCAGAAATCGGCGAGGTCAGGGTGTCCGCAGCAATCACCTGCCCCAGTTTTGCGTCGCGATGGGCTCGTTTGCGAGCTCGCGGTGGCGCTTGCATCGATTAATCGCAATCGCGTTCAGCTGTAATCGCCACAATACTTCATTAGGCGCAAATCGAGCCCGCGCTGCCCGGCCGGCTTACCGTACGAAGCGCGGCCTGCGGTAATTCTAATGAGCCCCGCGCCCGCCGCATTACGAATGACCAAATATAGTGTGACGCGCACTCGATATGTCAGTGGGAAGCGCAGATTTATTTGGGGGAGGACGGCGGGGATGAAGCGCGGGATTTCTATGTAAAATCGTCGCAGTGCATGATTAGTGCGTTGAAACGTGATTTGAGCTTTTCAAATGAAATGGTATAGAGAGTTAAGCTTCTTAGAGGCAAAGCGGGTTCATCGAACGAGAAATTTCTGTAAAATGAGAAGTTTGACAGTAATTGCCTGACAGCATGGTTAAGGGTTGTATACATCAAAAGAGATGTTATTTTCAATCTCACGTTTTTTTCAATAGGTTTCCCCAACTTAAAATATTTAAATCAATTTTGTTGATGAGACATTTATTTTTGATTAAAGTTATTTTGCCAGACATTAAATATTAGAAATAGGTTCATTGTGTGTTATATTGTGTTGCAAATAAAGGGAATAATTTTTAACTGATGAGGCAAATGATTTTGTTGCAAAGATAATTTCCGAAAATGTTAATTTAAAACAATTAATTACGAAATAGTTTGTTATATTGTAAATCACTAATTTAAAAATATATTTTACAGGCATTACTGGCTTTATGAACTTTGTAATGAATAAAATGTACATATTCTGGCGGATTTTGCTGGTTCTACCCGGACAATTATTTACTCTCTGGGAACTAACTTTTATCCTTCGATATTTTATCTATTTATTTATTTTGACTATTACCCTGCCTGTATGCCGAGGTCGATTCTTCCTGATCGAATTTATTTTGTGGGTTGTACATGACGTTCTATTGGTAAATACGAAGATCTACCTAAGAAATATTTATTTGGGGATAGGAATTTTCCTTGCCATTACCATAAATAATAATACCTGTTTCAAAAATGAAGTAAACATTATTATCTTTTGTTCTGCTTCAAACAAGCAAAAAAAAATAAATGGCATTTTTTGCAACAACTCCAACAAAAAACAATAATAATAACCCTATTATTATTTAAATATTCGCCTTTACTACACCCTTGCATGCAAGGCCATTATCCTGTACTATCTTAATTGAAAAATTATTGATATCTAATCCAAAACTTTGTCTTCTTACACTACTTGTTTTATACAGGATGGGCAATTTTAATCTATCGAAGCAATTATCTCGGAAATTACACATCGGATCAAGCAAAATGGTTAATGAAAGTTGATTTTTTGGTAGGGGACATTCAATGACACCAAACTCCACCCCCTACCCACACCCCCTGGAGGTGGGGGAGGAAGAAGAAAAAAATCTTAAATACGAGTCCCCCATTTTTTATTGCAGATTTGGATTATCCAGAAAAATTACCTTTATTTGACCTATGATTAAATTCATTTCGGTTACAGATGGCGCTGTAATCGACAGAAATTAAATTGGTTAAAAAATCATCAAATTTTATTTCAGAAAAACACATGATATCAGAAAAATAAAATTAGAATCAAATATTGGTTCTCAAATACCGAATGGAATGTTTTGATTTTATTATTGATGCAAATTTATTTTAGATGGCTTTATCAATTATCCAACTCCATCATGGACCCGGGGCTACAAGGAATGGGGTGCGTCAGTGCCCCACGATATCTACTTTGAAAATATCGTTTACATTTACTTTTTTTACATCATGGGCCATATTCTTAGTCGACACTTATTTGTGAGAAACACTTAAGTGTTTACTTATTCGTATTTTCAATTCGTAGCTGTCACTTAAGAGTTTGCGTAAGCACTGACTTTTCTTATAAGTGAGCACATCTGTACCTTTAAGTGAACGCTTGTATTTCAACATGGATAACATAGATGATTTTGATGAGTTTTTGGAGTATATTGAAATCAATACGGAAGATCATATACCAAAGCGATATTTGAGAGACATGGAAAATCCTTTAGAAATCCATTGTCAACAAGAATTTAAGAAGAGATATCGCTTTGAAAAGGATACCGGACAATATTTTGTAGGTTAACTTACGAGGATCGTATTTTATGGGTTATCCTACAATGAAGATCACAATTCACCATATGAAAATGTTTTTTATTATTCCATACTGTAGTACCCTTCTCATATTACTACCAAAACAATATTTTAGGCTACATGTGTTTATTTTTACCTTGCCTATAAAAATAGGCAAGATAATTGCATAAAGGCATACAATAATAGGCAATGTAGATACAAATTAACATATGTAACCTAAAAAGGAATTGTTTTGATTGTACTATGAGGAAGATACCACTTTATGGAATAATATTAAATGAGATAGACAATCAGTTTTGGTCTGCGGCTGCACACCCATTTCGTTCCCATGCAACGTCGAAGTCTGATCTCAGGCCCCCAGAAGCGCAACGTAAGCACCCAACACAACGTGCCACTCCGAGCATATTAAATTACATCTAAGCGATGATCTTCACGCTCCTCCCCCACAGCGACGCGAACGCAGGAGCTCTCCGCGAGTTACGAGCGCGATGTGGAGGGGAAGAGGGGGGAGGAGAGTGGGTTAGGGTCAAGCTCAGAACTCGGTCTACGCACGTGCGGCATATCGAAGAGGTTCGCGCGTGAATTATTCCGAGAGCGGGCACTACTCGCACGAGGTGGTGGCGACGCGGCACGGCGCGGCGGTGGTGCAGCAGTGCGGTGTCAATGGTGGAGACTGCGACAGTACAGCAGTTGCGGTTGCTGCTGTAGTTGCGGTTGTTGCTGTACTGCGTGGTGCGGTGGTTGTTGCGGTGTTGCGATGGTTGTTGCGGTGGTTGTTGTGGTGGTTGTTGCGGTTGTTGTTGCGGTTGTTGTTGTGGTGGTTGTTGTGGTGGCTGAGGTTGTTGAGGTTGTTGTGATGGTTGTGGTGGTTGTTGTGATGGTTTTTGTGGTTGTTGCGGTTGTGGTGGTTGTTGTGATTGTTGCGGTTGTGGTGGTTGTTGTGGTTGTTGCGGTTGTTGCGGTTGTGGTGGTTGTTGCGGTTGTGGTGGTTGTTGCGGTGGTTGCGGTTGCGGTTGTGGTTGTTGTTGTTGTGGTTGTGGCGGGGGCGCGGGCGCGGGCAGTGGGGGCGGCGGATGGGAAGGCGGAGGAGTTGGGGGAGGTGGTGTCGGTGGCAGTGATGACGTCGGGGGAGGGGGGCGGAGGGGGCGGAAGCGATGGGAGCGGAGGGAGGGAAGTAGAGGAGAGGGTGGAGGGAAGGTGGGGTGGTGGAGGAAGTTGGGGAGGTGGCGTTGGTAGGCAGGGATGATGATGGTGTCGGCGGTGTCGGCGGCGACGTTGGCGGCGGCTGAGGTGGTGGCGGCGGCGACTGTGGCGGCGGAACTGGCGATGGCGGTGGCGGCGGCGTCGACGACGACGACGACGACGACAACGACGACGACGACGACGACGACGACGGGGCGGGCGGGGCTCCTCGCGCGCGCTCTAGCGAGAAGGCTCGTAACTTTTACGACGCGGGGCGATGAATCGCGAATTCCCCCGGGGAGACGGAACGGCCGCGCCCGCGAAGACGACGTCCTGGAGGACAGAGGACGGAGAGGGCAGGGGGCCGGAGAGGGAGGAAGGCTTCGGCCACTGTCGTCCCCGTCGGCGCGAGGACGTCTGGCCGTAAAGAGAATCGTTAAACTCTGGACGGTCCCTTTTCAGTCGTAGCGGCCGAGGAGCTCGGTGGCATAGTGCCGCTTCGCTGGACATTGCTACAGGTGTCGGGTTGCTCGCGTGTTATGCGTTTGCTTTACTTAATGGATTTGGGCAACATCTGCGATACAAGGCATTAAACCACGAAGATTCGCTCGTTTAGAAGGAACTGCGCAACAAGTTAGCTGCTATATTGTAACCAAGGGATTCAGACCCGTTACCAGAATTTTCTTGCGGAACGAGCTCAAATTTTACTGGGGGAGGGGAATTGTTTATTTATCGTTTCCCTTTTTGGGGGGAATTGTTTACTACTCAGACATCTGCACGTCCGAACAAATTTGAACGTATATCATTTTGTAACGTTTCATTGTTTCAACATCATAGCACGTGCAATTCGCTATATTCTTCGTTGGAGTGAACGCAATTTCCTATGATCTCTTGTATGTCAAATGTATCACAAATAAGTTATTATTTCTATATAATTTTATTTAATTTATGTGAAAAAACAGTAAGTGTAACTATCATTTCATTTATTTCAATTATTTATGAACTGTTTATTTGAGAACTCACTTGACTGCCACGGCACGGCCCTTCGAGCGCAGTTTCCTACTTGGATGCTTTCGCGAGCCAGCCTGCTATGAATCGGGATATCCTCTGGGTTGTTGAAACAGCAATGAAATCGGATAACTCTTTATATCTTTTCTAAATTTCGTCTAACAATTTTGTTTTCTTAGGCAGAGGAAAGATCACAGCGCAGTTGCAAAGGAACACACATCCACTCAAGTAACAGAACTGAAAATCCTCCATTCATCCTCCTTCATCCACGCAATTTCAAAGACCTCCGAAGTTTGTACTTAACTGGTCCTATGATCACCATCATCTAAAAGCACAGGTAACACAAGTGTTCTTCAGACCAGAGAAACCCAGCGCAATGCTACGTTCCGAATGAAATATCGACAACAATTTTTCCGCAAAGAGATCTTCATGAGTGCTGAAGCGAAATGTCAACGTTATTTTGTTCATTTATTTTATTGTAACATATTTTTCTTCGTAGAAAAAGCTGTGTAAAGGTAAAATGCTGGCACAAATTGTTTCAAGATTTTAAAAACAATTCCAAACAACTTCTACCAATTAAATTGCATTTTTTTTAAATGTTCATGTATTTTGGGGAACTACAGTTCCATTCCAAATGTTAAAACAAGTTGAAAAATCCAACCAAGCCTACATCTGAGATCCGACTAGATAATTTTATTTAAGAAATTATGGAAGAAAAGACATAACAAGATATTCTGCATTTACGAGTCTTTAGGTTGTTTGTATCTATGCAGTTGGCGCCTTGATTAATACTATTACAATAACAACAGTATAATAAAAATATTGTTTTCAACGCAATAGTATTTTAGAATATGCCTAGCGATTGAGAAAAACATGGTGATAGATTTAAATACACCCTTAACATTGTGCCTGAATGGAAACTTTTAGAGTTCAAACCTTTGAACAGAAAATCAGAAATGTTACATTCTTTTAACACTGTAACGCATTCATGCTTTTATATATTAACAGGTGACTTTTTCTTCAAAATATTACATTCCTTACAATCCAATATTATTATTATTATTTAATAACAGGTCTAATAAAAATATTCATATTTGAAAAGCACAGTTGATATTCACTTGCTCAGATGTTACTGTTCCAATGATAGAAGAACTTTATTTCCTGAAAACAAATGATAATAATGACATGAGTGTGCCACAACCCTATTTAATGTTGAGCTTCTTCTCTTCTTGTTGTATTTCTCTTCAACAAATTTCTTACTCTTTCTCAATCTATATCCTTTCCTTAACTTTTACCCTCGCTATTCCGGCTCTCGCTGTCCCGCTTCCTCCCTGCCCCTCGGGGGTTGGAGGAGGCGCTAAAAATGCGGCGCACGCGCCTTTGCCTTGCAAATGGGCGGCGCTCGACGGCGCTCGAAGACGAGGACGGGGAGGAGAAGGCAGAGGCCGCAGGTCACGTCGCGGTCGCCGCGCAATCCAAGTGCCGATTGGCCTCACTTCACCCCACCTCACTTCACCCCACCCCACCTCACCTCATTTCACCCCACCCCACCTCACCTCATTTCACCCCACCCCACCTCACCTCATTTCACCCCACCCCACCCCACCCCACCTCACCCCACCCCACCCCACCTCACCCCACCCCACCCCACCTCACTTCACCCCACCCCACTTCACCCCACCTCACTTCACCCCACCTCACTTCACCCCACCCCACCTCACCTCACCTCATTTCACCCCACCCCACCTCACCTCATTTCACCCCACCCCACCCCACCCCACCTCACTTCACCCCACCTCACTTCACCCCACCTCACTTCATCCCACCTCACTTCACCCCACTCCATTCCATCCCACCCCCTGCCATCATCTCTCTTTCCATTCGGATTCTCCCTCCATCCCCCTCATTAGTCTCTTATTTTTCATTCATTATTCTATCTCCTTGCCTCTCGTTCTATCCTCTTTACTCCTCTTATCATAAAGCCTTCCAAATCCATCTCATCCTTTTTTTATTCAATCAGCTCGTTTCATCCCATCTCATTCTATCGATTCAACCTATTCCATTTTATAATTCATTATTTACTTTTCTCTTTTTTAACATAATACGTTCTGTTCTGCTCTCCTCCAACATCTCTGCTCCAATTTATCTTTTGGCGAATACCCTCCCGCTTCCTTTAATTTCCACCTACTTACCTCACACCTCATCTACTTCCTACTTCTCTTCCCCGAGACCCTTTTCCATCTGTATTTTCTATGATCTAACGCACTCCATTCCACATTAGTAACTTCTCAATTAGTTCTGTTCCTCTACCTGTTCAATATTATCTCGCTTAATCCACCTCACTTCACCCAATCCTCTTCTATACAATTCCACGTTTTAGTGAAACATTCAAAGCCCTTCTCATCCTGGCCAACTTTTAAAATGGGTACTTTAGCTCTAATGTATATGCGTTGCAGTCGTGAAGTACAACTTTTTATGCTTTCGTTCACTAGTTATCAGACATCACTAACTACCGTGCCACTGACATTATAAATGATTAAAGTCTGATATTACTAAATGTACTTGACCTTACTTGAAAGGAAACGAAGAAAATACTATGCAGTTAAAAGGAAATTGAATACGAATATATACCTGAAATTACAATCGTATTTCTAAATTCTAGGTCATTGAAAGATTAGAAAATAAGAGTTAATGATTGAAAAACAGGAAAAATTAACGCAAAAAAGAATAGGACAATAAAATGTAGATAACATTATATTTTCGTAAAATTTAAAACAATTAACAATAAATTCATATCTAATGTAATGAAAAAGAGTCAATCTATAAATAATAAGAATTTAATATTACAAAATAATAACAGAAGTTACTTCAATAATTTCTTGAAAGCTTGTTTTGACCAAGCATTAAGAGAAAAATGCATGACGAATGGAAGCAAAGTTCAAAATAGAAAATTGACAAAAAAGAAAAACACAGGAACGGGTATTGACGGTACATATTACTAAAACATAGACATGATATTTTGCTGTGGAGTTTCTTTATTAACTTAAAATCTTTTTGACCTTTGCAGTACATACTCTAATTACTGACAAAAATTAATAATTAGAAAACTATTTACACTGAATTATTTCACTTATTGAGAAGTCACATGGCCTACGACGAAGGAATTAGGTGTTGTTAGGAATAAGGAGGAATTAGGAGTTATTAGGAGGAATAATATTTACTTCAATTTATTACCACAGTTTTATTCATTCTTTTAAATTTTCGTTCCCAATATTTCCATGGTATTTTTAAATTGATAAACGAGCCTAATATCTAAGATTTAAAAGGCTAAAAGGAGTGACATTACAATCGCATTTTAATTGTGCAAATTAAATTTAATTAATGCCTGTAAAATTTATGCGATATGCAAATTTTGGAACAAAATTAATTTACGGAAAGTACAGAGGATTCAAATCGCAATCTGCGGGTATTAGTGGTATTTATTTTCACTCTTATGTTTCTGATTCCTTATTTCCTCCATGAGAAAGCTTTTTCTATTTCTGTAAATACATAATTAGGTCTTCATTGAATCCATTACGTTTTATCCGCCGCGCACAAAATCACATCCAAAATCCACAATAAACGCAAGCTCTTCTTTGCTTTAGCTAGGTGTAGTGCCATGACGATTATGAAAAATCATGGGACACAAAACAAGAGAAAACAATTCTTATTCTTACAATATTTGAGAAGTGACACTATTTATATGTCGCTGTAACTTGTAAATGACATGAATAATAAATTTTTATAAAGCCCACGTATTTATAAAAGAGAATATTCGACTGTACAGACTCAATACACTGTAATGAGTTACACTCAATTCGACTGTAATGACTCAATACAAATCATACTTGAACTACAATGATGTTCAAATGTGTACCATTCGATCACCCATTTTCTCACTGCCTGCAATGTTGACAGTGGACTCCAAACGTCTTCCAGAAATCTTTTGCGTGAGGGAGGGTTAGGGGACGTTTTAAAATTCCAATCACCACTTGGTCTCACAACAAGCCCCCAAGCCCATGGGAGCTCAGTTGGCAAATGTTCATAAATACGTCCCTACACTCTGCTAATTATACAACCCGCCACACATGAGTGTGCAACGGCACGAACTGATCACGTGCCCCTACGAAAGCGTCGCAAATTATTTCACTTGATTATGACGTGATATCATATCGTATTATTAGAACAACGTAGTGGGGAATCGCACATTTAGATGAATCAGAGGATTCGGGCATGATCCAAGCAGATTTAACTGCAAGTTGCGGTTCTGAGTAAGGCAAGCGCTGTTTTAAGTGATTGTGACTCGGTTAGCTTCTTAGATTACCACGTATTCATCTGAGAATATTCTCATCCTGATATTCTTAAAACATAACCATCATCATCATTTAAAACTAAATGTAGCTCTATAATTCTTCATAAATCGGAAAGAAAAGGCAAAACTTTCTGAGGATACCTGCTAAGGGAAATTAAAGTCGTTCAGATGTGGATCAACCTTTTCGCCCACGGCCAGAAATGAGACGCTAATCAGACAAGTGACGAATGTACAAAAGTAAAATATATTTAATATATCTGATATATTTCATTCCCGCAGCCATTTCCAACTTCTGATGTATTAGACCTTAGATAAATGAAATAGGTTATAGATTAACTACCAAACCTTATCCGTTCAGTATCATCAGCAAACGTTATTGCACTTATTCGGCGTTAATCAGAAAAATAATAATTCAATTTTTATAACAAACTATTTTTAAATTACCTGATTTTATTGATTAAACTATTGAAAATTATGCTCGAGTACTCACAGTGAAGACATACTTCTTTCCAACCATAAAAACAGCATAATTTTTCTCTTAAAACTGGTTAAACTTGAATACTTTCGTATGTATGTTAGCGATATTCACAATGTGTTTAAATTTGTATCACATTCCGTGACAAATAAATCCCACTCCGAATAATAATCACAAATTTTACCGGGATTCATCATGACCGTTCATTTCATTCCTGAAGTATTGATCCAGCTGGTTCTCAGTTAATACCGTGTTTCTATCAATGCCACCTAGACTCTAGTATAAGGCCTGTCGACTGACGGGGTGACGTCACATGGGTAGTCATCGCGGCAAATCTTTCGCCAGCTCCTCACAGTCGATCAACGTTTACTCCCCCTCATCGCCGCCGAATTTTCACCTCATTTTAGTGCATTTCATTCAATTAACTGTTAATTTCAACTAAAAAGAGATGAACGATTTTAAATTTAGACTATTGCCATATTTAGAATATTGTGCTTCTCAGAGTGGCACATATCATTGAGGCAACCAAATGATCCTTCAAATATAACACCATTTTCCATATTAGTAAAATTAATTTCCTAGTTATCTTGATTTAACAAGTTCTTTCTTCAAGAGGTACACAATGTCAAAAGGAAAATGTTTCTGTGGAATCCGCATAGATGTACATAAGCTATTTCTAGTTTTGGAGGATCTGAAAACAATAACACGGCTTATCGGTTCAAAGAATTGTTGTCAGAAATCATTGCAATCACTTCAAAACCAATATTTTCAATCCTTACAATTATGGGCGTGTTAAATAATGGTTTAGCAACTCACCTGTCGATTTTCTGACCGGAATTGCATGAATTATATCATTATATAATGAAATCATTAATTACCATGAAGACATGAGCTGTTGATGAGTTTTCTTCATTAATGTCAGGTCCGATTATACTTCCTCCTTTATGTCAACATTTGAGTTCAAGAATATTTCATCCATTAAGAGTACCACAATCTTGTCCTTTTCATTCAACAAAATAAATTTCTTTCCTTTGTACTACATAACGCATACTCTGACAGTTTCTCCATTTGTGGTGTGTTGAATTTTGTCGAAAGCAATTTCAGTGTAGAAGTGCACGGCAACTTCACGTAACTAAACGTTTTTACAATTTGTTACAAGTACTTTGTATCAAAGTTGCTCTGCTGCAAATGGGTTCTGTTCGCACTAATTTAAAGCACAGATATTATTACACCATAAAATGGATAAAAAACACTGTTCTCATGTAATTCTGTACACGACACTCACAGTTCACAGTGATTCACATGCAGATCACACTTTTGCCACGATGTAATGTTATGACTACACGTAGTGACGTTAGAAGCAAGATGGCCGCCTGCCAATAGGCCTGATGTTTTAGGTGGCATTGGTTTCTATATTAATGTTGCAAATGTTACCCCAGCTACGTAGGCAATAATGACAATTATATTCAAAAATTGAACAATTTACACTGCAATGTTAGGTTTCCGTGGATTCAGATTTTGTTCTTGCGAAGCTTTCATCACCCCATAGGATCTAACTCACCGTATCTTCAGAGAGGGTTTCTACAGAACAAAGCCCGAGCAAAATGTATGACTGTCGCTTGTTAGCTGTGGCAGAAGCCCCTAAAGCGTTCGTCCTGCCGCAGGCGAGCAGGGACACGTTCGCGCGGTGAAGGCAGCTGAAACGGAGCGAAGCCGGCTGTTGGGTTCTGAGTGGCGCTTGCCTGCCAACGCGGACGCAGGCGAAGGAGAAAGCGGAGAATGAAGAGGGAAAGGAGGAAGACTAGGTGAATGAAGAGGATGGATTGATTATTAGTGATTGCGGGTGCCTCAACTACTTAGGCTATTAGTTTCGTAAGTGTAGTGCATTTTTTCGTCGGGAGGTGACGGTGATCTTCCTCCGCTGGATGGCGAGAACCGGCGCCGACTGGCGGGGTTCTCCTCAACCAGGTATCTCCCACCAGCGGGGCACCGCCTCAGCCGGGACAAGCTCTAAGCCTCCGACCGGTCGTCCAGCATGCGTGGTTGTGTAGGGCACTTAAGTGAATGTGTGTGTGTGTGTGTGTAAGGGATGAGGATAGGAGAAACAAGAGGAAGGAAAGATAGCGTGTGGTCCGTGGCCCGTTTGTTAGGGTGCTGCTACGGCATTCGCCTGGTGTTAATCGGAGAAACCACGGAAAACTACCGATCACAGCAGCCGGCCGCTAGGATTCTCCTCCAGACAGCAACTAAATTCGACCTAGTTGAGAAAGCTAGTGCAGAAAATCCTACCTCTGCCGGGATTCAAACCTAGGACCTTCCGATCAGAGGCACTGCAGTGACATCAGTTTATGCACTGAGACCCCTCTCCCACTCTTATTTGTTATTTGTCTGGGGGTAAGAAAGACATTTAGCGAGCTTAATCCTATAACCATATCTAACTTTCATTGTGAGAAATAGTTCATATTTTGCTTTCTCGTGTTGGACACACTGTTTCTGGAAACAATTGAGGGTTGAATAGCGTCGAAATATTGGTTTTTGTGTTTGTCCAGCATATGTACCAGGTATGCAGTGAAAGGTTAGGAGCCATTTCCCGTAAGTTTAAAACTTTCATCTTTAGGATACATTTTCTCGGAAACTGATAATAGGAGGATGCTCAAATTTTAACAGAGCATGTAGCTCATCACTTTATATTCTTTAAATAAGCAGATTTATAGAATGTTAAAAACTTTAGACAATATTCTCATAAATGTTAATATTTTTAAGAATAAAACATATTACAATGAACAAAATTTTATATTTATAAAACAATAATATTTTTAAAAAACGCTTTCGTCACAATACTTTTAACTAACGAATCTACACTTACATAAAATTTCAAATCTGTAAATTAACTAGTTTCTGAAAAAATGTTATATTAGCATTGGAGAGATAGGCCATTCCGGCTCCCTTTAAAATAGTTATTTAATAATATTATTTTGCATATTAGCAAATATTCAAACAGCTGGCCTGTATAGCCGAAGTTGCTGAGGTTGAAGGGCCGTCGCCGCCTTGACTCGAAGGGTCACAGGTTCCGCCTCCGGCATGGATGTTTTTGTGTGTGTCTGTATTTGTGTTCCGTTACCGTTACCCAAAGTTATAAAATCAAAGTTAAAATTACAGTGATTGCTACGTAACCATACCATTTTGAAGACAACCTTAAATACTTAAAACAATATTCAAGCATTCACCGGACTCACAAATCATACGCCAAATTTTCCTTTTCTGCTCCACAGCGACGACAAGTTCCATAAGGTCAACGCCACTGAGGGGCGCACCTTGTTAAGCGCGAGAGTGAATAGCCGGTGCAGCGTCGCGGTTCCCTGGCAGTGAAAAGGAAGGGAAGCCTGTTCTCGGAGAGCCCCCGGGGACCCCCTGGCGGCCACTTCCAGAAACCCCGTCTTTGGCGGCACTTCAGCCATGACACTTGATTCCCGGGATTCAATTTGCGGAGGGGCCGGCGCGGCGCGGCGCGGCGCGGCGCGCCACAGCGGCCGGGTCCGGCCCCGGTCCTTGTGTTCCACCGCCCTCGCGCCGCGCCGGCGATCTCCCAGGATTGCGCCGAGGTTGGCCGGAGGCGCTCGCAGTACTACGTCTTCCGGTTTCACCTCCCAGCGGAGACTTCCCCTGCGTGCCCCCGCACCCGCCGCCTTTCGCCACCTCTCCACAATGGGCGTGGCCCTCCGAGACGCTCTGAGCTCCTCGCGCGCGTCTCAGAGGTTATCTCAGAGGATGTCTTCGCAAACTGGATTTTTGTTAACTTTTAAAATCTTAGGTATTTCTTTCAATAATTAAAATGTTTATGTGACATAATTATAAAATAAAAATTGAGAATAGATCAGAACAATGAAAGGTCTAAAGGAGATACCGGGACAGCGCTCAATATAACATTCACGAAAATGATTTGACAGAAGGATATCTATTTTTGTTGAAATAGGCGTTGGGTAGGAAAGATAAATAGACCGTGAAGTGATATGTACATGGATCACGAGTTTGTTTACTTGCCTTTGTCTATTTGAGATCTATAGATGACTATAATACCAAACTTTCGCTCTTGCTAAGCCTTGAAATACCTGAAAACTTTGTAAATTGGTCATTATCAGTATTGAATTCTACAACCGAACTCTTCTCTCACAATACATAATTCGTAGTTTTATAGTTCTCTCAAAAACGAGGATAGGTCTTAAATCTAAATTTTTGAACATTCATTTACAATAAATATCAAACACCTAGAACCTCAACATACTTTACTCCAAAAAGCGGCTGGGGATCCGAGTACTTCTACTTAAAGCTTAATGTGCATTGGAACGGTACTGTACACAGACGAACTGTTTAAAGGTAGTCACGCACACTAGAACAGTACGGACGTAGCGACTGTACGTACAGTTAGAATTTCGCTGTCTGGCTCCTTACTTTATATTATGTGTGTGTCAAGATAATATAGTAGTGTAAAAGCAAAATAGTCAACATTTTAGGATCCTCTCATCCATATATGCTATGAGTTGTTTTACTAACAATGTTGTGATTATTTGTTTGTCCATGAAAGCACCGCAAGACATCACTACGATTCTTTGAGTTGTTTAAATTAGTAACATGGTCATTACATTAACAAGTGGAACCGAATTACGTGTCGTATAATATTATATCGTATAAATTGTATAATTGATGAAAAACTCAATACTTTTGTACATATCTCCAATAAATTAAATACGTTTCTGAAAATATAACTGAAATGTTTTATATTTACCAAGATCTTGACACGTATGTTGTAGTAGTCTGTAGGATGTAATTCTGCTGTCCACCCTCACTGATTTATTAGGGTTAAAGGACAATGAAATGTATGCATGCCGAATAGGAATTATAAAAATGTGATAACTCAAACGTTAATTTTTCAAGGACAAGGTTCAAGACTTAGTTAACATTAATATCTCATCTTGGACACAATATATAATGATGGTTACCTCGAATGTATATCTTGAGTCGAATTCAATCTCTATCTGAAGAATTCTAGCGGCCTACTGCTCTTATCGGTAGTTTTCCGTGGTTTATCCGATCAGCATCAGGCAAGTGCTATAGCAGTTCCCTAACGGGTCACGGACCGTGCGCGATGTATTCTTCTTTTTTCTTTGTCCAGTCCTCATCCCTTACTTACACACACTTACACTCATTACACTAACACATCGTGATGAAACGAGATTGAACTCCTTTTCAGTCGTTTTCGAGAGAGATGAGTACTGGGTAAAACAAATAGGCAAAACTACTAACGATTTTCCGTTGCTACGTTACAACTTTCATTGTTGACTTCATCTAAGGTCCGTTCGCAGTAACTTCACTCCGCATGTAAACAAACTTCGAGTGTATCCCTCCACCCTGTAGCTCGTGATTGGCTGCGTCATTCACGCGACGACCATACTGAAATACCGGCACGTGTTGCAGCCAGAACTGTCATTACATATTATTATCACTAGTACTTCTTTATTAGGCCCAAAATACCAGTAAAAACACGCAGATAATTTACTTAAATATCACAGTACTTACATTTACGATGTGCTCTCGCAAGTTAGCGGTGGAATCTTGTTCAAAGCACTGTCTGAAAAATGTTCATCGCTGGAAGAACTGACTATTAATAATTATTTCTTCTGTTAAAGTGTCATATGCAAAGTCTGCCTGCCACATTCGTAAAAAGTTTCAGCCCTAGCTTGATAACAAACCACAGCTTGATTCTTTTCAATTTAATTTCAAAATATTTAAATTGTTATTCAAAAGTAATTTCCACAAGTCACATGAATAAGAACAAAAAAATTATTCTAAAGCTACAAATAATATTTTATGACAAAATTTGTTAAATTTCTTGCTCAAAAAGATCATTAGAGAAGCTTGGGGACAGTTACAAGGATTCTTCAGCAACAAAATTTTATTTAAATGCAGTTTTATTTACTACAGAAAAAACATTACATTTTAACACTTGAAGGATAACAATATTTCTATGTCATCATAGGGAATAATTTCATTTGTAACGTGTGGTAGAAGCAAAATATCAACTGTATGAAAAAGTTAGTATAACAATGCCCATTATTGATAACAATGTGCAGTAGTGACTTGCACATTTCAAAACTTCTGAACCGTAAGGCACAAACTTTACTACAAGGTTTGAAACTGTAAAATATTTTTTTAATTTTTCTCTGTAGACACATTCTGTACATATACTGCACTACCCTCCCAATGATTATATGGTTTTAAGTCAATTGGAAAATATAAATAATGTTCAATTTTTAAAAAAGAATAGTTGATATATGATTTTTATCTGATTTCTTTCCATATATTGTAGCTTAACTGATTGAATGGCCTTAAATTTAAGATTTTTTTTCAGTTCAACATTTTAAAAATGCTTTGAATAAACAGAAACATTGTAGGCCTTAATATGTTTTTTTATCATAATACCTCAAAAAAGAGAATGTTGCTAAATTTCTAATAAACATTTTAAAACTGTTATTCAAGCCACACGGTTTTCAAAACAAACTAAATAACTTGTTCCTACAATAACACTTGTCACTAAAAAAAACAACAAATTTCTAAAACAAACGAACAAACAAACATTCTTCACAATAATCCACTGAGTATAAACAAGATTTCTCTCAAACTTCTTTGGAATGATCTGCTGATCTTTTTTTCGTAATGTTTCTGTCCATATAAAGAGCAACCTGCAAAACACTTCTATTTAACTAGAATCTTGCTAACTACCTCTAAGGATCATAAATAAATGTGCCACAGAGATGATATTGTTGGTTTTGTACGACTCCCAAAACTATGAGAAAGGAATGTCAAGTTATGTGTAATGTTTCAATCTGTCAAATGTGAGAGGCTAATTTTTTAAGATCTTCTTTTGCTTTTTCTGCAAAACATGGTTTATTTCCAGTTGCAAAAGGCGTTGGCTTGCAGTAACTTGGCATATGTTATTTCCAGAAAACTTCGGATTGCTTTTCATAGGTTATGTTACATAAGGTATGCACTCTTAAGTTACAAAGTAACACTTACGTTACTCTGAAGTTACAAAATCGAATAACTGCAACTGCAATGCATAATACAATAAAATAAGATCGAAAAAGACTCAACGTACTAAAAGTAATAGTGATGTATTATCTTACAATAGAGGAAACACTCGGCAGCTCGTCATAAGTTTGTTCTATTAACACCAAAAGAAACTGAACACTCTTTCCTTTAGCCACTGCATTTGAAACAAACACTGAAACAAATTATTTTTCATGAAAACGTAAGTCACAAGAATTATGCACAAAATAAGTAGTATGTACTACAGTCGTACACTAAAAGGCAACATGAGGCAGAGCAAAGTGAAGGTATTTAAATCTTGTTACCAAATGTAGCGAAGAAATGAATAAAATATTGACGATATTACAACAAATATCTGCATCTTTTTTCACGCTTTCTACGTATTTTCTGTTCGTGGAGTGTGTCAAGAAATAAATAAATTTTGGAAGGGACCTAGCTCTTATTGCGTACGACACCCGGAAGGGTAGTGTGGTGTCCGTCAGCCAATGTGAACAAGCGACGACCACGTGCGTTTTTTACATGCGGAGTAAAGTTACAGCAAACGGACCTTAGGAAACTAATTTTTGCGTTTTTGTTTTTATACCTAACACAATACGTTTCCCTACAAAGACATTTTTAGAGCTAAATTACATATCCCTATATACTTTACAACACAGTGCAACTCGCACGCAGACACTATTATTAGAGCCATACTGGTTCTTGTAACAGAAAATAGAATAAAAACGTATACAAAATGTATATTACGTAGTAGAGCATTGATAGACGTTCTTTTAGTTCCCAAACAAAAACTTTGAAGTTATCATAAATCTAGCTTACAAATCAAAATAATCATGGGAAACTACATGACGTAATTTTATTACCCGATGGCAGAGCCTAAGTCATTGGCAGGCATTTACAGTAGGACGTTTTGCATCTCTAGATATTGGTTATTTCAAAGAAGAATGTATCTCTGCCATATACACTCTAGGTTGCATTTTTATTAGAGGAGAGTTTATGAGAGGAAGAAATTAAGCAAACGTCTGTTTCACACGAGAATAGAATTAAAAATGATGAAAGAATGATGGAAAGTGGGAGGAAGACTCACGAGGACAGACCCGAAAAGGGAAACGACGAGGAGTTAATTCAGTAGTGTAGTAAGTAAAGGAATGGAGTGAATCATGAACAGTAGTAGCTAGCCTTTTATAATCATCTTCCAGAGCTTCGTAATTCACTCTTACCACTTACGTTTTTATGAGAAACAAAAATCGTTATCGCAGCACGAGGTCGTCCACTTGATACGCAAGTGATTGAATTATAGTTGACTGTAGCCTCTCCATGAGCTCCTACGGAAGAGATTCGTTCATCTCGCCGCAGGCACTTGCGGAGAAGACCCCCTTGTTATGACGGCGCAGAGCCCTGGAATGGGCCCCCTCGGTGCGAGATTCTTCCCAGAGTCTCGTTAAGAGGCGTGGAGGCTTAGCAGCGTGTTGAAAAATAATAGGTTCCGCAGAAGAAAGGAGCAGCGGGAGGAAAATATGCAAAGCGGCAAACTTTGTAAATATGAAATATTAAACACTCGAAACCCTTCTAGTTACCACGTTTATGTATATACATTTAATTTTTTTGAATAATTATATAATATTTATGATACGAGTGGTAAAAGTGACCTTTTATTTCGCGGGAAGGAAATGATGCGGCACGACGTTGATTGGCTCAGTGGCGCAAACCCACGAGAAAATAAAATATTTTGATCACGTCAACGACACACTATTTTTAGACGGCCTTATTAACTTTCAATTTATTTTAAATACAGCATTTTAAAAACACTAAAGTCAGTAGTCGCTGACGCGGTCAGACGAAATAATTTTGTTTTATTTTTTGCATTCATAGATTTATCTGAACTTTTGAACATCGTCTCATTTTTAGTACTACTGCTAGAAGCTGAACTTTAAGAAATCAATGCATGTCCTTAAAGAACTGCTTTCACTAGTGGATGTCTAAAAATATATTTTTACAATTGAATTGGTATTACATGTTGGCTATAATTATCAAAAATATATTATCAAAAACATGTTGCTTACAAGTTTAGTCAAGCATTACCATGAGAAATATGAGTAGTGAAGAAAAGATTGTAGTTATTTATGTGAAAAAATTTTTTAAAATAGATTTTATTCAAGAGTTTTCTTACTTGTGTATAAAATATGTTTGTAATACATAGATATATTTTGTCTTTTAAAAAAGAAATACATGGTGATCGTATTGTTTTGCCATCACGATCTAAAGCAGTGTTCAACTCAATGCTCTGAGACGTCACAGAAATCTGGTCTCTTTCTTCCAGTCGAGCGCGGAGCGAAGGTAGTGCCCAATTCGTCAGCGGGCGGACAGTTTTCCAAAAATGTCACGGAAGTGGCCACCAATGGCGACAATCGAAAATAATTTGAAATTTCCCCTGGTAGTCCACTTTTAGGGTCTGAATTGTTTCGCGGTCTGAAAGACCAAAGACATTAGTCTGAAAACCTATTATTAATAGTAAAGAAAATTTTGAAATAAAAAAACTTTAATTTAGCATTAATGAAATTAAATTGTGTTCTACTATTCATTACAATGAATGATGATTAATCTGGGAGTTTCATTTCGTTCCCTCATTTTTGTCGCTCTATCCCTAGTTACTTTTATTCACTACACTAAAGAGGAAAATTATTGGAATGAACTCAACGATATGATCTCAGATTTTGATCGAAAGTCCGCATTTAAGGTCGGTTTGAGCAGAAACTTCGCATACATGTGCGGATTAATAAACACCTCAGACCATGTAATGTGTTTTTGGTGTATGTTGCCATCACCATCCTTGCATCCACCATCACGATCCTACTAAAGCGCTACTAAGCCTGTGATCTGGCGAGGAGACAACGAAAGAAAATGCAATGAAAATAATTCACAGAAAGACTTGAATATACAACATTCCGGACCACGAAACTTCAGAACAGTTGCGTAATTGTATGAAGCAAAGCAAGTTAGCTTTTCTTTATATTCTCGTGTGATGGGGCCTCTACGTCAGTAAATTACCTACAGTAAATAACAGACAATTTTAAAAGATTGCCTGGCAGTGGAGGGAAAAGTAGTAACGCGGAAAAATATATTTGTTGCATGCTTGTCTTTATTGCAATATTGTTTGCATTTAGAAGATAGCTGTATTTAGTTATGAGAGGAAAGAATAAAGGTTTCTTTTCATTTTTGTTGATGTTGATGGTGCTCCAGAAATAGTAGAAGATAGTGATTTGAATATTTGTTGAATTCGAATAAGTACATTATGAATCGGTCTCAGGGAACAATGTTAATTATCGAGTCTTGTGAAAGCTTATTAATCACGAAAAATTAATAGTCACGGAGGCTGCAAGCAAGAGATCCCGCTATAAGTGATGTGCTATCCGACAAATTTAACAGCGTCGCCTAACAAAATTTGCCTTAAATCGGCGTTCTCTCAGTAGTAAGAGAATATTTCGATACATTAGAATATTGCCAAACCCATCGTCCCGCACACAAACTGAGTTCACAATGAAGAAAGAATAATCGGTTGTGGTCTGAGACCAATTTTTTTTTCGGAACCTTTTTCCAGCTTCAGGGTATGCCGATTTTCGACTATTCGCGCCGTAATCGTGTAATTGCGTGTAATCCACTATGTCCCTCATTGGACATAGTGGATTTACACTAGACACTGACACTCTTGCGGACTTCATGATCTGTGGTCAGCAGACTCTCAAGGCCTTCCGCGACAACGCACATACACGAAAGACAGGGATGTCCGGGGTGGGACTCCTATCTACGATTCTTCCGACTGAGGCGCTGAGTCGGTACACGCTCTAGCCTCCTCGGCAATCCAGGTTGGCGGTTTATGACCAAATATGTGCAGTATTATTCTAGAATTCACTTAGAATTGATCGAAGAGATCACAGAAATGACTTGTCAACACAGCCGGCCTTTAGAATTACTATTCGGTGCGGGTTAACTAATTAGCTGGTATGGAAATTTCGCCTTCAACGCAACTTGAACCAAAGACCTTTGAAGCTTCAGTGCTCTGACAATTACAACGCTAACGCAAGGAGGCTGTTGCTTCTCTTTGCTAGGCAATGTGACATCCGCGTGAGGGAGGGAGCAAGCGGCGGGCCTCCTGCAGCGCAGTTGGCACCGGGTTAATGGAGTTACGGGGCGTCAAGTGCGAGCACCTGCCGTAAGTAATGCGCTATCTGACGCAGCTCATAGTGCCACCTTATCTCCTTCGTCTAATATCGGGGTTCTCTCGGTTCTCAGATATTTTGATGCTGTATGAGGACAGTAAGAATCAAAGCTCATCAGCATTGCCAGCCCACTTCCTCCCCCTCTCCTCTCCCTCTGTCATTCCCCCTTCCTCTTCTTTTTCCTCTTTCGCTTCTTCTTATTCTTCCTCTTCTTTTCTTCATTTCAAGTGTTAGGCAGGGCTGCCTGTTCCAGACACCATCATCATATCTCAGACGACTCCTTTCTTCCAGCTGGTTTGTAGTCCCTCTTTTCCTTCAGATGACTGCACCGATTCATTTTAGTGCTGCTGACCTTCTTCTCCAGACTGTAACTCCGTAACTCTTTCCGTATTTCTCCACTCCTAATTTTGTCATCTAGAGTTCACCCTTACACAGCTCGAAGAAATCTCATTTCTGCGGCTCTCCCTTTATTTATTTATTTATTTATTTATTTATTTTTGTGAGGGGGTCCAGGTCTCTCTTCCATTTAACAATTTGGTAGTGCCATCGTCAGTGTTAAATGGAAGGGAGACCTGGACCCCCCTCACAAAAATAAATAAATAAATAAATAAATAAATAAAGGGAGAGCCGCAGAAATGAGATTTCTTCGAGCTGTGAAAGGGTGTACTTTAGATGACAAAATTAGGAGTGGAGAAATACGAAAAGAGTTACAGATATTTAGTCTTGAGAACTTAAGTCTGGTTTCCTTTTTCCTTTCATGTTTCAGGGTTCGTGGATTGTCCCACAAATGTGTTTAAATCTGAATAAGTGTCGTCAGATACCAAAGATACTTCACATCCAAGTAACTAAAGCTGGACACTTGCTCTGCAGTCTTCCCATACAATACTATTTTTGATCTGACAGTATATATTCCAGGAAAAGCCATCGCTTAGTTTTGTTATACGCAGCCTTTAGAATTATGATTCGAAGCGACTCAGCTAATTAGCAGGCGTGGAAATTCCGCCCTTGTCGCAGCTCGAACCAAGGTCCCCCCAGGACTGCGAGGCTGCAGTTGTGCACTGGCAACTACAACGCTAAAGCGAGGGCGCTCCTTCATTTCGGCGTGTGAGCGAGCAAGCGGCAGGCCTCCTGCAGCGCAGTTGGCACCGGGGTTAATGGAGTCACGGGGGCGCCAAGTGCGAGCACCCGCCATACGTAATGTGCTATCTGACGCAGCTAATAGCGCCGCCTTATCTGATGCACGCGGTGCGCCTCCGTGTACAGTTGCCGCGTTAACCCGTGGTGCCCGCCCTGCACTCTGGCGGCGTCCCGCAAAACTCTGAAGAAAAATGGCTCTTAATGTAACTTTGTAGTTGATTAGATCCGCGGAAGTGAAACTGCCTGATACATTAGGATCTCGGTTGCGACTATGAGAGGTGTTGTGTAGTAACGAAATGAAGACGATTTTTTTAAGAGGATAGGTAGGACGTTACCAAAGATATTATGCAACTAAAGCACATGTAAAACATAATGCAAATTAATATACTCATTCAATATAAGTTCAATATAATGAAGAAAATAAATTGTCGAAAATGAACTGTTACTATGAAACTTCAGTTCCAGAAAAGGTTTAGGATTCATAATACGAACACAAGTCAATTACACACAAAAACACAGCTCAAAAATATCTAAAATTTAGCAAACCTGTTTGCAATACAGAATTAATACTCAAGAAATATGAATTACTCAAATTATGAAGATGAAATAAAGAATTTCTAGTGATTCAAATCATTCTGTTAAATGAAGATTTGAGGTCAGATGTTGGGTTGGAATTTTAATTAATTTCACTAGTAACTTAAAAGGTTTCGAATAACCAATGGAACTTATTAGAGCAAAATCCTACGAAACGTATTTGTATATTATGAGTTTTGAAAAGTGATCGAAATATTCTTTAAAGTTATTTTTTTATTCAGGCACAGTTGAATTGAACTATTTTCAATATATTTTTATTCATTTGAACTTAACAATAAATATATTGACTCACTAATTATGTACTTCTAGTGACGTAGACAAACACAAAATTTGGGATTCATTAATGTACTACATTTCTATTAGTTCCCAAAACTCTATCAACTTGTCTCAAACACGAAATTACCACACTATATTATCGAGAAATAATGCATATAATATATTTTAAAAATTATTTCAATTCTTACGAAATGTTGATTTCCTTTGTATTCCTCTGTGGTTCTTGGAATGTTCATCTCCGTTGTTTCAAAAATAAAAATCCAATATATATTTCTACAATAACTTTAAGCTTACGATTACTATCTTAATAAAAATTTATTTCAAAATGGATTTGAATTAACAAACAAAACATAAGAATTGCAAACAAAAAAAACAAAAACATTGCAAAAGCAAACTTGTTCAATAAACTAAGAAGACTGATACGATAAGTCAAGTGTTCCCCTCCACTAATAGGCCACCACATTTTAGCATACTTTTATAAACCACAGAACAATCACGTTAATTCCATCAAGTGCATCGCCGAATAGGAATTTGGTGAGCAAAGCAAAAGTTGATGTGCAACGCCACTGATTTAAAATGTCCAGTATCACATAGGAAATGAAAGTTGACAAATGTTTAATAATTATTATAATTTATTATTAATATTATTTCTCTTATTCATAGCTTTTTAATTCCTGAAGTCATTAGGGCCTGTAAATGATAATTTGAAGACCACATTGCAGATTGTTTTAATGAGGTGACAAAATCATGGTGAAATGTCAGTCGCAATGGTGGTGCCTACTGGGAAAAAAGCTGGGATTCAAATGTCCGAATGGGCAAAATCATGACTTTCAACCTGGGGGGGAAAACCCCGCGAGCCGACAGTAGGTCGTCGCCGGATCTCACCATCCACTGGCTACCTCCCGAGATCATCGCTACCTCCCGAGAAAAATGCACTACACTTACGGGACTAAGTTGATGCGCTCAAAATCACTAATCAATCAAACTTCCAAAATATCTCTTCCGTAATTTAGAGGTTTTTACAAAGTACCTCAAAAGAAATGACGCAACGCCGCTGGCATCAACGGCCTTCACTCGGCGTTGAGCTGCGGAAGAAGCTCGTTGCGAAGTGTACTTTCAAGCGTGGCGGGTGGAGGAGATTGGAACGCTGACAAACAATAGGACTTTGCGACGTCGGTGTCTCATCAAGTATAGCCCCCCACACCTCCAAAACGGTTCGTGATATCGAAATGTAGTTTTCGTCAACAATATTGAATCATTGAGCATGTAATATGCCTCAGAGATATGGTTCGTAATATGTTTAATTTTTTAAAAATTGAATCATCTTTGATTTTTTAAATTTAACTGTGTAGTTTTTACTTTTTTCATAAACATTGGATAAATCATAAAAATGTAAACACAATTACATATTTGCTAATTATTAAAATTGTTTTTTTAAAATAAAAATGTGTTTGTCTCGTATTTGAAGTTACACGTAGTAGTAGTTACGGCTTAGTAAATTTTCTTAAAGCAGCTTGTGTACCTTTAGGCTGAAGGGATTGTGAGAGGAAGGGAGGGCGGAAAGGAGTAAGGGAAAGACGGACGGAAGAAAGCTTAACTCCATTGATTAAACTGAACTGAATGTTTCTTCCATTAATTGAAATTGAAAAGAATCAATCATCGAAAAAGAACTAATTAAAAACCTGACGCATAAGAAAGATAATAATGAAGGTCTCTTAACAGTAATCGATCTTGATTTGGAATGGCTATAGAAACAAGCCAACAATTTAAAACATTCCAAGCGGGTACAAGGAAAGAGAATGAATTGAAGATTTTCAGAATATTATCTGGAAATAATTCATCAGATAATAAATTGTTAGCAATTTCCTGTTTTTCTTAACTTTTAATCTACTTCCTTCTTAGAACATCAATGTAACCAAAGAAAAAAGAAAACAAAATGCGTATTATAGACCTCTCCCGAGATATACTCGTGTATACTCGTATTTAGAGTACCATTGTTGCCTTTCACATTTTGTCAATATGTAAAGGCGTATTCTGTACAAATAATATCCAAAGTTATTGTAGTGGATGCAGCGCGGTGTGAGGTCCGTACTGCGAAGCGACTACATACAGGGTCAGATCAGGTTTCAGGGGATTGTTTCTAGAGGCAAATGAAAGGCAATGGACTTGTGAATGAATTTAATTTAATTATTGAAATATTGGTTAGTTTTACAAGAAAGCAGTTAGACAGTAAGCCGGAGGACCAATGAATATTTGTGACTTAAGTTTCTTCTTTCTTGAAGTTTACACTTACAGATTGATGACAGTACAGCAAACGCCAACCCAGGTCAGACGGCTGAGTGTGTGTGTGCCGTCGGTTGAAATGGGCTGCGGATGATACGGCTGGTAGGCTGGATGTCATCATGGGCGCGTACTCGACTGCTGGAGCGGCCCGTACTGTTGATTTGGCCAGATGAAGGCTGCTTCACGGGTGGCCCGACTGTAGATCGCGGCCTGCTGGCCGCTCTGATTGATTGCCGGAGCCTTGATAGGCAGAGCAAGGACAGCTGACTCGTTCGCAGGCTGTCTGACGAGTAGAGCAAGCATTGACACTCGTGCGTTGTATTGACAACTGTGTCAATGGTAGTCGTTTGTCTAGTAGTTGACTGAAGCAACTGAGTAGTAATGACTGTTAGAAGTCGATTGAAGAGATGACTGAATAGTGAGTAGTTTGACGGAGCAGTAATAGTAGCTTGACTGAAGAGTGACTGCGTAGTTTGACGTAGAGTGACTGCGTAGTAGCAATGAGATTGACTGAAGAGTGACTGCGTAGTTTTACATAGTAGAAATGACATAGAAGTGACTGCGTAGTAGCAGCAGAAATGACTTAGTAGTGGTTTGACGTAGAGTTTGACATAATAGTGACTGCGTAGTAGCAGCAGAGTAGAAATGACTTAGTAGTAGCAGAGTTTGACACAGAAGTGACTGCGTAGTAGCAGCAGTAGAAAATGACTCAATAGTAGTGACATAGAAGTAATAACATAGAAGTCGCTTTGACAGAGAGTTTGACATAGAAGTGGCGCGTGGTAGCGAAGTTGCCGTATTTATTGAAACGTATGTTTCCGAAAGCAGAGGGGGAAGAGTCACGTGATATTTGCAGCTAGCCTATGACATACAGTGAGACGCAGTGTGCCGCGAGAGATGCTCGCTATTTGTTGTTATGTTTTGAAGTGCGTCACGTGACTTATGGGCGGCACTGGCTGTGCCCGCGATGGCTGCATCTCATTAGCAAGGTTTGGTATTTTCTCACGGGAACCGCGATGCTGGTTGGACGGGCGGTAAAGGCGGGGCGCGGGCGCGGGCGCGGGCGCGGGCGCGGGCGCGGGCGCGGGCGCGGGCGCGGGCGCGGGCGCGGGCGCGGGCGCGGCTGCCTAGCAGATGCGCTCGTAGTCGGCGAATATTAACGCCTGTATTGGGGCGGGAGGCACGTAGCGATATCTGGAATGTTTGTAAATATGTCTGGCCGTCGAAGTCTGAGAAAAGCAGGTAAAAGGCTAATGGCTTGAGGGCCGCGCGCCCGCCGGGGGAGGCCGAGCCATGCCGCCCCTTCCCCGGCTTACAGTAAGTACGCGGCGGTTCGGCGCTTGCGGCCAGAGGGCTCAACGGGAATCGTTTTGTTGCCTGAACATCTGTGTTTCATTTCTTATGTTTTTGTAAGCCTAGCTAGTGCCGTGAGAAACTTTGAAGGAGGGGCAGCCGAAGAATGTTGGCCGCGCGGGGGAAAGACAATTTGAGTCTGTTCCCTGCTGGCGAGTTTCCTTGTGATTGTTCGCGAGATTGAACAGTTATTGATAGGGTAGTATGGTGTGTTCTATTAGTTTACAAAAATTCAGATTCCATGTCGTAAGATTTTTTGGGGGGAGAAAGGAAACTAGTGGTGCTACAGAATGGCAAAAATTTCTCGTATTAGTTTTTATTTCCTTGCGTCTGCGCTAGCTATTCGGAATTGCCACATACTCATTCCAGCTGACATCTATCGCCCAAAGAACATTTTTTAAAATATTTTCTTACGTTTTCGCATTCCTCATGATAGAACGGAAATATTTATTTTAGAATATTAAAAAACACAAAAACTTAGTCCTAAATGGCAATTTCTTTTAAATATTTTGTGCCGTTTTAAAGAAAATGGCGTTTAAGCGCAAATAAATACGCGAAATTTGAAGCTCTTTTTCACAGATAATTTTTAAGTTTTCAAAATACTTCATTTGAAGTTATTTAAAGCACTTACACTCACAAATATAATAATGTTTACAAATTGCTGGTAATGTGTCCATTAAATATGTAAGAGATCTTTCAAAAAAATTACATTTGCATATCCATTTTGGAAAAAATCGTATGTATGGTTTAGGCGCTAGCAATGTTCACAGACGGATGGACAGATGGACGTTTTCCTTTCGATTGTTTTTTCGGTATCAGGGACCCCACAAAAGAGGGGTTCTGGCTTACACCACGTGTTAGGAAATTTTTGCTTAATTTAGCAACTGGTTTTATCCACTTTTTCGTTATCAGGTCCCGGTAACGAATTATTTTCTGGCGAAAATTGGCCATTTTTTCGCGCTGTATTACATAACTTTCCCTATACTACATGTCACTCCGTGTATACGTACGTATAGGGGAAAGTAAAAACGTTTATGAGAGAGTGCCCACGTTTCCAGAAGACTTGTGGCATGTGGCACCACGATCAGTTCGACTGCTTTTGCATTTCAGTCAGATGTGTAATACTATTGAGTTCTTGTAAATTTATTTACATAATTAATAATTTACATTAGAAGTTATTTTCTTTGAAGAGTATTTTGAGTTTGATTTTCTGTTCTATATTTTCTATATTTTCGATGTAATAAGTAGGAAGTAGATTGAAACGAGTAATAAAATCTTCATTGTCTCATTTCCTGCCAGCCACTCCTGTCAGTCTAAAGGTCCGACGGCCTGTGGTCTCAAGGCGATCGCTACAGAGGTAGCTGAGAGGAAATTTTGTCCTACCCATCTACGGTGTAAATTTAAAATCACGTGTCAGAAATATATTTTTTATTCTAAATAACTTTTTAAATATTTACAAACAATTTATCATTGAATTTCTGGTTTAAGATCTGTCGATTGCGAGTGACAACACGTTATGTGCTTGTCATAAAATTGTTTCTCAAAACATTATCAAGTCGTAATTCTTTTCTAACCATAGAGCTGCAAAAGTCCACCGTCATCACAAATTGTGATCTCACATTGAGTGTGACACACTGTCATAACACTATCAGAACAAGGATTTTCTGGAAAAATATCCACTATGTTATAAAAGACCACAAACATATCACGTAGATAAGAACTAAAGCACAGACGTATTCGTAAGTACTCTCCATTAAGTTTATTAGAGTTAAAATTAAAGTAACGTAACTTGAGAGGAGTAATGGAACAAAAATATCTCAGCAAATTTGAATTAAAGTGCCATAATTTAATTAAATAATTATTATCCATGCATTTTCATCGGATTCATATAAAGTGAAATATACACGGAAAACTGTACTACTGAAACTACTACTGAAATGGCAACCTCAATTAAACCTCCTTACCTGCCTTTGTATAATGGAACCGACTGACTTTCCCATAAGATAGTGTGAATATTCCTTCTTTTAAGCTGTCACTTGACGATGCAGTCTAATATTAGGAACATTTCATATTAGGGCACAATTTTGTGTCCAATTTGTTATATTCCTCCGTAACGCTGTTAACATTATTAAGCGTAAGTAAAATGTTTAATCGAAAACAAGACAGTTGACATGTTTTAGTTTTGAATATAATATTTGCTATCTCCATCGTTTTCATTGGATGTCTCTGATAAATGCGCGTAATGTACTTGCTCATGTACTCATGCTCATGCAAATACTAGCTGTGTGTGCACGTAGGCAAGCGGGAAATCGTGCGTACTCGTTAGGCGAATATTTGCGTTTTTGAAAAGCGCGTGCGTGTCTGCCATTACATATGAGCTTGACAGAGCGGACCAACAATCCTGATATAAGTGATAGTGCGTTTTCTCGCACATAATGCTCACTTTTATGTCACGGAATGTATGTGAGAGTCACGTCGTGGAATGTGTGTGAGAATCACGCCACGGAACGTCTGTGAGAGTCACGCCACGGAACGTCCGTGAGAGTCACGTTACGGAACGTCCGTGCGAGTCATGGCATGGAATGCGTGGGCGCCACATCATGGAATCAGTGTGACAGTCACGTCATTCAATGTGTGTGCGAGTCAAGACATGGAATGTGTATGTGAGCGCGCACGCAAATAAGAGTTGTTTACGACATAAGTGTTGTAAAGCATCTGATTACAATACGAGATTAGATAATTACCAAACGAAACAAACAATTTCAAAACGATGTTTCCAAACGAGTATCGTACAACGTTCATTTTATCCACTTTGTAAAAAATTGTTAGATTTAATGTGAAATTTTCTCTAAGCTTTGAAATAATATTCATATTTTGCCTCCGTAAGTGGCGACACTGTTCTCAACAAGACGAACAATCCAAACACCTGTATACTTTTGGGCATGAGTGAATATGGTTCTGATTTGGAAATAGAAATAACAGCAAATGCCACATTGATGTATCTAGATGCTGGGATTTTATTTTAAAGATTTGCCCCTTGGGGCAATGTAATTCATAAAATATGTTCTTTATTCCAATGTGTAGAATGCAACCTTTATTCTTTTTCTCAGAACTTACATATTGTGGCTTAGCATTTTATTGCCCCGAGGTCTTCAATTGTAGGTCATTTTTTTAAGAAATTCTTATTATCAATATTTTACAAACAAATAGTCTTTTAGTTAAAATATAGACGAGTAATAATATATAAATTCCTGACCAGGTAAAAAAATTCTTAAATTTAATAAAACGGTTTATTAAAAATTCTATAAAGTGCTACACAAAATTGCATGTATTATGCCTTTAAACATAATACTCAAATATTTGCAAGTAAATGTTTGTTCTTGAAAAATCTTGCGCTCTCTATGTCCTGTGCACTTGGTATACTTTGCATTACGATTCCTAAATTAAACAGTTTGACAAAATTGTTTGAACATTTGGAGCCTGTATTATGTCAACATCCTGAACATTATGACAACATTATAAACATCTCACACAGAGTTTCTTAATGTGTTCTAGGTACACCCACTGGTACACCCACTGGGTACACGGGCAGTACTGTAGAGTGCTCGTTGTCAATCATAGAGATAACGTTCCACATTGCCTTTCTGTGACCCTGCTGACCCCTCTGTCCCTTCTCGGATTCGCAGTTGTAGTCTCCCGCGTGTTATTATTGGTGACGGCGCAGTTTTCCTCTCGATCCTCCTATTCATTTCTGGTTTCATCAGGGACAAAGTGAGTTCCTTTCAAATCCCCTTCTACAATCCGATTTAAAGTTTGTGGCACATCAAGGACAAAAGCTGGAAGGGAAGAGGAACATTGTCATTCAATCGGGAGCTCAATATTAAAAATGTAAGTCGTAACAAAGCTCTCGATTGGATGAATGTCTTTTATTGCCAACTCGTGACCTTGAAGTGCCACTATGTTTAAATCGAAGTAAAGGGAACCTTTCCCAACTGTAGTTCGTTGTATAAACATTCAGAGCATTGATTGCAGTGATGTTCATGATGTCATCGTAGATCAGAATCTGAACTGAGTATGGTCGCGCGGACTACTATTGTAATCCAAGCTGTTTCCAACACATATTGCTAGAGCAGCAGTTATTACTTGTGTCAAATTTCACTATTATTCAATAGCTGGGTCCTTTTACGAAAAGTACTGAAAAGTCCATGCCAAAAGTTTCTCAACCTTCGCAGTCAACAGCGAAACAAGAAGACTGGATTACAATAGTAATTCTTGCGATCACTGAAGTTTTTCAAATATCAGAGGTTAACGAGTATTGGAAATGCAAAATCCGCCAAAGGAAACATTCGCAACTACAGTGACATCTAGGTGCACATTACAAGGTAACAAAAACTAATATCCGATGTGAGCTATCGAACTCATTTCAAAAGACGATGGTCGTGATGGATACGACCAATCCAATGCTGCTAAGAATACCTTCACCTTCTATGCACAATAAATACAACTATTTTTGAGAAATAAGCATTGCGAAATTTGGTACATACTGTTTGCAATTAAATTTATGAAATCATGAGTGACGAAGTCAATGACGTCAAATATTTGACGGTGCTGGTCGCGTTGTACCAGATTACATCAATGATGTCAACAGATTTCCCATTTGCAAGGCTCGTTGGTACGGTCTAATGAAATTCCTCCTCCATGCACTTGCTAGCATTACCACAAGAGCATCGTAGTGAAAGTGATGTAAGGTATGAGAAGGTGGGGATTAGAAAATAAAATTTAAGATCTCGGGGCAGTAAGAAAAATCACACTAGGCACAGAAACTTTTCCTCTATTCATAAATGTTAATGTCTTAATTTCAAGGAAAGTGTGGCTATAGATTCCGCTGATATTTATGAAGGGCTTATGAAGTGAAAAAGATGAGACACATTGACGAAATAGATTAACATTTACGAATGCCGGGAAGATTGCTGTGACTGTTGTAGCTGAGGCTATACACTGACGATTCCACTCTTTAAATTAAAACCAATAGTTTAACTATACATATAATATGTCCCAATCAGGGCGGTGAATCTCAGGAACTTTATCGCTTTTTCTATCCCAGGTTTCTTACTTCTCCTACCTACTCTTACTTCCTAGCTCCGACTCGCGTCTTAGAAGGCGGTATGCTGCTGTGTGCAATAAATCACTATGTAATTATATACTATAACCTCTTTCATTTTAACATCGTATTAAAGTTTTTAACATGGCCATAATAACAATAGCAATAGTAACAATAACAATAGCAATAACATGGCAGGATTCGATGACGCGTCTGACGAAAAACTCAATGAAATAACTCGAAGTTTCAGAAGACACGGAAAAGAATAGAAAGTATATTTGACATGAATATTTAGATGCGATTTTTAACAAATCCTTCATATTTTAAAGTCAAAATGCAACTCGTCATGTCTCCGCGTAATTCTCTTTCTTTAGTGACCATATTTATAAAGACTGGTTGCGTGTGAGAGACGCAAAAGGTGTGTATACCACTAAAATAATACAACAGACGATGCTACAACATTATCATTGAACCTTTACCTAAAAATTAATTAGCAATACCATTCGGTAATCATAAATAAATTAAGACAACCACATTCATCATCAAACATGTTTCAGAATCCAATGCGATTGTGAATGAAAATAAGTTCCTTCAACATTGAATTTTAAAAAGTGCGTTTTTAATACATTATATTTAACTGAAAGAATACGTTTTTTACTTTAAATGTTAATGGTTTTTACATCAAAAGTTTGTTACTTTAGAGCAAAATAAATATACTTTTCATTTCTTCGTCTGCATATTCATTTGTTTATCTCGATTCTGATTACATATCGACCGCACGGTTTAACCTTGCCCATCTGCTACATTAGCAGATGGCCATGGTAGAACTAGCAAAATCTGAAAGGTAATTGAAGAAAGTAAATTAAGATAATATTAATATTTGGCACATTTTGGAACTGTGTTAGATGTAATTTCATTCGTGGAATAGTCCTATTAAATACCACTCGCTTCGCGAGTCAGGAATTTATAGACGATTTTCAAACCACACGTTGTGTTACCTAGGACAAACAATTGCTCAGCAATTTGCTTGAGTAAGCAAAATTGTTGTTTTAAAAGCCCTTGCCAGTTTCTTGCCGCGCGCACCGCCACATCTATCTTTATTTCCCTTGCCCATTCCCTTGCTTCCCGTAATTAGTGTGTCCCAGTTTCTGAAGTTGTCACAAATCTTGTTCGAGATAGATTTCGTGGTAAAAGTTGGCAAGTTGTGTGCATTTTTGAAATCTTCAGACATGGCAGATACTATCTGTTGTGTGATAAGTGTAAATCATCAGCATCTGTTTTTCCTCTGTTTTGTATTTTATTTTATGGGTTGAAATAGGCAAAAATTCTGGGTCCATGTTTGAATGAGCAGCCAACACCATTTGGTTTCTAGATTAATGATGAAATAACTTCTTAGAAAATGTGTGGTTCATTTTTGAAAACATGCTGAAATGTATAAAAATTTTCAGAAAGACCATTCCTCCGCGAAGTTACAGCAAATGATAATAGAACTTACACAATGCGAAATTGGAGTTTTTGTTTCTCAGGGAGAGGTGGCAAAAAATTGAAGTCGCAATTATGTATTCTCCTATATATTCTAGGTATACGTATTCTAGAATATATTCTAAAAGAAGATACTTAAGTAAGACGAAAAAGAGTAATAATTATAACTCCAATAATAATAATAATAATAATAATAATATTACAATTTCGCAAAATATTTCCAAGTAACAAATTGCAGACAACTTTGTAAAATCTCCATTCACAACACTTTGAAGTTTCCTTTACACTCATTATCAGAAGCACAAAATACACAAACCCAGCACTGCAACCTATTTAGATAATTCAGCATCCGTGGTTTCCATAATAAATTTGCTGCCTCTGGCAATATGGACTGAAGCAAGAGCTTGCTCCAACTGGCACTTGTCAGTGTAAAGGTCACCGCAATCAGTTTCTGAAAATACTTGCCGCAATCACTTGGCAGTAAAGGTCAGCATTATCTTGTTCCTACCTCAAGCCTTGTAACTGGAGGAAGATTTTTGTTCTTAATTTTATTCACTATTTTACTACTAATTTTCTTTAATTTATTTTAATTACGCAACATCTTTCATCTACATAATCTCCAAATTTAATATCCCTTAACGGCGCTTCTGGTATTGATAGCGCTTCTGGTCGCTAAAGCAAGTGATATTTACGTCTAAGTTACCTTTCACGACCATAGTTGCGCTGATGACCCAAGAGGCATGCTACTGTCATCGTTTGTCACCCTTAAAATCACTGAATTACGCTATCTTCATCGAGAACAACCCCACGGTCTACACTCTTGAATCGCGAAATAAACGCTTGATAGTTGCCCCTGACTAGTTTCAACGCCGTAGTCATTTGCGTTCTTGCAAATCACATTAACCTGTTTTGATATTTCTCAGTCAGTCTGTCGATGACAATCATGACTTTAGTCAGTGGTTTCTTGGTGGTTTTTGATTTAAAATGATTCTTTCCTTTCGTTCGGGGAACTAAGATGGAAGATGTACTGGGGCGAGGTTTTAAAAGCTACTTTATTGTTAAAAGACATGTTATTTTATTAGGGTTTATGTGAGCTAGCTTTGGGTGAAACAGACGTCAGTTTTCAATTGCTTAGGAGGCGATAAGTAATTTCATTGATGTTTATGGTGATGTATTCTTAATTAAAAGGTAATGCTAGGGTACGAAACATGTCGTACATGTTGGGGGTTATGCCTTTGTCATTGGATTTCTAAACTTTGAATTTTCATTTTTTTAAAATAATGACGAAACTGTTAAATATTAAGGATGCAAACGGTTCTGCAGGAAAGACCCCCGCTGATGATAACAATATTCAGTTTGTGTATTTTTTAACTTCGCTCTCAAAAATGTCTCAATGTGACGGCCATGGAGTTTGATAAATACATGATAACTCATATTCACTTTGTGCAAAGTTGCTCACGCTCCTTAAAGTGGTAGACTGGAACTGCAAATATTGCCTCAGATCTTACGGCGCCATGGCGATTTAATTATGACCTTATTAAAACCTAGCGATGTCATATCTGCAGGCCTCTTAAGTCAAGCACTGAAACCACCTTTTTCAAATACAAATTTCATAACGCCTGTGCCTGTGTGTCTCTCACTGGTACTCCCGAACACAAGCTCAGTAGTTTTCCAACATATTGGCATGTTGAAGCCACATGCATCTATGCAGCAACGGCGGATTCCATGTTCTCATTGTTATTTTACCAAACGTAAAATAAAATTTAAGAATTTTACAATGTTTGGCGCTTTTCATTTAAATCGTGTCTATTTCCCCTAGAACAATCCTAATTACGAGTAATGGACCAGGGAATTGTAGCACTGGGCAGGGAGATTGAAGCTCCCATATTTGAGCTCCCGCTTGCGATTTCCACTCTATTTGTGAAGCAAATCAGCGTGTATTTTATCGCCACTTGCTACTCTTAAACACGTTTATGTTATTTACTACAGACCTTACTTTTGATAGGTGTACCATGTTAGAACTCAACAACATTTAATCTGCCAGAGTTATGCACGAAACACACTTACACCCATCCATACAGACAAAATTATAAAACACAGTTTTGACTGAAGGGCCCTTATTTACCAACAGAAATCTCAACTTCCAATTATTATACTGCATTTGCTTCTTTTTCTCTATACCCCATGTAGTCGAGAAAAAAGTAAAAATGAGGAACGCAATTTTAATTTTCTCGGTAAAATTATGGTTCAGTATTCGGTGTATCAAATATCAGCCAATGTGTAGTAATACAGGAACGAGAGGCACGGAAATAGATGTACTCGTACATACTGAAACCTAAATAGTTTTGCTTATACCATATTTTCTACATATAGTAGATGGATTTTGAAACCCATTCGGTAAAAACGAGCACACAACCCGATGTGCTACACGTTGCTCCATTCGTCATTGTACTAATAATTCACTGTTATCTTCATCAGCCCTGCATTGCAGCTGCGCGCTATTGGAGAAATTACGATAGTGAGTGTTGACGATTTCACAATTAAGCGCAAACCGTCACTTTCATATTTAGGGCGCATGAAAAGCAGTAAATATAATTGGCAAGAATAAATATAATTTACTGAATAATTGTAGGAAGTTTAATCGTCTTGAATTTTTATTAAACCACCACTAAAATTGTTACTAAAATTGAATAAAGTAAAGCTTGAAAAATTTCAATCCAGAATTTTAATTGAAAAGAGATTTTAAAATTCTCAAAATGTACTAAGAGTTTCAACATTTTTAAGAAAACGTGGGGTTTATTTATGAAGAGGAAAAATACTTAATTACTCAACATAACAATATTGATTTAATACCTCTATCACTTTTGCTGTCACAAAGTAGAGAGCATGAGTTTTTGATAAAAACCATTTAAAACCTTCCTGACACGGAAGTACAACATTAGAATTCTGATACTGACAAAGATGCATATTCTGAAACTGTTAAAAATCATGCGATCACCGCTCAGAGTTACGAAGTGCCAAATTTAGTACCAAAGCACGAGGGGTGGATGTAGAAATGGCTGCATTCCTTACTTTCTGTATTTTTAGGAATTCTATTCGTTCGTTATTTCCTAAAAAATTAACATCAACTTCACCTTCCAGTTTGAATAAAGGGAATGAGTTTTTTTTCGGGCACGACAATCCCTGTGAAAATTATTTCCGTAAATGTGATGCAGGTTATATGAAATGGGAATGTGGATTGTTCCTTCCCGCTGAAACACGCAATCCGGCACCGACTTACACGTTCGCTTGCGGCGGTTTCCTCCTCCAGTCATCTCCCTTCATGACCGCCACCACTCAAATCGGGCGAACTCTAACCTCTCGATTGGGCGTCTTACAGAAATGCATGCAAGTGTAAAAGGGAGAGGAAGGGCCAACAATAATGAAGGAAAGATAGCGCGCAGTTAGTCCATTTGTCAGAGTACTACTCCGGAATTCACCTGGTATTGATCGGACAACCCGCGGGAAACTATGGATGAGAGCAACCTGCCGTTAGAATTCTTCTCCAGGCACCGGCTGCATTCGACCCAGCTACGTACAGTTCAAATTAAAGAGATACACTAACAGTTTTCTAACATATGTCACTCACCTAAGTTATCTGTTGGCGTCACCTGCGCGGCCATCTGCAGCAGCTGCAGCACCAGCAACCACCAGACCGCCGGAGACCGCTGTCGGTTGCAGGTTGTCCTCGACGCACTTCGCAAGGCCACACCGAGAACCGCGGGAGACATGGTCGCCCTCATGTTCACATGATGTCTTTCCGTATGGAGAAAATCACAAAGCGACTGTCTTTTAAAGTGTTGAAAATGTGCGAAATTGCAATATTTTAGGTCGCAAAACCGTGTATCTCTCATCAGATACAATGACAGTCACACGGACAATTTATCAGTTCACGGCACTTATTTCATCTTTGCTGCAAGAACACTATTGTGGCATACACTATACAAATGTATTGTTTTCTTAAGAGAGTATTGTATTTCCTTCTGTTACTATGGGAGCGACTTACAATAATCTGGATATGATATGAAATATAAATGGTAATAGTCACCAAACTACGGAATTTACAATTAACTTTTAGAAATAACAATAAAATTTTAAGTTATTTCGCTCTATTACTTCACTCTACGCTGCGAAGTATACAACGAACAAAACCTAAGAAACTACAAAACACGTCGAATATCTAAAACTGTATATATAACCTATTTTTCAGTCACGAAGTTATGACGATCGTCATCTCCGTATCACTCGCGCAATCTACTCAACACAGAATCAGTACATGCTGCCGATAACCACACACGCACATCAAACACAAGAAAGTTGACACTCGCGCCACACCTCGTGCATTTGGACGCTCGCCCACTGCCACCCCTTCCAGAGCCGTGACTCCGTGCACGTGCTCCAGCCGCCGGCAACCCCCACTCGCTCGCTCACACGGCCCGACCACCGGCGCGCGACTGACAGCTGAAGGGCGCCGGAAGGCGTAGTTCGGCGCCCCGCCGCACGGCGCGCTCTCGCCCGCAGCCTCCGCCGCCGCGCGCGCCGACAGGAACGCAGGAAATACGACGGCGGTGCCGCAATTCCGGCGAAAATTAAAAAGAACGTGACTTTGAATTAGAATATTCACGGAAGCTGAAGAAAATTTATGATATTGCGCGTTACGTTCCTCGGTAAGGCCTTAAAATGTCTTGTTTTTTCTTGGAAACGACGGTGTTCTCTGGGGTAAGAACAATTACTAATTTATTTTCGCATCCAGCAGAGAGATGAGGAATGGTTAGGTTAAAAATGTATTATAGTATATAGTCCAGAAATGAAAGAGCCATATCAAATATTCTCTACAATTTTGATTGTTTATATTTTCCATATACAATTACAGAAAAAATGTTCCCATCCCTTCGGGCAGAATATTACCACGTAATTCTTCCTCCAAAAATATTTTAAAGAAAAGAAAACTTTCTAAAGTTTGATTTCTAACTTACGGGCTAATTACATTTTACGAATAACTTTTCGGCAAAATTCAAAGCATTGAGATAAAGAGAGAAATTCTCTGAGATGAAGCATTATGAATAATAATTTTTGCTATTTTCTCACATTACTCCACTATTATTTGGACACATCCCTATTAACGATTTCAATTTTCGAAAAGTATCACAAAAGAGTAATAAAATTTGTCTCAAATATGAACAGCGAATAGCTGTTAATGTAATAGCAAGCAGTTGAAAGTTGGAAAATAAAAATTTAATATCCCCATAATACATCAAACATTTAGTATAATATTATTAATCCATTGATAGTCAGGTTGGGTGATAAATAGGAATCATGTATCGTACTAATCGTACTAAATAGGAATTTGTATCGTACTAAGGCAATAATTTTTCTTCCAAAAATACTGCAATACATTATTAAAAACAACAGGATTTTACAAGAGCAAATTGCGTGATTGTATGATTCTGTCCATTTTAAAAATTTGTATAATCTGTTTTCTAGAAACGCTGACACCGTGCGATATAAAAATAATTTCATTGTTTGAACGAAAGTATTCAACGCAGAGCCGAGCAAGGAATATAAATGCTGGCCAGGAGCAAATAACCGGTTAATTACAGCAGTTATATGTACCTGTAAGTGAGCTTTGTAACTCCTCAATCTGTCTCGAGAAAACAGTGCCTATCTAGAGAAAACAATGAATTTTTATATTTTTTTGGTCTGTACATCTCTGTATACGTATTATCATGATACGTTGAATACTATATATTGAGAGATCTCTACAAAGTTTTGCAGCACTTTTACAGGGCAACAGCGCTCCAAAAAAGAAACGCTCCTACAGTTTTCCTTTCGAACTTTGGTGAGAGAAGAATAACAACCAAAACTCCAGCAATCATTGTAATACTTGTGTTAATATTAAGTAAAAAAAATAATAATTCGCAAATTAGCCAGTTAATTCATACGGGAGCTAGGTGGCTTGTACAAGCAGCAGTAACGCACACAGTACACTACGCCAACTGGCTAATGTTGGCATTAACCACAGAGTTCTGGCTACATTAACATCCTTATCTTGGGGTGAGGCGTCTTGGGTTTTGGCAAGATATATTTTGGCATAAAATGCGTTGAAAATTGCACCGAGTACTGGTTATTTGCGAAATACTTGTACACTATTTCTGACGGCCAGCTGACGAGGCCGGGCGTCACGGAACGTTGCGCGCGATACAGGTGTTGCAAGAGTAGTATGCACTGTAATTCCGTCATGTCTTTTTGCGTTTCTCGTCGTTTGTACCCCAAAACAGATATTTCCTTCAGAAAAAATACAAATAACTTCATGATTTCCATTTACTTTGAGCTCAACCTTCTGCACGTAACAGAAGAATTCGTCAAAAAGCTGGTGTGCAGTAACTAAGGTTTTCTAACCAAAGTGACATGACAAACATTTGTTCATTTACAGTATTGAAAAGAAGATAGTGATGCAATTTTTTCTACCTAAAATGAGTCAGTCTCTGGCATCATAAGCCTGCAGTGGCAACTTCTTGCATTCATACGTGCTACTCACCGGTGAATTCACAGGCATTTCTTCATTTTTAATTCGAAACCTGCGAAAACTGGTCAGGAGCTTGTCCGTACGAACAGCTGTTTCCAGTGCTTTCCTGCTGTGCGTAGGCAACCTTCCCCCTAATCGGTAGAAAAAAACTGTTCTTCGCAAAACCCGCACTAAGAGAAAATTCTAGAAGCAGCGGAGAGCTAGGAGGGAAAAACGTGCGGTGGGAGATGGGCTATGAGGTTCCTCGAAGCGGGCTTAGCTTCTGAGCGCCGCCACCTGCGCCGCGGCCTCGGCAGCTGCGGGAGCTGCAAGCGGCTTTGCGCGATCCTCCTCATCACTGTATGGAAGCGCGTCCACCGTGCATTTGGGTCTTTGGAACCGCGTGTCCCTCCAATGCACCCCACGGTGGATACAAGCTACCAGTAGGGTGGAAAACATCCTGGTTTTAAAAATAACTAGTGGTGCCGCAATTGCACATATTTTATGCATTATGCTTTCGCAAAATTAACAAAAACGTTTGATCAATTTATGAGAGAAGGTTAAAAATTGTTTTTATTTTATCTAAGATAATTCCAAAACTTTTTTAAATTGTATGCATTTTTTTATTATTTAAAGATATCGTTTTGACGAAACGTTTTCATGAAAAATATTTTTATTCTTCTTCCTCTTCTTCTTCTTGAGAGTCCTAACAACAAGCGAAAGATCGATCAATGTTTGGAATTAATTCCGACCTCCTTGATTCATTCACGCCAAGGGAAGAAAATTCTATGATTACTGCAATCAACCAGGTTTCAAACATTAATATAAATTTTACAGGTTTTCATTTAACTAGTTGAAAATATATCATGTTTAAAAAATGTAATTTTTGTATTCATCCAAAAATTCTTCAGATTACATATTTGTTATTTATTGAAGAAACGGTGATTTAATATTTCCGTTTAATACTTGCATAACATGTTTATAGTATAAATAGTTGTAAATTTATGTAAGCAAATATACCTTACTGTGATTTCTCATGAACAGAGCAGTTGTAAAGAGTTCTTAAATAAATAAATCAAATAGACACCGAAAAATATTTAACTCTTCCAATTTAAGACAACCTAGATACTTCAACGAAGATTGGGCCTACCTAATTTTCATAAGTGTTCTTTGCGCTATCTGAGAAAAAATAATGAAAAAAATTGGAACCGTTTGTGAGAAAATTTTGAAAATGTTTGCGTTTCAAGTCTTAGGGTCCTGTGGGGCAACTGAACAGATCATTGACTGGAAATGATTATATTCAATTACTTCGAGACCCTTTGCAGCCATTCATGTGTTAAATGATGAAATTTTTATGAATTTCAATGTGCTAAGTGACCAGGAACATGTGTAAACACAATTGTTTACGATTGTTTTCAACATCTGGACAATTCGAGTGAAAGATTCGGCCAAGCAGATCTACCGACATGAATCCCATCTAACACTTTTGGGATATAATTGAAAGGTCAGGTATTGCGCAAAATACTGCATCATCCACATTTTCGCAATTATAGACGACTATAGAGACACTTTGGCCCAATATTTCTGCAGGGAACTTCGAAGGACTTGTTGAGTCCAAGCCAAGTCGAATTGCTCAACGTTGCCGAACAAAAGGAGGTCCGACACGATATAGGGCGCATCACCTCTGTACATTTACGTCATGTATACATTTTTTAAAAATATTAACAGTTTTTTCAGTAATTTCAAATGAAATTGTAACAGTTTATAAAGATATCTAAAACAAGATATTTCGAAAAAGGCTACAATTTTTTTGTTCAAATGGAGTAAAGTATGGTTACAAATTTATAACTAGTAGATCAAGTCGACCGATTACAATGCAGAAAACGAAAAGTAAAGAAGTTACAAAAGAGAAGAACTACATATGAATTGTAAGGAAAATTGAAAATTCAAAAATATTGTTTCATTTTGTTCTGCACCTATTCTCCAAGGCTAAAGCAATAAGGTATGTTTACAAAATATGGAATATTACAATCAATAATCACTGTGAAAACAGAGGTAATAATGTTTGTGAAAACGTAATTTAAATGTTTTATGTTTAAAAAAATATTAACTTGTTTGTAGACTGTAACTTGTAACTAAAGATGTTTGTAGTGGTATCCTGCTACTCACCTCAACTCAAATATGTAATGCGTCACAAAAATTGTAATTACTGAACATTTTTGATAAGCGCTTATGATTTTCAAGCTCATACACTCGTACAAGATCAATTACATTTAGCTGGTTTTGGAAATGACGTAATTAACAGAACGTGGCAAATAAGTGTTCATTCTTTTAATATATAGATGACATATAGATTTAAAGATATTAAAATTTAATAAAACTGTTTAGTATAAACTATTACACATTTGGTGCCCACGACCATTCTTTTAAACACAAATCACGATATTTGTTTAAATAGAAAGTTCAAATTCTTTCTGAATGAAAACCTTTGGCGATTTAAAAGTGTAAATGAAATATCGTTGGAAAGGTTAAAAGTAGAGAAATCGAGTGGTGGATACGATTTAACAATGATTTATTGACTTGATCTACATTGTGTAACGTACCAACAAAAGACTGACGAAAGGAAAGAAAAGGAACAAACATATTTCATTAAGTTAGGGTTGCCAACTATTGATAATAAAATGAATGTGGGAATTATGATTTCTAACAAATATAAACAAATTACGCATCATTTACAAATATAAACGACGCCAACAATGGGGAATCTGAAGGAGGTACGAGTTATTATGTAACGAGAATGTAAGGGAATGGCAATGTGATTAACAGACTGTGAAGATAGCGGAATTCGTTGTGACTATAATATCAAATGGACACGTGAGATATTTTTCCTTGGGTTTTAGTTAATTATGTGAAAGTTAAGTTAAGTTAATTACATACGAATCGATTGTTCATGGAATAATCTACATAAGATGCTTAGTTGGGATTAGCCAATCAAAAATGAGAAGGATTTGCGAGGAAGGTGAGAGTCAGCGCAGAAAAACGAAAGAGAAACGTAAATGTGTACAGTAATGCGCATCTTAGAAAAACAGAAGAATAGCGCGTGTTATGAAGATTTGATTCCGACTCGGTGACGTTCGAATGTGCGGACAAGCTAGCTGAATGTGGTGTAAGTCGGATGTATGATTATTGAGACCTGATTTTTCATTTCTAGCTTCAGTATTCTATTTTTAATACGGAATGGGTTCGGGGCTCTTTCAGTAAAATTTTGGAGAACCACAATGAAAAGGCACTGCTGCATACAATAAGCAAATCACAATTTAATAACACAAAATTATTACACAAAATAAAAACAGTAATGCTACGACAATTGAAACACTCATTATAGCCTCATTATAAAAGTTTTCGAGGAGTAATGAGAACATATTGTTTTAGAATGCTTTTTTATCAAAATTTATCTTTTTTAAAACTAAATAACATTGGTAAACCATTTTAGTTTATGATCGCTAGTTTTAAACGTTAGCTTGGCTATGATCTAAAGATCTACTTTCTTTATATTACTTGGTGAAATGTAAATTAAATACCCTGATGTACATCATTCAAACAATAATATGATGACTCAACTTTGGGTACATAACATTAATAAACTTTCTCAGATTTCACACACTGTTTTACAACAGCCCAAAGCACCATTTCCCTGATAAATTATCATTTTCTTTCAATGTATAATCTGATATATGAATTACCATAGATTTTAATCACCAATGCTTCCCTGAAGCTGTTCTAACCATCTTCGATAGTTTTATTATTCCGTAGAACAACTTAATTTTGTCATTACCATGATGCACTCATGGTTGGCGACAAGTTCCAACTTCTAATGTTAGTCTTGCAAAGAATGTGAAATTTTCAAATTTGTTTAACTAGCTCAGATGCAAACAAAAAGTCAAATGAGCGAATACTTTTGAAATGAATTTAATGCTCTACAACTTTTATTCAGATGACTTTTAGTGTAAAATGTGGGGCTGGTAGTATATTGGGGCTGTAAGTAGTGGGGCCGGTAAAAATAAGCTATACAAAACACTTGAGACAAAGTATGATTTCTTCGTAAATTAAATTCCTTTTTCTTGAGTGGAGATCTAAAAAACAATAGGGAATAGTTTAAAATGAAAAGAAACAATATTATAATTCATTTTGAAATATCAAATTTTGCTAGGTCTAATTTGTTATACCTTAAACGAGATGCGAGCTAAAAAGTAGAACAATGGCTAGGACTATAATCGAAGAATTTTATCACCTTATCTTCTAACTACTTTAAATAAATTCCCCTCCCCCAAAAATACCCTATTCCATATTCTCTATAATTTTAACGTCGATTTGACAAATAATATATTCAAGAGAAAAAACTTTATTCAAATAGGAACAAACTTTTACAAACAGAATAAATTTCTTAAAAAAATATTGAATAAGTAAATTTTAATGAGATGTTTGGAAATTATATGGTTCGTCAAATTAATTTTAAATCATAATTCAAATAGTTGAAGGATATTTTTTTGTAAGTTTTATCAAAATAACGGAAATGCTGCGCAGGTGTTTATACAAGTTTATTCCGCTTCTAGAACCAACAATACACATAAATATACATACTATTTAGAATCGAGGAAACTCGCCAAAATGTATGCTATTCGGAACGACGCATTTCGCCAAACTTCCGCTTCTGCGTTCTTTGGGAACGGATATTGCAAGCAGTCTATAAACACGCTCGTCTAAAATTGCAGTTCGCCTCCGCGCACTTCAACTTGGAGTTTGCAGTGGCAGCTGTTTACAGCGATATATGCATTCGCTTCGCCAGAGAGATTTCCAGGAAATCAATTTCAGGTGCCTCTCTGCTAAAGACTTCCATCAAACTGGAGGAAGCAAAGTACGCCTCGAGGTATTGAACTGTACTGTATGTTTTCCACCAAATACAAATCATACTAGTAGATATGATGTTAATTTTATTGTTTTCTTCATTCCCTCAGATCAAGAGTTTCTTAGAACATTCACAAGATATAAACTAAAATTTAAAATTTCAAACTTTAGCGCAATAAAACATATCAGCTTGTGTGGCTTAACAAAAAAATAATAAAATGCAGGATTAATACACACCTGACTAAAGACCATGTTTACGAAATAATTGATGGATCAAAAATGCAGAAAAGACAAATTCTCGAGTGAATAAGACGTAATACTATTGAATTTCCAACACAACTTTGAGCTTTTCGAATCGATAAATGATGTTTTGTGTAATAAATAAATGTAAAAAGAAAGAAAATAAAGAATATAAATACAATTGCCCAGAGACAACATATAGTTTACAATCAAACATTTCCATCTCCTTAGCGTTCCTTTAAACTCCTCTTTCTAAAGAAGACAACGATTTGCTTTCGAACTTTGTTCATTTAAATCACGGAGGGTTTGGGTTTAGAAAGAAGTTTGAGCTGTCCGCTAAATCAAAATTTGTGACGTTTTCTTTAATTAAAAGGTAGTGGACCTTACATGTGTTATCAATTTATTTTATTATGCTGGTAAAAAATATTTTTTGAGATTTTCGATTTACGTGTAGTGAAAAATAGGTTGTAAAAACATAGAACAAGAAACGTTTTCCTAAAGCTCTTGTTTTAGTAAGATGTGATCGCAACGGTTCAACCACATGATATTTATTTGCTATAATTTTGAGATGTTTCATTATTTCTGTATTTCAAACATATATTCCTTCTATGAACTTAGCACATTTTACTTTTCCGTATACGTAAGTATATACGGAGTAATGTATGTAGTATAGGGAAAATTATGTAATGCTGCGCGAAAAAACGGCGAATTTTCGGCAGAACAAAATTCATTGCCGGGCCCTGATAACAAGAAAAAAATCCTCTAACATATGGTGTAGTCAGAATTCCTCTTTTGTCAGTCCTTGATAGCGAAAAAACAATTGAAAGACGTCTGTCTGTCCGTCCGTCCTTCTGTGAACACTACTGGCCTAAACCATAAGTAGAATTTTTTTCAAATTGAAGAAACCCGTGTCGATCTGGCTCTAGTCGAAGATTTGAGATTTTAAAAAAGATTCTGTAAAATTTGGGGGTACTTTATCTAAAGCCCCCCAGACATTCTAAAATTGAAAAAGTTTGAATTTTTTTCGGCATCTTCCTCCAAACATAAAAATGAAAATATACATTTTCCTTCAAATAAAATTTGTTCTCCATAATGAGTTCTTTTATTAAGATCTTTAACATTTTTTCAAAATTTTAGTAGTTTTCGCGCAACTTTTTGTGCAATATGTGCAATTTTTACAAAAAATTACAAAAGCAAGATTTTCTCAAAAACGGCTCCAAATTTTTTCTTTGCGCTTTTGTTAAGAATAGTGACTAATGCATTCTATAAGATCACATAAAAGCCATATTAGTTCATTCTTTTATTTTTTCAAAAAGTACAAAAATGTAATTTTTTTTACTTATCTCTCAAGTCGTTAATATTTACATTAGCGGTGATTTGTTCACATTATTATTATATTTATGACTACATGGGCTTAAAATAATGTCAAGTAACATTCTTTTGTTTTTGCAAATTTAATTTTTTTGAGTAACAAAAATGTAAATTTTTTTAGTTGTCTCTCACGTCGGATATATTTAAAGTAGTGGCGATTTGTTCACATTATTATATTGCAAGTACATGTGCTTTAAATAAGTAAAGTTTCTCGAGAACTAAACAGTTTTCTGTAAAAACTAACACAAAATACCGAATTTTCAGAAACGCTGAAACATCATTTTCGCAAAAATGACTCCGAATATTTTCTTCAAACTTCGGGAACAAATAGTGCAAATTGCATTTATTAATATGACTTCATGTCCATTATGTTCAAGCTACTCTGATCAGTAGTTTTCCGTAGTTTCTCCTTTCTAGATTAATAATAGGCGAATACAGGGAAATTAATCTAAGAAACGAGCCACTGACCGGGCGAATTCACTTTCATGCACTACACTGCCACAGATGTCGAATGACCACTCAGGGCTTTTCACGGCTTAGGGCTTTTCACGGCTGAGGCAGTGCTCCGCTAATAGATGTAAATTTACTGGGAAATTCCCTGCAAGTCAACGTGTAGTTCTGCGCTGGATCTCAACCTCCAGCGGGGGAGAGGCACCGACGCATCCTGGGATTAAACGTTCATTTCGCAAACAGGACTAATGACCACAGCAGATAACGTTTCTGGAATAATCAATTAAAAAAATCACTCCGTAGAATTGTCAGAAAATCTGAAGTTTGGGTTCGAATGTGAAGCTATTTTCACTTTTAAAATAATTACTAAAAAAGTTTTTTTTTAAGATTTAATTTTCAGGGAAAATCATAGATGCTCTTCTATTACATAGTTTTAGGTTTTCGCTCTTGTGGGTAGTTTAGCTTTACCGAACTTCCCGGCAGGTGGGTAACTGGACCATATGCCGCCGTAAAGTTTACAAAAGAATTTAGTAATAAAAATATATTTATTCAATTTTCGTATTTCCAGTTTAATTTCCATGTTATCAAGTTGGGAAACATGCAGTCAACATATGTGAAAGATTTGGAAGTACATTTGAGGATACGTTGGTGAGAACATAGGAGGAAATTTTCTTCTTTTCTTTTAATTCTGCTAATTCACAATCTGTTCACTTGGAACAAGGGCAAATCTAGAATTTGCTCATGCTTTAGTCTATTTTCCTCTTCACTGATTTGTGATAGCTCAAATCAACATTCAGTGAACATGTTGGACAATAGTGAACATGGTGTAGACTGAAGCGAGGGAATATTCTAAATTTACTCTTCAGATTCTCTTAACTGTTTAATTAATTTATTAATGGGGGAACATTCTTTGGCACATTTGGGGAAACATTTGAGAAAACACAAGACAGAACGCTTAGGAGAACATTTGGAACAATATTTGGGGCAACATTTGCGAGAACATCCGAGAGAACATTAAGAAACATTTGGGGAAATATTTGCGGAATCATTGAGGAATATTTGGGGCAACATGGTATATAGGAACCTGTGATGAACATGTGAAGAAACATGTAGAGTATCATAAGGGGGATGTGTGGAGGTACATGCGGGGAGGCACTTACATACACATACACATGTAAACACATAAAGTCATATACACTGCTTCACTCTACGCCATCGTTCGTCTCATTTTAACCACGGCTGCAAGAGCCCTCTACAGCCCCTTCTCTCCTGCCTAGTAGAGGAGTATTTAGGTATTTACGCCCGCCTGTACTCGGCTGGGACGAGATCATCTTGGACGGTGTGGAGGAAATGGCACGCGGCGTTCCCCACAATGGCCTCGGCGACAATGCGCTCTCACATTACGCGCGTCTTGTCACTAGAGGTAACATTAGGGCCCCTGCACGCTAGAGTTGCGTTGACGCGGGAAAAGTAACGCGCGTCGTAGAATAACGCTGTATCTTATGCGAAACTGTACACGAGCACTTTGGCCGTTCCGCATAAAATACAATGTTAAACTACGACGCGTATGCTATGCAGACGCAGATGTCAACGAAGAACTTGGCCTTTGACTAGCACCAGGTCCGGACTGTGGCTTTGTCGTCCCGATTATGGCTTGGTCATCCCGATTATGGCTTGGTCGTCGAGGAGCACCGTCCGCCCACTCGTGACCGCGGCTGCTTTAACATGTTCTAGAATTTTATTGTGGCGCAGACTCCAGATCGGGGAGCTGGTGCGGCACTCCGAGATCACACGGGCGAACGTTTTGGGGGTGGGGCAATTAAGGTTAGTGTGCTGGCAGCCACGGCGGCAGAGCGCTGGTCTCTGGGCCGTTGTGGTTGGTGATTAAGCAGCCGAGAGGAATTGAGGCGCGCAGAATGGATGCATTTGTAAATCGACGACCTCATATTAATGTAACGTATCACCCCCGGAGCTGACTGCCTTCAGTGTATTCCTGAGGCGGCGTGTCATTTTGGAGTACTGTGGTTGACATGAAGGGGTTTAGTGAGATGGGGAAATGGAGGGCAGTCTTCCTCAAGAAGAAGTCTTATTGAGATCGAAGCACCATTTATTACAATTCAACAAAGAGAGAGAGAAGCGGAGGGGAACTATAGATTAGATAAAGGAAATGCATGGGGAGTCGAGCTCAGACATGTCAGCTTCTTATCCCATCACTCCGTGAGCCAGGTGCGGTGAAGACGTCAGCAGCGGCGGCGGAGTTCTGCGAGCGAGTTGTCATTGATGAGGGCTTCTGGTGAATTGATGCAGATCACTCCTCGGTTCTCACGTGTGCCTCTGATTCGCATCTGCCCCTGACTCCGCGGAGCCCGTATATATTAGGTCCTCGTCTGAATGAGGTAGCTCTTTTGGAGGTCGCTTGGGGAGATGTTATGCTTGACGATGCAAGCCGCTTGCCTTTGGTGACGACCCCGGCACGGATCGGTGTAATGGTGGATCGCCACATGAATTTCCGATCGCAAGAAGAAAGTGATTCTTTACCTATTCCTTGAAGGGCGGCCGCGAAGATCCCTTGCTGCGGCAACTCCCACCACAGCTAAGCGTATGCTTCCTGAAATAGGCGGCGTAGGTAGTGGACAAGCAGGGGATGGCTGCAGGCGTTGAAGCATTGATGCGGCTGCCCGTGGCTTTCTCATCATTGAGATAGTTGAGCTCGTTCGGTGCGTCTATGCCGCCGACACTTTCCGATGTGACTCCACTAGTAAGGTCTCGCGGGTTTGGCTCACCGGCGCGGCGCCCGGTTGCAGGTGGACACGTGCTCCGCTACAGGTGCTCGTTGTGACGCTCTAAGGGAGAGCGACGGGCAGCATGTTTCTGGTACTGGCCGCCAATTGCCGATACCCGCGCCTCGTTCTTCACCCACACCGGTGACGCAGGGAGCGTTCCACGCCGGTGGCGGGTGGGGTGGTCGTTGCGGTGACCCAGGTGTGCTCTGGAGCGGTACAGAAGGCGGGGAAGGCTGCCGTGCATGGTCGCTCGGCTGGTCGGCTGCTCTGGCGGATCCGCTGTGCCGGTGTGCATTGTGGGTTGCGTGCGCCAGGCGCCCACTGTGCGTTGCGAGTTTGCAGCTCGTCGTAGCGGGCCTGGGGTGCCATTGACCTTGGCGGGAGGCTGGCGCAGAAGCGGAGCTGTACCTCCCTGCGCTATTACAGGCTTTGACTGCTCCGGGAAGGTGCCGCTGGCCAGAGGAGGAAGGGGCCATTCGCCATGTGACTCGCCGAGGAGGCTATGCACCATTGTTGGGGGCCTGGCACAGTATAACTCGTATCTGGAGGCGTGATGTTGAGTGTGATCTCTACTCTTAACCCAAGGAGTCTCTGAAGCGTAAGGTAGGCCTGAGCCTCAGCTCGAGGCTGGACAAGCGGGTCCTCTTTCTCAGCGCCCTTCCCAGCCAGCTCCCAGATCTGAAACTTCGTCATCGCCGTCCTCCTCTGCAACACTAGTTCGCCGTGTGTGTCGTAGCAGACCGTGTACGGGCACCTCTCTCGGGAGCTCAATGATAGGGAGGCCGAAGTCTTCCTCCGTTTGAGGCGGCCCCCACCGCAATTGTGGGCAACTTTACACTTGCCTGTCCCATGTCAAGAACGAGAGGTGCGGGGCAGTACGGGCATTTTTGTCTCCATCCAAGGAAGTCGATGTTGCGCCGATGGTGAGAGACAGGCCTGCCACACTCTCGCATGAACCGCAAGGTCATAAGAACCGATCATAAAAATTTTTTTTGTGATCCGTTTTTGTGTACCAAAAACATGTGATGAACATGTGGGTACATGTTGTGACCGTTCGTGTAGGTCGGCCGTGGGGAAATTTCGTGGGTAATTTGGCTCTTGTTGAAATTTTGAAAAAAAACACAAAGTTGAAAGCCACAAACATTAATATAATTGAATCTCAAAAAAAAAGAAACACAAATTGCAAAATTACCTAACATGTACAGATAAACAAATGAACAAAGAAAAATACAACACTGAACAGCGTAAAAAAAAACTTTTTGAGGAAAAATCAACTGCAGAAATTATGAATTTCAAAGTTGGCACAAACTAGCATCACAGCAACATCTTCTGTGACAAAAATAAATTGAAATCCAACAAATTGAATCAAAGATATCTCTGGGGAGATGAGTACACATAATAGTACATCAGAGGGTAGAGCACAGGCATTTCGGATGACAAAATGCCTCAGCACTTTCTGTTTACAAAAATTGCAATTAACCCTTCCTCAACATACACTGCATTAGCATACATAGTAGTTTCTTGCAAAACAATTCACTTCAATTACAAAGACATATGTTGTGTACATTTAAAATGAATAAACATAGTTTTGAAAAACACAGAATATTCAAAAGAAATTGAAAAAAAAACTAAACATGTGTGTTTACACCATAAATGTGAAACATTTATTACAACCTACACCTTTGGTTGAAATTAAAAATATGTTGTATTTTTACTCAACAGGCATCCAAATTTCAATAAATATTTCAAGATATTTAAGTTCACTTAAATTCAACAGTTCATAGCAAATATACTTTTATAACCTTTTAATTGTTCATAAATAACCCAAATTGTTTCTAACTTGATTTGGATTTTACACTATCATCAAAATGTTCTTTTTGATTTAAAGACAGAAACTGCACTTGTAGTGTATTAACATGACAAGATTCTATCATAAATAAGTGATGTTCTCCCCTTAGAAAGACACACTACTTCAAATATCTTTTGAAAATAGTCCACAATGATTATGGAAATATCAATGGTCGGGTATATCATACATTATGCAAGAGTGTTAATGGCCAAAAAAAATATTAAACAATCGGACAGTGAACTACAGGAACAACACTTCAACCTGCATTCTACAGTCAATTGCTTCCAAATTCTCATTACTTTTTATAGTATCACATATAAAATTGTTTTGTCTTTAACACCGACCTTATTTCGATGGCCGTGGCGTTCGCCACCAGCGCACAACTCACAGCGAACTAATGCGGCTACCGACGCTCTGTCTTGGGCCTGAGCACGGGTTCTCTCTGTAACCACGTCTTACTCCAAAACCAGATGCCTCCGTCGAACGCGCATCTGCGGTGTGAATATAGCCACCACTGGGCCAAACCTCTTTCTCGCTAACTGGAGCTCGCGGCCCCACACCATCGGCTTCCAAATTCACGCTGCTACCTCACGCTGCCGCTTCTCGAAACATTCTGCGCACTCTCCTGACACCGCGGTTACAACCCCTTCTTTTCCGCGTAGGGGAGGGAACAACTGTCTTCCCCCCGCCACCCTTATCAGCGACCGCTGATAAGGCGACGGGTTACGTAATCGTGCGGCGAAGCACGCAGACAAGGTCTTTCTTATCGCCAAATAGTGACTGAGCGAGCTCAGGATCGCTACATAGCCCCCCAATGAATAAGATTTTTTTTTTCGCATCATCAACGTCTTGAAATGGTAAGAAAAAATAATCTTGAAATTCAACGCCCTTCTTCCTTGCTGATGGTTTTTTTCTTCATTTTTGTTAATCGTATCTTCAATGGATGTTAATAAGTTAGTAGAAGTAACACAGTTGATGTGAAGATCCGTGCACTGCTCGTCGTCTTCTGGATTACAGTTTACAGTGTTGTCCAACGGGAATTGTATAGCATTCCTAGATAGGTCAATCACCACTCCGTAGTCGTGCAGAAAATCCATCCCTAATATGAGTGGATACAGCAATTCCTTTGCTACTATGCAGACAACATCATACATCTTTAGGCCAATTGTCAACTGCAATAGGACCTGTCGAGATATTGGACGCGACCTCTTTTTGTTCGCTCCAACAATATATGATTTGTGCATAGGGAGTTGCGGTATATTCGGATTCAATTTAGAGATTTCATTTAACAGATCTTCTACAATCACAGAGCATGTGCACCCTGTATCAACCAATGCTGAGATTTCTTTTCCTTCGCATATTATGTTGATCATCGGGCACCTACGTCTGGTTGCGTTGACACTGGTAAACGGCATCCTTTCAGATTCTGAGTATGGTTGCAAACACGTCACAGACTGTATTGTCACCTCTTCTACTTCCTTGATTTCTTGGTTTGTTTCGGGGTGACCACACGAGACAAACCTCATTAGTTTAACCCTCGTCCAGGATCTTTTGAAGTAGATGGTGTTGGATTATCCTTGCCCATTTTCTGCTTTCCCTTTTCTGCGTTGTACAGTTGTGCAGCTGCTTCAGGTTGATAATAAGCCGATTTAGCAACTTTCGACGGAGTAGAAGTGTCTTCATGATCTCCTGATATCTCGTGTTTCTTTCCCTTTTTCTTCATATTTCCATTTTCCATATTAGTGCCAGAAGTTTGTATGATGGCTGCTGATGAAATGCTTGTCGGTTTTGTTGTATCCTGCTTACCCGACATCTCATAAGTTGCATCATACAGACCTAACTGCGTCACTAACTTTTCTGCTGTCATGGGCAGTTGACTTTTTAGCAAATTCTGAATGCCTATTGGAAAATGTCTAATTATAAGGCAAACGGTTTCACTTTCTGGAATCGTGGGAGAGCATAATCTGAAGCCTGCTAGCTTTTCCGTAGCGTAGTCTTGCATGCTCTGACCTTTTTTCCAGGTACTACACATAAGCTTCAACCGAAAATTAACCTGGGTTTCGTGATTCCAGTACCTCATGAAGAACTTTTCTTTAAATCCCTCCATTGAAGTCGGTAATGGATCCAGAGTGTCCGCCCAAATTTTCGCATTACTCACTAGCATCTGATAAACCAATCTGACTTTCTTGCTTTCAGGCAGATTATACAATGTAAAAAAATTTTCTACTGCCTTTATGAATGCGCAGGGGTTCTCCTTCCCATGGGCTCCAAAAGTTAAACCTTGCGGTAAGCTAACCATCATAGGATGTGTAGTCATAGGGCCCGCAGGTAAACCATCAATCTTCTCTTGGAGGTCGTTTACCTTAGCTTCTAATTCCTGTTTCCTTGAGTCTAATTGCGACAAAATTTTGTGCTCGTTGTCTACTATTTCTGCCCTTATATCAGAAACGTTTTTGTCGACTTCTGTTTTGACCTTATCAACTTTTATTTCAAAATTAATATTCAAACGTAACATCTGTTCCTCCAGCTTTTCTTCTAATTCAGTTCTAATTTGAGAGGTCGTATCGGTTAACTTTTGTTCCAATTGTGAAGTTTTGTCCGAAAGATCTCTTGACAACTGTTCCGTCCTATCTTGAAAATTCTTTTCCATCTGTACTATATTTTCAGATAGTTGTTTTGTTTCTAATGAAAGTTGCGAAGTCTTTTCTATTATGGCTTGTTCTAAGTGAACTAGTCTTGCATTAAAACTAGCAGTTAATCTATCTTCCAACTGAGTAGATTGTTCCGCAAATTTTTCATTTAACTGAGCGGATAAACTGTCTTTTAATTGATTAGATTGATCCGCTAATTTATCATTTAATTGACAGGACTGTTCAGCTAATTTATCATTTAATTGACAGGACTGTTCAGCTAATTTATCATTTAATTGACAGGACTGTTCAGCTAATTTATCATTTAATTGAGAAGATAAACTGTCTTTTAATTGATTAGATTGATCCGCTAATTTATCATTTAATTGAGAAGATAAACTGTCTTTTAATTGATTAGATTGATCCGCTAATTTATCATTTAATTGAGAAGATAAACTGTCTTTTAATTCCGAATTCGAGGACCTAAGTTTCTCATCTATCTGAATCATAAACTGCGACATTAATCTTATCATCATATTATTCGCCCTATCAATGTCAATTTCTGATGTCGTTGGATCTTGAGGAGACGCAGATTCAGTTCCCGACGTACCAAGAGTAGCATATTCTTCGGTAGCAACCGGTGATTCTACCTGTTGAACTATTTCCCTGACTGTAGTCTCCCCATCATCCTCATTTGAAGAAAGATCTCCCAAATCCCTAGCTTGGTTGTATTTATCAGCCATTTTATCTAACAAAATGAACCAGTCGTAATTTGAGTTCAAATTGACAAAAAATTAATATTAACTATTCAGTGAGTATTTTACCACCTACAATATCTATAGAAATGCATACCTTTAACAAACACAACACAACCTTGTCAAACATCAAAGATACTAAAAAAACACTGCTGGAACCACCAATAGCTTTGGCTATAGTGTAAATTTCTCAAAATTTCAAGCCAGCCAGTTGGGCGCCATTTATGTGACCGTTCGTGTAGGTCGGCCGTGGGGAAATTTCGTGGGTAATTTGGCTCTTGTTGAAATTTTGAAAAAAAAACACAAAGTTGAAAGCCACAAACATTAATATAATTGAATCTCAAAAAAAAGAAACACAAATTGCAAAATTACCTAACATGTACAGATAAACAAATGAACAAAGAAAAATACAACACTGAACAGCGTAAAAAAAAACTTTTTGAGGAAAAATCAACTGCAGAAATTATGAATTTCAAAGTTGGCACAAACTAGCATCACAGCAACATCTTCTGTGACAAAAATAAATTGAAATCCAACAAATTGAATCAAAGATATCTCTGGGGAGATGAGTACACATAATAGTACATCAGAGGGTAGAGCACAGGCATTTCGGATGACAAAATGCCTCAGCACTTTCTGTTTACAAAAATTGCAATTAACCCTTCCTCAACATACACTGCATTAGCATACATAGTAGTTTCTTGCAAAACAATTCACTTCAATTACAAAGACATATGTTGTGTACATTTAAAATGAATAAACATAGTTTTGAAAAACACAGAATATTCAAAAGAAATTGAAAAAAAAACTAAACATGTGTGTTTACACCATAAATGTGAAACATTTATTACAACCTACACCTTTGGTTGAAATTAAAAATATGTTGTATTTTTACTCAACAGGCATCCAAATTTCAATAAATATTTCAAGATATTTAAGTTCACTTAAATTCAACAGTTCATAGCAAATATACTTTTATAACCTTTTAATTGTTCATAAATAACCCAAATTGTTTCTAACTTGATTTGGATTTTACACTATCATCAAAATGTTCTTTTTGATTTAAAGACAGAAACTGCACTTGTAGTGTATTAACATGACAAGATTCTATCATAAATAAGTGATGTTCTCCCCTTAGAAAGACACACTACTTCAAATATCTTTTGAAAATAGTCCACAATGATTATGGAAATATCAATGGTCGGGTATATCATACATTATGCAAGAGTGTTAATGGCCAAAAAAAATATTAAACAATCGGACAGTGAACTACAGGAACAACACTTCAACCTGCATTCTACAGTCAATTGCTTCCAAATTCTCATTACTTTTATAGTATCACATATAAAATTGTTTTGTCTTTAACACCGACCTTATTTCGATGGCCGTGGCGTTCGCCACCAGCGCACAACTCACAGCGAACTAATGCGGCTGCCGACGCTCTGTCTTGGGCCTGAGCACGGGTTCTCTCTGTAACCACGTCTTACTCCAAAACCAGATGCCTCCGTCGAACGCGCATCTGCGGTGTGAATATAGCCACCACTGGGCCAAACCTCTTTCTCGCTAACTGGAGCTCGCGGCCCCACACCATCGGCTTCCAAATTCACGCTGCTACCTCACGCTGCCGCTTCTCGAAACATTCTGCGCACTCTCCTGACACCGCGGTTACAACCCCTTCTTTTCCGCGTAGGGGAGGGAACAACTGTCTTCCCCCCGCCACCCTTATCAGCGACCGCTGATAAGGCGACGGGTTACGTAATCGTGCGGCGAAGCACGCAGACAAGGTCTTTCTTATCGCCAAATAGTGACTGAGCGAGCTCAGGATCGCTACAATGTGAACATGAATAAGAATATGACATTGTGCACCACATTATGGTGAACATGACAAATCATATTTGGTAGGGTGGACAAGCAAGAGAACATGTGAACATGCAAGGGAGCATATGGTGAACGTGCAAGGAAAAATGGGTGGACAGTATAGGGGAACATGCGGGATTTAAGTGAAACAATGATAAGAAATCCACGTAAAATTAAATTGACACATTATTAGGTGACAGACGTGGGTAAGCACTGGTCATCTAGCGGAGGAAAATTACTGGTGTCCCCCCATCCCCATGATAAAACGTTCACTACACTTACGGGAATAATTAACATGTCCGTGGGCGCATCCGGATACACAAAATAAGAAATTAATCTAGCCGCCCCCTGTTTCCAGCACCTGGAACGCATTAACACGACATTCTGCTTTAACAGAACTTTAAAAGAAGAAGAAGAATATTCCTTAGATATGCGATCTGAGAAAATGCGCCATGTAGAGTTAATGCAGAGAAACAACATTTTTATTGATATTGGTTCTACATCGTCAATCTTTCTTGGCTACTGGCAAATATGTTTTAAGATCTTTGAGATTTTTAATGGAACTTGGGCCAGTGCCACTGAAATAATATTGATGAATGTATTGTTAGTTGAAAGATAGTTATAATTATTAACTTACACACATATAGAAACAATATAAATTAACACCCACATAAAATGTAAATACGTCTGTAAATTCATATCCAATCTAATTAAACTAAAGTGGGCTACCGCTTTCTGGAATGAAATTAGGCAATGCACACTAATATAGCAGGCTCTTTTTCTATGAGTGAAATACATCTTTTTAAAGGGAAATACAAGTCATATGTAAAATATCCCAAGGAATTCTCTCAAAGAACATGATATTCAAAGAACGAGGTATTCTTTGATAAATTTTAATTCTACTGTTTTAACCTCATTTTGATCAACTGTCACCGTGTTAGCCTAGAGTCCATTATTAGCTATTAGTGCTTTTACCTTAACTTATTTTGAAGAAATATTACTGGGACAGATTGTTAAGTTCCCTTGTTTTTGTAAGATGAACATTTTAATAGGCATTTTCTTAAGAATAATTAATTTTCATTAAACATTTTTGTGCCAACATAATATTCCGTTTTTCTTGAGATTTAGAACCAAATAAGAGTCTCCAATTTTAATATAATGGTCGGTGGAAGCACATTCAGAACTTTGTTGTATTGCTCTCTGCAATCACTGTTTTTGCTAAGCGCCAGTGGGACTCGATTCAGAATTTATAACGCAAAGCAGGTGCTCCCGTGATTATTAATTGTCGAAATAATGAAATTCGCTAATTGTTTCCTAATTAAATGAACATAGGTTGTCGATATAGAACGCATCGCACAGAGAATTACAGATGCGTCAGCAAATTAACAAGCAATAATTATATTTATTGCATACTGCTATCTACGGGTAAATACATAATACTATTTTTCGTCTCTTAATTTCAGTTTCAATTAAAAAAGTCGTAAAATTCTATAAATACGGAATATAGAACACCAACAAGAGGAAATTGTTTTTTTATTTTCAATAGGATTAAAAATAATTAGAATAACATAAAGAATCCAGTGTTACCATGAAAAATATTTTTTTACTAACCAAGGAATTCTTGAATTTTCTTGCTATTTTGGTACTTCTATAAGCTCTATCAACTAAAAACCGCATTATCAGATACAGCATTATGTTGGTGAAAAGCAACACTGCAAAACCCGTTTTCTGCGTTTTTGCATGTTTTGTTTCGGCCCAGTTTTCATCAAGTGTTGTGCAGGATTCACGCTACATTACTTTCATGTCACAAGTCACCCTGCTTCAGATTCTTCTTTCACGACTTTCAAACTTGGGCTTGTAATTTTTAATTATATATTAGGACAATTTGGCAAGATAATTATAAATAGGTAAATAAATCAATTCAAACCAATTAAGAATTTTAATAATCTATAACTCGTGATGCTACAGAATTGCACAGACTTTTTCGAACAATTTAGAATTGTTTTAGAGAAAGTGAAGTTAAAACGTTTTGAAAATTCGGAAATTTGTGCTTTCATCACAGAAAACGTTTGAGTTTTTGAGAATCTTATGAGCATCATTCGAAGCACACGTACAATTAAATGCAATAATGTATTCAAATCACCTACAATGTACATGTTCACGACGCGAGAGAATTTTAAAAAATTACATCTGTGTAATTTCATTGGAGAAAAAAAAGGAAATGACGTTTATGCTGTTATAGTACATTTAGTATTATCTCTAACATAACTTTAAAGAAAAAAATTGGAGCCGTTTTTGATAAATTTTTGTTTTTTATATTTTTAATATTGCATGTATTTCACTCAATAGTGTGAGAAAAGTACTAAATTAAAAAAAACTGTGCAGAACCATCATGAAAGAACTAACTACGCAGAGCAATTTTCATTTGAAGGGAAAATCTCCATCTTCAATTTTGGAGTTGTATGAAGACACCGAAAAAAATTCAACTTTTTGCAATTTTCGAAAATTCAGAGTTTACATTGTCAATTGGACCTATTCCATCTTGATAAATGTGTTTTGTTCTATTCTTTAAAAGAATATAGAAACATTCGGGTGTCATTTTGAGAAAATTTTGAAAATGCCCTAGGTAGGGGTCGCGGAGAGAATTTCTTGAATTGCGTGTGAATTACAATAACATTTTCGTAATAATAAATAGTAATAATAATAATAACAATAATAATAATCGTTAACAATTGGAAATACCGCAATGCATAAAATCAACTTATCTAGGAGGTCATCAATTTCACTACCGCGCGGAAATCTGGCAGTTCATATTTATTGTTTTGTATTCTCTCTAGAGAAAGGGGGAGGAAAGCGAAGAGTGGGTGGGGATGCGGAGGACTGTAATGGGCCTTCTCTAACCAACGTGATGCACGCCGCGCCGGGCCGTGCTGCCCGGGACGGGGGAGAGGGATTGGGCTGGTTGATTGGATGGACTCTGAGTTGACGGGGTAAATTAATGAAGAAATTGACCTTGCAGAAGTTTATTTTCCTTTTTGTACAGCTGTGCGGTCCTTCTGACTGGAGTGACCTGCTTTGCCTGCGTTGCCGTCTGCGTTGCGTAGTGGAGATGTTGCAGGAATACAGGTCCCGCACAGTGTGGTGTCGGGCCCGTAAACAGCCTCCCTGCAGCGCACGCGGCCCTCCTGAGATGGGTCGGACCAGTCACGGCACCCTCAGGTGTGAGAGGCACCGTTCGGCGAAGCTCACACCGACGCACCGCACCCGCACCGACAAATGAGCATCGTGCCGAACTGCCGCGGGCAGCGTTACGCGTTGCGCGAAGCGCAATAACTAATGGGATGCTTGATCCTCTACTGCCGAGGGCAGTGTTGCGACACGCGCGAAGCGCACTGGCTCTATACGTGGATCTCCACTGCCGAGGGCAGCTTTGAGAGATGCGCGAAGCGCACACTCGATCACGCGCAGAGAGAAATGTGAAAAACGTTGTTCCCGGGCTCGCGGAGCGTCGACCAGTGCAGTCTCCCTGGGAATGTGCCGTTAGAGGCTGTATAGCAGACACGGGGGGAAGGGCCTTCTGGAGGGGGTAGCAGGCCCTTCGGCGGCCTGTGGGTGGCGCCGGCTCCGTGCGGCGGGTGCATGAGGAAAAGCCTGCGGGGGCTTTGCGGAGTGTACGGAACATTAGGACTCCCGGGCTCGAAGCCGAAGGCGAGAATGAGAAGTGGGGGGTGAATTAATTGTTTCGTACACGACGCGAACGCCCGCGTTACATTTCTGATGGGAGTGGGCATAGGCGATGCACTGCGCGTACATATTCACCTGTGGCAGTTTTCACTTTAACTACTCTTACACGATTGTCTGCCCCAGGCATTATCTGTGTAATTCGCCCTAGGCGCCACTGACAGGGCGGGAGCTGGTCATCCGCAAGTAACACTACCGTGTCTACCTTTAAATTCTGAGACTTTGATTGTCACTTCTGCCTACGCTGTAATGAACTGATATAAGTTTTTGACCAGTGGTCCAGATCTGCTGTGTCAGTGCTTGAATTCTCTTCCAGCGTTGCATGTGATCAATATTCTGAGAGACTGGCTTGTAAAACCGGAAGTGCTTCGATTGGTCGCTGACTGAGAAAGTGACCAGGAGATAGATAGTTTGAGTCGTCTGGATCTTCAGTCATTGGCATGATAGGCCGCGAGTTAAGAATTGCTTCGATTTTAGCAGTCAAAGTGGAGAGTTCTTCGAATGTGAAAATTCGATTTTTGACTGTTTTTTCTTAAAATTGTCTTTGACAGTTTTGCTTCGAGCGCGTAAAATTGGGACAAAGCGCGCGATCGCGAACTCCCTAGCTTCGGCGCGTCTTTTTTGAAAGGAAGGGCTACAATATACCGCCCTTCTGGAAGAGCGCGACGTTGATTCTGCATACACCTTCTCGCAATATTGTTCCTCGGGAGATAATGGAACATTGGTTGGTACCTCTTCAAGTTGCCAGAATTTCTGCAGTTGCTGTGAGACCCTTTCTATAGAATAAGTGAAATTAGATCTCACTGCGCACTCACGCGTGTCTGCGGTGGTTAATGGCACGTTTTCCGGACACGATCCATCCCAGTTCGGTGTTCTGGAGAATAGGCATTCCCTTTGATAACGGAAGTTTGCCTGTTAACATGATTTCTGCTGCAATGGCGGCGCGAGTAAATATCACTCGATTTTTTGACATTAAATCGCGGATCCGCAAGCGGGAGGTTTGGAGGTATTTTCCACTCCCCGCAAGCGGAATGAGACCGGTGGAAGGTCTGTGGTGATGGCGGGCATTACAATGAAAGCTTCTTGACAATGCCATTGGGTGACACGCGAAGCTATCATGAGTGAAGCGATGTTTCGCGAGCTCGTAGTGCCTGTACCAACAGTTTGGATCTCAACCGATCCCGCTGTACTTGCAATGTCAAGCTGCTTGATTAGTGCCTCTGACACTAGGTTACAATTCGAACCACTGTCCAACAGGGCAGTGCATGCATGAAGGTTACCGCAGCGGTCGCTTACTAGAATTCAGCTGTCGGTAAAAGACACGGTGTAAGGCGGCTCGAAAAAGAATTACATTCGCACTAAACGAACTTACGTGCGTCGAGAGCGGGGATTGCACCGCGACGGAGCTATTAGAATTGTTTTTCTACAGCTCTCCCGGGCAAATCGGCGACACTGTTTTGAGCACCCCTTAGCATTCCAGAATTCCTGTGAATGACCGTCGGGGGGCAATGTCTGGGTGCAGGTACTTGGGCCGGTGGCCGCGAAACAATAGCCCGGCGAGAAGTTTCCTTCTTCGCGGACTGCGGGCGAGCGCTGTTGGCTGCACGTGGAAGTGAAAGGCGCGTAGTTTCCTAGCGCCGGCAAACTGAGCGTTGCAAATCGCAATATTTAGCTTTTGACTCAAAATACCCGTGCAGCAGTGTATGGTGATTGGCATTACACTGACGACATCGTGAATGATGAGCAATTATGTGGATTTTGAGTATTTCTTAAGGCAATTATGACACAGCCGCTGTTGACGGACATGAGAAACCTTGCCTCTTGTGATAGTTCGCGGAATTTTGTTACATTGATGAAGCATGTGTCCGTGGGCACAAAAGGAACATTTATTTCCGCTATTGTTTGCTCGCATTGTTAGGTGGTCCCTGCCAATTACGGGCCACGACTTGTTTGGGTTCAGGGGGCGCTTTACTGTTTTGGACAGGCGTACCGGCACTGTTAATTGCAGCGATTTTGTACTGCCGTTCACAAAAGTTGTAAAAGTCCTTCAGTTGAGGATTTTTATCTAATGGCGCGTTTCGTTCCCATTCTTGCACCACTGCGGGAGGACAATGCGCAAGAATGCGATGAAGAATGAGTAATTCACTCAAAGGAACTTCTAACTCTAAATTGTCGAGAGCCGTGGCATGGGTTTGATAATGGTCAACGAATTGTCGCCATGTTTGTGGATTAGTAGAATCCAACACAGGAGGGCATTCTAATGCGGTGATGTGGGCGGTTGCTAGCAAACGCGGATTTTGGTATCGCAAATTTAGAGCGTGCCACGCTAATGCCAAAGCTATTCGGCCCACTGGGGAATTGTAAAACAATTTGTTTGCATTCTGCGGGAAGAGCTTGGACAAGGTAGTGCCATTTTTCAAGATCGGTGGCATTCTTATTTTCAATTATCAGCGCAGTAAATAGATCTTTGAAACCTTGCCAATCTTCATCACGGCCGGAGAACCGAGGACTAGGAAGCTCAGGAAGCCTGACTACACTGGACGGCATTTCATGTGAAGAGCGATGTGAGTCTGCCACAGATGGTGTAGTCTCACGGAATGCAGAATGTTTCCGTAATGAAGCATTTACCTTCGAGATTAAAGCGAAATAACGGTTTTCAAAATCGAATTCTTGTTCTGCATCTGGGAAATTGTCTGATAGCTGTTTGGAATCATCTTCGTAGGTTTGCCAAACTTTAAGAATACGTTCTTTACGAGAAACTAATTGTTCGTACGTTTCCTCATCGACTACTTCGAAGCTTTGAATAAAACGTGCCTGGTTGTCTATGATTTTAACTGCCGTCGAGCATGCGGCTTCAAGCTTTTTCCGGAGTTTTTCTGCCTTTTCTGCCATATTAAATTCTTGTTTCTAACTATGATTAATAATTAATTTTCTGGACTAAGATTAGGACTCGTGCGGTACGCTAACACGCACCCGAACACCTGGGAATAACCTTGAAAACTATGATTAAGAAATCGATCAATGACTGTGCGGGAACCTGCATTCCTGTAACATATTGAACACACGCATGCCACACACCTTATAACTAAACTTACTCACTAACACAAATTAATTGCATCATCAAACATAAATTAATGAAAAATTTGTTTAACACTGAAGAGAAAAAGTATCATTGAATTGTCTTTGCACAAACCTAGATTAACAATAAATAGCGGTAACACTGAAGAGAAAAAGTATCATTGCATTGTCTTTGCACAAACCTAAATTAACAATAAATAGCGTTAACACTGAAGAGAAAAAGTATCATTGCATTGTCTTTGCACAAACCTAAATTAACAGTAAATAGCGGTAACACTGAAGCGAAAATCAACTCTGAATTGCATATCACATAACATTTAAATTAAGAATGAATTGGTTGAACACTGAGTTGAAACATAACACTGCATTGACTTTGCATTAGAGCAAAGGAAATACTACTGATTAGAATGATTACTTACAAATTAAGCTTGCCCTGACGATTAAAAAATGAGTGTTCACTAACAAAGTTAAATCATATAAATAAATTGAACTACACACAGACAAGCAATTACTTTAAGACACAGAATTGAAATTAAAGATTATATCTGACTACAATACACAAATTACACTGTTCAACATAGAAAACATTATTATCCTTTGAAACTCTGCAAAGTAAATAAGCATGTGCAATGACTAGAATTTAGCAAAAATTGTCAACTCAGATATCCGGCCCGGAGGACCAACTTGGATAGAGAAAGGGGAGGAAAGCGAAGAGTGGGTGGGGATGCGGAGGACTGTAATGGGCCTTCTCTAACCAACGTGATGCACGCCGCGCCGGGCCGTGCTGCCCGGACGGGGAGAGGGGATTGGGCTGGTTGATTGGATGGACTCTGAGTTGACGGGGTAAATTAATGAAGAAATTGACCTTGCAGAAGTTTATTTTCCTTTTTGTACAGCTGTGCGGTCCTTCTGACTGGAGTGACCTGCTTTGCCTGCGTTGCCGTCTGCGTTGCGTAGTGGAGATGTTGCAGGAATACAGGTCCCGCACAGTGTGGTGTCGGGCCCGTAAACAGCCTCCCTGCAGCGCACGCGGCCCTCCTGAGATGGGTCGGACCAGTCACGGCACCCTCAGGTGTGAGAGGCACCGTTCGGCGAAGCTCACACCGACGCACCGCACCCGCACCGACAAATGAGCATCGTGCCGAACTGCCGCGGGCAGCGTTACGCGTTGCGCGAAGCGCAATAACTAATGGGATGCTTGATCCTCTACTGCCGAGGGCAGTGTTGCGACACGCGCGAAGCGCACTGGCTCTATACGTGGATCTCCACTGCCGAGGGCAGCTTTGAGAGATGCGCGAAGCGCACACTCGATCACGCGCAGAGAGAAATGTGAAAAACGTTGTTCCCGGGCTCGCGGAGCGTCGACCAGTGCAGTCTCCCTGGGAATGTGCCGTTAGAGGCTGTATAGCAGACACGGGGGGAAGGGCCTTCTGGAGGGGGTAGCAGGCCCTTCGGCGGCCTGTGGGTGGCGCCGGCTCCGTGCGGCGGGTGCATGAGGAAAAGCCTGCGGGGGCTTTGCGGAGTGTACGGAACACTCTCTGACGTTCGAAATTGGAAGAGCATCGAAGAACTTGACAAAATGTAAATGAATTACATATATTCATATATGTATGCGCACTGCAATGTTAGTGCAATAACATAATCCAAAAGCAATTTCTTCTTCTCGATTAAAATTATTTTGTAAGTTACGCCTACAAAGTAGACAATGTGGGTTTCCACGAATTTGGTGGGTTAGGATTTCTATAGTCATTTCTCAGTCAGGAATGTGTATTGTTATGAATTCGATACTCACTCCCTTCTGAAAACTCGCCTATCAATTTAACCCTTGGCTGCCGTATGGGAATTCAGTCACACTGGTACCACGACGTGGAGTCCTGCGGATTCATAACAGGTTGTTTCAAATATTATAGAATTGATTTGTATTTCGAGTGAAGAACCCTGAAACTTTTGATAAATGATGACTAAAGAAAACGCCAATCAGGATTTATTTGTTAGTAAGTTATCTAATGAGAGAGTATCATGTGATTAGGAATGGTTGAATAATATTATGAAAACCTTTAATTTAATGAATTTATCTTCTTAATAAACATTTATTGAACTTTAAAAAATGTATTAATGAAAAATACTATAACTTTAGAATTAATTATCAAGTACAAAAATGTTACTACCGAAAACAAAATTCTAAAACAAGTTTCTTTAGTCATCTTTTACAACCCAACTCTTGCACTTTTGTTTGTTCTTTCCGTAATAGTATTTTGCATTCTGAGTTATTTCTTATTCAGGTTCTCTATTCTCAAGAAATTCCTATTCATTATCGTCTTCTTCCCCAGATTCTAAACAAAATTTTCCATATGGTGCGCAATGTACATTTGTAACTACTGTTCATTTGCTCCACCAATTGTGCAATATTTTCTTCCAAATCGTCACTGATATTTACACATTCACTTAACAGATGAGACATGTTTTTCTATACGTTGCACTTTCTTCAGAGGTGCAACAGAACACAATATACTAACTGGCAAAGTGCACTCAGTGAAAATTACATTGCTACTGACGTGGAGTCACTTGGTCTCCTTAGCTCTGACAAAAGTTAATAATTTCCCTGAAAAGCATTCTACAACAGTACGCTCGTGAACCATTACTTAAAACTATAGAAGAAAAAGATACACAGAGAATGAATGTTACAAAAAAACGTGCATGCATGTATTCCATATATAAAAAAACGTACCTGCACGAAAATTCGCAAAGTCGGAGGAGTCCCAGGGACTCCATGTCGGTAGCAGAGGGATAAGACGAAAAAGTTATATTTGATTTGCTTACGCTTAAATTTGCACGAGGAAGTTGAATTGTAAAGAAAATGTCAAAGTTCACGCACGGACACGTCAGCTTCGGCACTGTGATTTCTACCATTGACAAGCTATCGTGTATATTTTTACGAAACCAAAAAAGTAAGAATTCTTTTGATAACTTATAAAATGAAATGATGCTAAAAAAATTTTGTATTTATACGTGTAGTGGCGGTTAAAACATAGGTACGCCCACCGCCACTCATACCCTCGGCGGCGCCACGTCACCGCGGGAAGGCGCGCCACGGCAGCGCCGGGGCGGTGGCTGCGGCGGGGATGGAGGGGCAGTGCACACCCCTCTCCCCCCTCGCCCTCCCCGGGCGGGGACGGGGCTGGCTGCGGCCGGGCGGGCCGGCACTTACGAGATTGCGTCCGCACCGGAAAGACTGAGCCATACAGATATTCATTGAGATCGACCCTGCTTGTGATTGGAACTTCTATTTGGTATTTGGACTGATATTCTGAACTGTGTAACGACCTGGCAGCTATTTTGGAACTTCTTTCGGATTACGGCACCTCGGCAGTGAACACTGTATCGGTCACTTCAAAATGGCGACGAGGAAAACGGAGCAAGAGAGCAGCGAGGTCGGGAGCCTAACACAGTTGGTCGGGCTATTGCAGCAGCAGTTGCAGCTCCAGGAGGCCGCAGCGGCGCAGCAGTTGCAGTTGATGCAGGCGTCGATGGATAAGCGGCAGGAGGACATGGAGAAACGGTACGAGGCAATGGCAAGAACGTTGGAGTCGGTGAGTCGAGCAGTCGGTACGCGATCACCTCCCCCCTTTCCGGCGTTCCGCCCGGAGGTAGAACAATGGGGGGATTACATAGAAAGGTTCGAGCAGCATACGTTATGCTATGGCGTGGCAGACGTTAGCACAAGGAAGTCATTCTTTTTGACTACCGTCGGCACCCCCACGGTGAACCTGTTAAAGAAATTGTTCCCGGACAAGGAAATGAGCGAAGTTCAGTGGGCTGAGATGAAGGACGAGCTGAGCAAACATTTTTCGCAAACGCCTCACGTAGTTGCAGCCAGGTACGCGTTCTTTCAGTTAAGAAAGAAGGAGGGTCAGACTCACGCAGAATGGATTACGGATTTGGTGGGGCGCGCCAAGGGCTGTCAATTCCGATGTGGAGAGAGGGAGTGCGGTGCATCCTACGCGGAGACTTTGATAAGAGACATGGTCATTCTGCACACGCCGGTGGACGAAATACGTAGAGAAGCGATTAGGGAAGCTGACCCGTCATTGGAGCAGGTGCGTAAGATAGCGGCACTTCACGAGCTGACCGCGGAGACGGCGCGGCAGCTGACGAGCACAGCAATGGTAACACAGGTGCGGAGTTCGAGCGACCAGAAGGCGTCGGGCGAGGCGAAAGGGCGTGACAGGCGGCATAGCAGCAGGGATTCTGGCAGTAGCAGCGATAGCGATAAGCGCAGCGATACGTCGCGCGCGGGAAGACGAGGCCGCGGCAGTGAAGGCAGGGTCAAGAGCAGGGCCGTGGCAGAGAAAGAAAGAAACGGACGGACTTGGAAGTCGTGCAGGGATTGCGCCATGCGGCACGCGAGGGAAGATTGTAGGTTTCGCAGGGCCGAGTGTTTTCGGTGCGGCAAGGTTGACCACATCAAGGAAGTGTGTAGGAGCGCGAGGAAAGTCCGGGCACAGCGTAGGGAGACCGAGGAGGAAATGGATGTAGACGCAATGCACGCGGTGCTGGACGCACGGGGACACAACCGGTTGATAGTGCAAATTAAATTAGCCGGAGTTCAGGTGCAGTTTCTGGTGGACTCGGGTGCGGCAGCCACCCTTATAAACTTGGACACATATCAGAAGCTGGGAGCGCCTAAGTGTGAGAAAGTAGGTAAACGTCTGAGTGCGTATGGGAAAACACCAATTACTACATTGGGCAAGATTGAAGTGGGGGCAACTTACAAGCAGAAGAAAGCCAGGTTGGAAGTGATAGTGGTCGACCGTTATGACGTAACAAACATATTGGGTTTGGATTCGTTTGGCAAGTTAGGATTTGGAGTTGTAGACGAACTCAATGTCATTGCGGAGCAGGAAATTCACATTTTGGAAGAATTGGAGAGAGAGTTCCCGGAAGTGTTTGAGGACGGCCTGGGAGAATGTTCAACTTTTCAAGCCCACTTAGATTTGAAAGACGGCTGCAAACCTCGGTTTTACAAGGCGAGGCCAGTTCCGTGGGCGCTCAAGGACAAGGTAGAAACAGAATTGAGGAGATGGGAGGCCGAAGGAGTCATTTCGAGAGTGTCCACCAGCCAATGGGCCACGCCGCTGGTGTTGGTAAAAAAACAGAATGGTGCGGTGCGGTTGTGCGGGGACTTCAAGTGCACAGTTAATGAACAGCTTAATGTAGAACAATTCCCCATCCCTAGACCGGAGGACTTATTCCAGAAATTGTCGGGAGGGGTAAGTTTCTCGAAAATTGACTTGCGTGATGCTTATCTTCAGATCCCCCTGGACGAGCAGGCGAAGAAGATTTTGGTTATCAACACGCCCTTGGGACTGTTCAGATTCAACCGGCTGCCCTTCGGGGTGAACTCGGCAGCCGCGATCTTCCAGAGGTGCCTGGAACAGGTAACTGCGCAGCTGCCGGGATGCGTGAACTATTTAGACGACATCATCGTCACGGGAGCCACGAGGGAGCAGCACAGGCAGAATCTGAGGAAGCTGTTGGCGGTTTTGCGGGACAACGGGCTGAGAGTAAACAGAGAGAAGTGTGAGTTCTTTAAAGATGAGGTCACATTTTTGGGACATGTTTTGAATAAGGATGGTATCGCTCCCACCCAAGAACATGTGAAAGCCATACTCGACCTCCCCCCACCTCAGGATATCAAGCAGTTACAGGCACTGATAGGCAAGGTGAACTATTATAATAAGTTTATAAAGGGGTTCTCTTCGATCGCGGCGCCATTAAATGCTTTAAAGAAGAAAGGGGTTAAATTTCAATGGACACAGCCGTGCCAGGAAGCTTTGGATAAACTCAAGAGGGCGATGGTGAAGGCGACCAGGTTGTCACACTTCAGGCCAGGGAGAGTGACAACGGTGGCGGCAGACGCGTCGGACTACGGAGTGGGGGCGGTGCTCTCCCAGAAAGATGAATGGGGTGTGGAAAGGCCCATCGCGTTCGCATCAAAGACTCTGAATAAATATCAGCGTAATTATGCTCAAGTGGAGAAGGAAGCTTTAGCTTTGGTCTTTGGGGTACGCAAATTTAATGACTTTCTTTACGGATCCAAATTTCACCTCATCACCGACCACAAGCCCCTGGTCCACTTATTTCATCCGGGGAAGAAGCTGCCGGAGGGTACTGTGAAGAAGCTGCAGCGCTGGGCACTGTTCCTGTCAGACTACAACTACACATTACATTACAGGTCTACAGGGCAGCATGGAAACGCAGACGCGCTGTCACGGCTTCCGGCTGGACCAGACGTGGAGTTCGACGCCGGGGAAGAAGAGTGCTTGCAGCTAGATCTGGAGGAGCTGCAAGCGGTGCAGGACTTTCCGGTGGATGCGACGCGGGTGGCGGAGGAGACGGCGAAGGACCCGGAACTAAGGTGGGTGCTGGACTGCATGCGGCACGGTTGGCCGGCCAGGTTGCTGCGTAGTAATGCGCGATGGTGGGCCAGGAAGGACAGACTCTCTCTGAAGGCGGGAGTGCTACTGTTGGCATCGGAGGAGGCGACACGAGTGGTGGTGCCCAAGTCCTTGAGGAAACAGGTCCTTCAGCTTCTGCACGAGGGTCACTGGGGCCTGGTTAGAACGAAGCAGTTAGCGAGGAAATACTGCTTCTGGGACGGCATGTCGGAGGACATCCAAGACCTCGTACGCAGGTGTGAGTCGTGCCAGGTGAACCAGGCGGCCCCCAGGAAAGACCTCGTCTCCTGGCCCTCCCCGAAGCACCCGTGGGAGAGGGTGCATGCGGATTTCGCGGGCCCGTTTTGGGGCTCCATGTGGTTGCTGGTGGTGGATGCATTTTCCAATTTTCCTTTTGCAGTGGAGATGCGGTCCACCACAGCAGCAGCAACCATTGACACGCTGGAGCGCATCTTCGTGGCGGAAGGCCTGCCGGAGACTCTGGTAACCGACAACGGAGCACAGTTCACGGCCGGAGAATTCGCGAAGTTCTGCAAAACCAATGGCATTCATCACATGTGTGCGCCGCCGTTTCATCCTCAGTCCAATGGAGAAGCAGAGAGGTTCGTGAGGACGTTCAAGACAGCCATGGGTAAGGCGAGAGCGGCCGGCTCCACGAGGGACCGGGCCTTGCTACGGGTGCTGGCGTCATATAGGGCACTGCCGGGCCGAGATGGCAAGAGCCCGGCAGAACTACTTCATGGGCGCCAGCCGCGGACCCACCTCTCCCTGTTACAGCCGGGGGAGGAGTATACATCACAGGGCTCCCCTCCCAAGTACAGAGTGGGGGAGAAGGTATTCTGTACCACTTTCAAGGCGTCACCAGCGTGGGTGGCAGGGGTGGTACACAAAATACATGGTTGCAGAATGTATGAGGTAAGGACGCTCCATAAGAAAGTGATGAGGCATCAGGGGCAAGTAAGGCCGCGCTTCGAGAAAGCGGAAGTAGACGACCACACTCCGAGGTCAGAGGACGAATACAGGGAAGCTGTAATGCGTCAGTTCGCTGATACAACGTCATTGCAGGGAGGCAGTCGGAGAGAGCTGACGGGGCCAGCGGTGGCAGAGAGCGAACGAGGGCAGCGGGAAGCTGTGGTGCGGAGGCAGCCCGGTGGCGGAGACGGGCCATCCCGAGCAGCGGGTTCGTCCGGAGACGAGCGGAGGCCACCAGGGGACACGCCGGAGAGTCCCGAGCAGCAGCTACCGCAGAGGAGGCTGCGACGCAGAGTGCGGTTTGCACCGTACGCGTCGCAATTGGGCGCGGAGGGTGTAGTGGCGGTTAAAACATAGATACGCCCACCGCCACTCATACCCTCGGCGGCGCCACGTCACCGCGGGAAGGCGCGCCACGGCAGCGCCGGGGCGGTGGCTGCGGCGGGGATGGAGGGGCAGTGCACACCCCTCTCCCCCCCTCGCCCTCCCCGGGCGGGGACGGGGCTGGCTGCGGCCGGGCGGGCCGGCACTTACGAGATTGCGTCCGCACCGGAAAGACTGAGCCATACAGATATTCATTGAGATCGACCCTGCTTGTGATTGGAACTTCTATTTGGTATTTGGACTGATATTCTGAACTGTGTAACGACCTGGCAGCTATTTTGGAACTTCTTTCGGATTACGGCACCTCGGCAGTGAACACTGTATCGGTCACTTCAATACGAACGAACAACACGCATGTTTTTACAATAAATCAGATATTCGTTAGTCAGAATAAAAATTACACGTGTAGACTTTTGAGATTTCCACATTTTTCCATAGCAATTTTTAAAACCTAAATAATAGTGATAATGCACTAGATTTTAAAGACATTTTGTCGAATGCAGAGAATAAAACATATTTCCCCACTGTAATTAAGGCTGACATACGAGTAGATCTACATATAATATTGAATTAATCTATTATTATAATTATTATTATTATTATTATTATTATTATTATTATTATTATTAGCCTAGTACACCCCACTAATATTGAAGGTTTTCTGCGTTAGTATGGGAATTTAACTGCCTCATACAAGAGATGAGGTGATAGGTTGGTATTTCTGCCTGTTCAGTTTAGTCTTTAATATATTTTTCAAATACTTATACTATATAAGAAACAATTCTTTGAATGAGATTTAAATTGTTTGATAATATCAGCGCTGCTTGAAAATCAATTTAAATGGAAATAATTTTCAAACGTGTCAAACTTTCCTTTAAATGATTATCACCAAAAGCGCACAATATATTGATAATGTGAACTAGTAGTGCTACATAATGGCACAGACTTTCCCGTATTAGTTTTTTATTTCCTCCGGTCTCGGCTAGCTATTCGGACTTGCCACAGTCTCTTGCCAGCTGCTTTCTATCGCCGCCCAAAATACATTTTTTGACATTTTATTAATTTATCGATTTCTTAATAGTAGAACAGAAATATTATTTTAACAATATTAAAGAACACTAACACCTCGTTGTAAAAGACAATTTTCTTTGAAAAAATATTCCCGTATACATACGTATATAGGGAGAATGTACGTAGTAAGGGAAAGTAAAAGTGATAACTTGAATGAAAAGAATTTATATTATTTTTGAATTGCAAATTCTGTAACAGCAATATAATTTTCCAGAGTTAAATAAAAATGAACAATTGACATTTAGTGTATTCCCAGTACTGTAATTACTATTGCACATACTTTTGTGGAATGTAAAGTGGCAGCGGGAATCGTGACTATTCGTGGAATCCAAACCAAAATTCAGAAGGTTGGTGCTCCCCGAAGTGCTTTAAATTAGCAAACCATAAAAAGGGAACGAGGATCAGTCGTAACTTTCGATCCACGTGCATTGAAATGTGCCATTACATGAATATATTATGTGTAGCAATGAACCAGTATTTCAAAAACGCTGGCACATGGAAAAATAAATGAATGATATTGCAATATAGGGAAATCTAATTTAATATGAACAATAACATATTGTCAACCCTAATTTCACCTCAAAAATTGAGGTTTTAAATTTGTGGTAAAGTAGGCTGGTAAAATAATAAAATGCTGGAAATGTAATTTTCTGACAATTCTCTAATTCCAGAACTTGATCTTTGAGACAAATATAATAATATTTTAATGTTTTGTGTAGAATTTCAGAACCAATAATTTTGCTGTCACAAATTAAACAGAAATTGAGATATATTATTAATAATAATAATATTAATAATAATAATAATAATAATAATAATAATAATAATAATAATAACAGTGCAATGAAAAGCTAAACTAATAAATTGTGACCTATAGACAAAAAGCAAAGCACTATAGAAATTGAGTTAAAAGAAATGGAAACAAATTATATCTATAGGAGCATATGATAATTATCTTTCATGATAACAATAGTGAATTATGTCATCTTCTTAAGCAATTAAACAAAAATGTTCTCAAAAATATGCGAAAAGATGGAAATAAATAAAATATAAGGTAAATGACTTCAAATGAGGATGTGTTGAAATGAGGACATTGAGTTTAATATTTTTGTGGTTGCAAACAATCAGTTTATATGCACAATATAAATTCTGAAGATACAAAATATTCACTTGTAAAGCGAATGTTCAATTTCTTACAACAAATAGCTCAGGGAGAAAATGAAAATGTACAGGAAATATGAGTTTCAAAATTGATGGAATTCGAAAGAAACCAAACTTGAATATAACGAGAATAGGTCAACTGCATGATAGGTAGAATAAATAACTGAAGCAAGTATTGCAGTCAAAAAAATAAAAAATTAAATGAATATAAAGATTGAAAGGAAAGACAACAATAATGCAGCGAAAAAGAATGAAACCAATAAATAAGTAAATGATCTTGTAGATCCTTTTGCATCGTACATCGTCCTCGTAAAGAACATAAGAAAGATACGTAAAGTAGCAATACTTTTGAAAGAAGCGTTACAGAATGAATCTCTACAGAAGGGAACATACGGCCAAGAAAGCAGCAAAATAATTAAGAGTCTAAAGTGAAGAATGGAAGAAATAAAAAGAAATTTTTATAGCGTAATCACGTACAACTACCATTAAACAGAATTAGAAATACATGAAAAGAAACGATTGAAATGATAATATTAAAAATATACAACAAATGAGCATCGAAAATCTTAACTAGTCGATTTCCTTCGTTCAATATATTTCCTTAAGCAAAACTTGTATCAAAAAGTATAAAAAGAACTATTTTCCAAGAAGATCAATGTCAACTATCTCAGAAGATGAGGAAAAGATGAAACATTGTGCGTGAAATGATACAATTATGTCTTTTTACCGCTAGAAGCTAATTCATTTGGTTACGTACGCATCATCAATTGTGCATACATTCACCGATCTAATAAGTACAAATATACTTCACATGACGCAGAAATGTACATGATAGCATTTATTATAGCATATTTCACAATTATTGTCCTTAAAATATTGTATGATACAAGTCTGGTACAAATCTCCGCTTGAGCTTCAATATAGCTGTGTCAATAAATAAATGAATAAATAAGAAACATCACAGGAATGGGAGATGTGTGAGCAACACTCCCATTATCAAGAAAAGAAATTAATATTTTACCCAGAAAAATAAAAATACGTTTTCAAAAACAACAAAAGAATAACCGAAAGAAATATGTACAGTCGGTGAGCATGTTCCGAAAGATCATTAACAAGGAAATTTGCAATTGTGTGAGTGAGCAAACCGATCCCTTTCTTTGGACTTACGATTTTTCTTCTCCCTACCTGCAGAGTACCGCACGCTGGATCGCCTCTCACCCAGCGTAATCCGAGCTGCAACATCAAACAGCGCAGATGAGAAGCTGAGCTTAATTGGCTTATGAGAAGCGCAAGTTCCCCGTCACTGCGGGAGCAGACAATTACCTCCATCGCTGGAAAGCAAACTTCGTAAGGCCACCGTGCGGTAAGGCTCTCCTGCGTAGGTTGGTATTTGCTGAAGGGACTCGGACTGGCATTTAAGGATGCTTCTAGAATGTTTTGTGGTTTATAGTGCACAAATTGTTGTTTCGACTTAGAACTGATTTGACAAAGATATTTATTGAAAGTGGTAAAGTATTTATTGGCAGTTTCTACTTCTTAAGGATGAATTTTGGGACCGAAAAACGTATTGGAGTATTAAAAATATAATCCAAGTTCTTTTATGCCTCGATTTCATCAATGCTTCAATTTTTCACTCGTTGCATATCCCTTCAGAACCTGTTAGAAAATGGGTCCAATTCCAAAGTAATTCATATTCAGAGAATGCATATTCGGAGAGCATCCACAGTCCGAAGATATATTTGTGATTTTCCTCAGAGCACGGCCGGTTCATAGATTCATCTCACACATCTTTGGTAAAAATAAAACACATTAATCATAATTAAGTTAGGAAATATACTGAACTAATTTCCGTGAGTGGGTGATTTGATTAATGATTTTTCCACCACCAGAACTCTTCTGATAGTGATGAAGAATAGACGAAATAAAATCCTTACATACGTAAGTTTATGTTCAATTAAATAGACAATATATTTCATAGCACATCAAGTTAATTCCGTTCCGTTCTTTTGTTTGCTCAGTACCCTAAGTAAAGTCGAACCACGTCCCTCCCACTTTGCAACTCAGACTCATTGTAACGAAGTCCTTCTGGGAAAAAGTTTGGGGAAAATCCGCCATATTATCATAAACATTCATCTCGTTAAGTCTCATAAAAACGTAATGCTAATAGCCGAGACCCACTACCAGCTAACAACGAGCCCCCCCTCCGTCCCAGCCATCCACAGTTGCCGCGCGGCGGCTGCAGACTGCGCTGCTGTCGGCTGCGGCGCCGGGGGACTCCGAAGCAGTGGTGGAGATGGCGGCGATGTACAGTGGGGCCCCACGGTACCAAAATGGGGTCAATATCTGTAACAAATTGCAACATCTTGAAAATTTGCTGTCAGTATTTGTGTCAAATCTCAAGTAGGTTAACCATCTAAAGTCCTTACGTAGATCTACGTTATTCTTGTGTCAAATCTCTGTCGGCACAAGGAATAAAATCAAAGATCTACACAAAAATAATCAAACGTTCCTTCGCTTACGATAGTTTTCCTTGACATCACACCTTTTTCTTCTTTTTATTTTTTTTATTATCTGACACAACAGCTTATAGCTTCCTCTCCGAAGCTACTTTGTACTAATTCTATTAGATATCGTTTTCCTTTCATGAAAGAAAATCCACAACTCATTCCACAATGTTAATTTTAATCCACCAGGATAAGTAAGGCAATGGTTAAATTGGATTCAATCTAAATCAGAAATAATGTATCATCACTTTTACAAACTAGTTCATTTACCTTCTTATCTATACCGACACCTTCACTTAGAACCTGACACCTAGAATCGCCAACGCTAAGATGCATTTACTGTACTCCCCTCGGCTACTTACTACGACGATTAATATACACTAATTAGTTTCTTATTAAAACCGCTATATATGCTTTCTCTTTTTACTTCCGCGCCCCGACGTCAGCCGTGCCCCACTGTACGCGGCCGGTGGCAGCGTCGTAATTGCTAGAGGCCCGGCCGGCGCGTGATAATGAGAAGGAAATTGCGTTATTTCTCGTCGCTTTCATTCGCACAGCGCGGCCCGGGCGCGGCGCGGGCGCGGGCGCGGCAGCCGCCGAAGCGACGCGCCCCCTTTAGTTCAGAGGCGGCGGCGGCGGAGGGCGCCACTGGCGCAAGCGGCTTCGTTAGCGACGCGACGCTGTTCAAAGTCTGCGCTCCGGCGCGGCTACGAGAGTGTCGATTCCGTGCGCGGACCCGGTTGCGTGGGGAGCCGAGCGGATCGAATTGTTTTCGCAATGTCGGATCTACACCTAAGAGAAGCCGATGTTTGATTGAGTGATCCTTGTGGTTTTGTTGAACTCTCATTTCGCCGGTTGCGAGAGGTGTGAGGAGTTTGCTTACTTTGTTTGCAGGACTATTATATCAAATTTGTAGTTCGTGTATTCAGGCAAATAGTTTCTATTACATTATAGTACAACTTTCCTGTTATACACAGGTTCTCAACAAGACCCTGTCTTTTATTCATAATTCATCTACCGTTGGTAACGAGTGTGGACTTGCGATTTCGAGGCTGCGCGTATTGGAGGGGACCACATTTGCCAATATTGAACAAACGAGCAAAGGATAATTGTGGGAACATTTTCAAAACTCGATACGTTTATATCATTATCAGTCATTTTCACAATGTCGAGCCTAAAACTTTTTGGATGCAGAGCGGACGCATAGAGGCACAATTTTTGAATGAAGCACGGGCGTATAGACAACTTTTTAGGCAACAAGCAGTCGTAGACTACGCATGAACGACGCGACGCGAGAGTCTACTGCAGTAATTTAAATGTATTTTAGAAGATTCTGTAGATAAGTTTTGTAATATTATATTCGTAATATAACATATTCAATCCATATACCATTGACGAAAAAATATTTTGATTTATTGTAATAATTTATGCATCATATCTTTTTAATTTATTTACGATTTTAATTTAATTTGTTCATATTTTAATGTTTTAGAATAAGACTGAATAAAAATAATAATAATTTCGGTAAATACTGAAAATAAAATAATTATTTCAGTAAATACTTAAAAAAATAAATATCAGCGCTACGTAATATTAAACTAATCCAGTGTAACGGAGCATAAGGCTGTCCCAAATACCCCTCACCTTCTTAGCGTTAAGAAATTAATGAACGATCTCTAAGCCGTAAAAAAATTATTTAAATAAAAATATTTGTTAAGACGATACCGTTTATTTGTTATAAGGATGACGTTTTGCCATGTTAGATTAATGAAAGAGACGGTGACTGGAAGTTTATGAGTCAAATGAAAGGCCATATAGGAAATCATTTTTATATTACTGAAAGTTGAATGTAATTATGGTGTTTTATTATTGTAATTGCTGTGGAATTAGCGCGTCTCAATCAATACTATTGCTGAGTACTTGAGCTGTCGGTTGGAAAGCGTGATCGCAGAAAAGGGTCTTACGGGGTCAGGAGAAAAAAAACGAGCCATAACGTCATCGCAGCCTATTCAGTGTGAAGTTAGTTTCCGTCAAAAAACGGCTTGATATTTATGAAGCAAAAGCGCATTTGTGATCGAAAGTTCAGCGGACCCTGACATTTTGTAGGCTATTTTTCTCTCGAACGGTAGGTCCTCCAGAACCAGCTGTGAACGAGGATGCATTGAAAATTAAAACAATCAAGCTTGACTAATTCATTTTAAATATTTAAAGGTTTCTTACGATTTACGTCTCTTGTCATGTACATTACATCAAATTGGAACTGATATCAATCACACAATTAACATTACATTTACATGGACAAGAAAATTGTGTCTAAGCACTTTGTCTACACCGTGAGAACTAATACTCTGAGAATGAATTCAAACAGACCTCCAACTCACTATTCGATGTTTTGCCACATGTGAGGAATTATTCGCGTGTGATGTGACCTTACTTATTTTGTGCTGTGCGGCGCACTTTGAAGATAGTCCTTCAGTCACCTTTTCGAAAAGTATGTTTTATTATGATCTTATAATTATATGATTATATATTTGTATGACCATATTTCTATATAAAATTACACAATTCGTATCTACAGTAATACTTATTCCCACGTTTTATTTCTACAAATAAGCAAGGCTTTGAGAATGAAATCACACCCCAATGACTTTCAATTGTTACGCAATATTTCAATGAATTGACATTTATTAAGTACATTAATTTGCTACCCCCTAGTAACACGAGAAACAGCAATCAAAGCTGTGACTTGCGGGTAAAATATACATTTTTGTTTGCATATGTAAATTACTAGAAACAGTGAATGTGCTGTGTATTTTGTTTGGGTAACCGAGCAAACCACTGTACGCTTCTGTAGTTGAACATCTTACTCACGGAGCAGCGAACACGATCTTGCGAGAATTTGCATCGCAGACGTCTCAACTTCGGCAGAAATTTAACAGGAACCTCTGTGAACCAGAGGCGTCTTGCAAACAGCAGAGAATACAGATCTCAGCAAGCTATGTTTGTGGTTGTTGCATCTTGCATCAGCACTTTTCCTTCTGCCATCATTAAGCAAAGAGAGAATTACAATTTGAATTCAAATTGTTTTAGTGGTTTTATGTTCCTGAGGAATAAATTGGTTAATTTGAAAGAAAAGGAAATTAGAATAGCAATGAATTGATTTCAAAAAACAATAATAATTCTCGCATGAATGATGGGATGGAATGAATCATAAATTATATTTATAACACTTAGAGTAGTTTATAGATTGTCTGTTCAAATAGTTATTGATTAAAAGTATCCTTGGTGTCATATACAATCATAAATAAAATCAGGAATTAATTAACAATAAAAGGCAGACAACACAGGTTGTAATAAAAAGCACTTATATTTACTTTTTGTTCTTAAACTCTGGTACAACGTTTTCGGGACTTTTAGTGTTGCTTCTTCAGGCACTGTCAGTGAAACAAAAAGTATTCACTAGATGAAATATTGATGTGAAACATAAAAACATAATTAACAACTACCCAGAAGTACAAAGTACAGCGAGGTTTGGTGGCTCACCTTGTTCCATTGCCACAAAAACACCTTTATAAACAGTTCATCATAGTTAATAGGATATTATGCCATCATAGTTATTAGGACATAAATAAGCCTCGGTGACCCATTGTCTCAGCTGTTACTAAAATGAAGAACCAAAGGTTCAAGACAACTATGGCCTGTCTGGCACTAGCGGCTAAGATACTGTGACGAGGTTGGGGTCAGTTTAAGGGGTTTTTCAGTTGAAGGAGAAGAGACATCAGTGAGGAGTCGGGCGAAGAAGGAAACTAAGAGAAAGGGGTAAAGGGAGAAAGGAGGGGGAAAACCCCCTCCTTTCCCCTCTCCTTTGTCCCTTCCCCCTTGAATAGTGTTAATATTAAAACAAGTTCTTGAAACAATTTCCGCAGTACTACGCCATATGCATATCGTTATGGTGTTTTAAAAGTATCGTCCACAACTAGAAATGTATTAATAGTGAATCGCGTGATCTTGAAATTGCGCGTTTCAATATTATCTATCATATTACTCTTTATTGTCCGCGCGATTACCTCATATGCACATCATGTCATATTTTAAACGTATCGTCCATGTACTTCAATAACGTTAATAGCGAAACACATAATCTTGAAAGCGACAGTTTGAGCCTTATTACGTCATTACCCTTAACGAGCAACACGCTCGACCCAAACAATGCTTCACGACGCAGGGCAGCTCATTGACATAGGCCTTCAGGGCCTTCAATGGGCATCCCCTGGAGGAGACAGTTGACGGACGTCCCAACATTCCACCAGTGCAGCAGAATGTCATTATGGTGTTTAAACACATCATCCACATACTCGAATAGTACTAATAGTGAAATGCTTAATCTTGAAAAGTCAGTGTATGAGATAAGTGCTTTACGTACCATTGCGGTATTTCAAAGATATCATCCACGCACTTCAATTTAATTAATAGTGAAACGGATATCTTGAAAGCGACATTGTCCGCGGTATTACGTCATACGCACATCATTGCGGTATTTAAACATATCATCTATGTTGCTGAATAATATTACTAGTGAAATGAATAATCTTGACACGAAGGTTTCCGCAGTATTACATGTTCTACATATCATTACAGTGATGTCGTAGACTTCCGCGTCATGATCTGGGCTCTCCCGGTGACGCCGCGTGGAAGACTGAGTTTATATCATTACAGTGTTTTAATTATATCATCCACATACTTCAACAAAATTAATTCTGAAACACTTAATCTTAAAAGTGGCAGTTTGAGCATTATTACGTCATTATCCTTAACGAGCAACACGCTCGACCCAAGCAATGCCTCACGACCCGGGGCAGCCTATTGACATAGGCCTTCAGGGCCTTCAATGGGCGTCCCCTGGCGGAGACAGTTGACGGACGTCCCGGCAGGCGCGCGCGGCCGGCGATGCAGCGGCCGAGGCGGCGCGGAGCGCGCGGGCGGGGCGGGGGGGGGGGGCGGCGGAGGTCCCTCGTCGCCCAAGAGGCAGGCGACACGGCGCGCGGGTCGCGCGGGGCTGATGCATAATGCAAGACGCGAGCGTCGTCGTAGTGCGCGCCCGCTTCACCTCGCCTCGCCTCGCGTCGGCTTGAGGACGGAGGAGGACGCCGGGCGAGGGTGAGCGAGGGGGGTGGGGGTGAGGCGCCTGGCGAGGACAGCCCGTACAAAGAGCGCCGCTGGGAACAATGGCGTGGGCGTGTGACCTGCGCCCGACGCCTCGCCGTCACAGTGGCTTCCTGCCAGTTTGCGTTGATTTTCGGGAAAGGGGAGTCCTTTAGGCGGAGCGGGACGTTTTACTCGGGGGCGGAGCCAGCACGGGCGGGGAGTGAGTTGCAACAAGAAGCTGAAGGCGCACGGGGATGATTTTGAGTTAATTCAAATAATTGTATTAGACTTCGATTTTTCTATGGTGGCCGATAAAATTAGATTATTGTTGCACCTCATTAGACCATTAGATCATTGTCTTGCAAAATGAATATTTTTAATTAATTCGCGAATATCTTTCTCAACGGGGCTCTTGGCCTCAGAAATGTGATTGCCGCTGTTAAAAAGATTCATTTTATAAGGCGGTGCAACACTGACCTAATGTCATCGGCCACTATAGGAAAATCGAAGTACAAATGGGCATGGCCTCATAGGGCAAGCTTTCCGCCTAACATTGTGTTAACAGAATTAAGTATTTCATTACAGGGTTAGAAATATTTGTTTTTTTATTTCATTAGATTATATTTACAGTATTTCAAGTGGTTTTCGACTTTGGAAGGTTACTGGTAATGCAGTAGTTAAACCACAAACTTACTCTACTCCCACACTCCTATGTATCACGGTTCAAATCTTGAGTCTGCATGTAAATTTGTGATGAAACGAACGATATCAGAGTATATTTAAGTTTCCAGTTTCCTCTGTCATGCAATCCCCCACACCTCCATAATCATTGCAATCATATCGCTTGTAAGATATTAATGTTACAATTACTAGAATGCTCTATTAAATAGTGGACTCGATTTATACAAATACGGAACAACATCTCTGGGGATCTATCCTCATATCAAGCCGTGTGATCTTACCTGAGATATCATTAATACTAACGAATGATAGTATGATGAAATTATGGAATTTATGGAGGTTTGCCTTCCCTTCCACAGAATTTGCGAATGCTACTGTTATATAATATAATGTATGGATATTTACTATGAATTTGCTAAGTTCAAATTAGAGCTTCCCCGCCCTTCAGTGAGGCTTCTTCACATCCCTGCTATGGATAAGGTTGGTGCCAATGGAATTAGTATACCTTATTTCCTGGTTTTAATGAGAAAATCTAAAATGTATCAAAATAATTTTATCACAAAGATTCCGTCCTTAATAAAGTTTCTCAACAAACACTACAAAATGATAAATCTTAATTTTTATAATCGTCTCCTATATTATTTCAGTAATATACGTTTCCTTTGCGGTTATCACTCACAACCAATCTTTATAAATGAGGTCTCTAAAGAAAGAGAATGTCACGGAGAAGTGACGAATTGCACTTTTACTTTAAAAATATGAAGTATTTGTTAAAAAAAAAGCATCTAAATATTAGTGTAAAATGTAACCAGCAACGCACGTCAGGATTTTGGAATCTATATCCTTAAATAACTCTTAAACGAAACGTTTTAGGGCCTTAAAAACTAATATTTTGAGGTCAAAGGCTCCAAAGAAACGTTCCTTACACCGTAATCTATGGGATGAGATCTTCTTGACCTATTACATTTTTACTTGTTCGAGGCTTCTTGATTCTGCCACACCTGTTTAGAGCCGATATAATCTGAACTGTGTGTGAAATTACTAATTACTTGATATCATAGGCGATTGAATTACACTACAATACAATATACAATATAATACAATATTGTATTATATTGTATATAATACAATATTGTATAATAATTACAATACAATATAATATGATGTATATTGTACACTCGCACTTACTATATACATGTAACGGCGTATACTGTATTGTATGTTATTGTTGCATTGTATTTTTATATTGTATTCTGTGTTATATTGTTACTTTTGATTTTTGTATCAAATTTTTAATCCTGTTTTATTATTGTTAAAGAAGTTCTGCAAAGACAGTGGTCCTGCCCGGCTCCTCGTGCTATGTCGCGGCCGAGACTTCGTAAGGCCGTGACGGCTAAGTGGTGGGAAAGTAGTAAAATGAAAGGAGATACCTGCAGAAGGGATGATTGACAATATGGTGATGGAGAAAATAATAAGTTGTGATAAAAAACAGAAATAATTATGAACAATGTAGTAACGTGATGTAAATTACATTAAGTGTAAGTGAACTAAGTACTAGGGTAGGAGTAAAGCGAAAAATCCAGTGCTTAATTTACAAGGCCAATAGCCCAAAAGAAGGAAAATGTAAAATATACACAAAGTAAAAAATATATGTAAGATTCTCCTATTAAAAAATATTTATCCTGAATTATTAGCGTGCCTCTCGTGCAGATACTCGACAGCGTACTTTTTGTAAGGTGGAGCTTGTTCGACTCCGGCGGGGGAAAATAGAGCTGTAGCTTTCTAATACAATCATCTGAGTTCTGCAGCTGTGTGAAGAAAGAAACTCTCAGGCAGGCCAAGAATGATAATTCGATGAAGGGAATACGTTATGCTCGCCACCTGTCTCCCTTACCCCCAGGTGTGGATACTAAATTAAAACAGGGCCTAGTCCTAGGAACACCAATATCTGGCACAAATCACATTAATCATTAAAATTCCATATACATACATAAAATTATGAACGTACTATTCTACGATTTGTTAAAATAACGGAAGTTTGTTGCTAAAGCGCATTCTGATATGCAGGACGAATTCAAAGGTACGTCCGAAACGGAAATTATTTCGCTAACAGCTTTCCGTGTTGGATTTACTCAACATTATTATGATTATATAATTATAATGAGATGTAAATAACATACTAAGCGTGAATAATGAACACGACGATGGAATAAAAATTCGAATTAGAGGCAGAAAAAACATGAAAATTCCTAGGAAACCTGCCACGAACTTCTTCTGTTTGAAACAAATTTCTAGGAAATACTGGGATTGAAATCTCAAAGTCAAGAGGCGAAAAGCTAGACCTTTGATGGCAATGCAAGCTCCCAACCCACGAAAATATTTCTATAGTTCCGCAACGCGTAAAAAAGGCTCTAATTACTTTAAAATATCAAATGTTATTCCACGAGTTCTTAAATCTCTGTACAATATAAATTTACTCGTAATGGTTGAATGATATTCATTTAGTTATAACTGCCCCTCCAGTCTTTGCTTAACATAATCTCATTTCCCAGTACTTTTAGTTCTACATAAAAGCATGACAAAATGAATGTGCGCTTATTATACTCACTGTTTTGTCACTTTTTAAGTGAAGCAACAGAATTACTTAGCTACCCAAAAAGAAAATAGTATAATTCTTTAAAAAAATTATTTTCCCACATACCTACTGAACATGAAAGCTTAGAACATATGGACAATTAGCAAATATTTATTGCCAATGCATTATTGGAATGAGCACATGGACATTTTCTATTCCTAAAGATATAGGAATATCGTATTGATTTCCAGAACATCAACTTCTGAAACCATTAGTCCTGTGAGTAAAGCGTTTGTTACAAACCGGGAGGGAGCGTCGCTCTTTCCCCTCTTAAAGGTAGAAATAAGCACTGCACTCAACGGCAGCTTGCGGGGATTCCACTCCAGGTATCTCCTCCAGCAGCGCACCTCCCCATCCGGGACAAGATCTAAACTTCCTACTGCCCCCCGACATTTGAAGTGCGAGTGTGTGTAATTGGACAATGAAGAAAAAGTATCAGAGGCGATGGCCCGTTAGTTAGTATATATTTTAGGCTCAGCATTTTTTTTTAATACGCCAGAGCGTCAAAGATTGGAACTGGTCACAAATGACCAACCATCAATTTACATATATTCTTAAATCTAAGTTAAAATATTATTTACATGCTCACTCAATACTATTATTGTAGTATAGTAGTATTCATTTAATTTACAGAATCAAAACAAACCTATTGTCAACATTAAACTAATTCAAAGGGCTTGGTCCTCTTCAGTCTCCTCCGCTGGCACAGCATTGATAGTAAAAATAGGGAAATCTACCTATTAAGCAGATGATTGCTAGAATTTTTCTCCAGAAAGTGGCTGAATTCGGCCTAGTTATGTAACTATAGTCGAAAATCCTGCCACCGCGGTGCACCGTCGGGATGTGAACATTAGAACCTCCCGGTCAGATGTTTCTCGAGTTTTTCGATTTTTTCTCCTCAGGAATTTTTCGTCGGAATTTTTTGTCGATTTCGAGAAATTTAGGCTTCAGTGCAATTCAAAAAGGAAAAATTAACTAGGAAAACAGAATTAATGTGAATTGGTTAATTTTGAAAAGTGTGACAATTTTAATTGGCAGTAATAACAGGGTACTGAAAATAAAACACACGAAAATGATATTGCTCTAACAGTATACCTCAAGCGGACCTGTGCTAACATTGCACCTTTCGTAAATCATTGCCTAAATTGTGAAAATTGGTTCGTATTGAAACCCATCTTTGAAGGACCAACTCTTGAACTGTGTAGATTCCATTACAGATATCGTAATGCGTATGAGTAACCATTACAATATTACTATGCGTAAAGACTACATTGCACAGAAAATCAAATAGTCACTGGAAATACATCCAGTGATCTGGGTCTCTAATGCTAGTTAATTTCGCAGAAGATTATTTTGAACTCCAGTCCTGCAAAATAATTTTACATAGATTTTGAGTTATTTTTCATATCCATGCTAAGGATGTTCCATTTGAGCATTCATGCTAAGGAATTTGAATACCCAGAACAGCTAAATATCAAAACGTTTAATGTGTTTAAATCTTCTTACTTTGAAGAAAACTACTTGAGAAAACATTTGGGCACTACCTTTCTCTCCACACCTTTCACGCAAGTTTCATCACTTGTTTCGCACATTCTTCCCAGACGTTTCCCCACATGATGCCCCACGTGTGTTCTACATTTTCCCCACGTTTTCTCTGAGTGATCATCCACATGTTCCTTATGATCATCCACATTCACACGTGGTAACATGTTTAACGCGTGCACTCCACATGTTTTCCACATATTATCTGCATGTTACATGCACGTTCCTTTTCGCTAATCTGGAAATTAAACTTAATATTCCGAAATTTACTTTATGATTTTATTACAAATTTTTCAAGGCAGTGTTTAGTGTATTAGTTCTGCTGGGGGGGTGTAATAATACGTTCTGAATAGTTACAATATCTAGAAGAGACGAAACCCTAAACATGTAAAAGAAGAATGCAAAATATTTTTCGCAAAAATGAAAAATATAAAATAAAAATAAATCAAACGAGCTCCAAGAAGAGGACTTTTTAAATCGCTGTTTTCAAACATGTTTCAAAAAATATCTTCGTTCTAAAACTCGACTTCCAACAATTGGTACTCGTGGTACAAAGCGAAGGAACCCTTCAAACATTCAACTTTGAGATTACGACATAAGAAACATAACTCGTGTTCCGATTTTAAGAGCTCAAAATCCGATTTTAAGATCCGAGGACGCATAGTTCCTGAGTTAAATAGAGAGGCAATGTACATGCACATCATAACGTGTGCTGTGGGTTGCATGTTCGTTTGCTTTCGTCCTTGTATCATAAACTGGGAACTTTTTTTTTTCTTAAGTATGTTTCATGAACAAGTGAGGGGTAATTTCCTATTCATCAGTAACACACGTAGAGTGTTTTACGTCGATACATTCTTATAAATATTACAAAACCTCCATCTTCCCTAATAGTACAACAAACAGAGGACTTTTCGAACAAAACATCGCACTATATTTAAATCTTTATTACTTGCTTCGCGAAAATAAAGTACGAAAACTATCCGCTATGTGGAGGTTGAAAAGGCCAGCTACCCTTTGTGGAGAAGTGGAGGAGTCAGAGGAGGCGCGCAGATCAGTGGGCAGGCAGTGTGGAGCGCTCGCTTTGCACGTGATTGGCCGGCCGTTCAGGTACGCGCTCCGCTTCCACCGCCGCGCCGCGCCGTGGCCTTGCATAAAACATAGCTGGGGTGCAAACAAGGGCGCGCCTCAAAAGAGCATCGCCGCCTCCCGAGAGGCCTCATCCGATGGCCTCGCCGGGCTTCGCGCCTTAGCCGATCCTCGCCCCGCCTCCATCGCCTTCCCCGTCGCCAGTCGCACCCCAACAGTGGCCCTGACGCTGCAACCGTCACCGCCTCCGCCGCCTCGTACACGCCGCCACTTCCTCCTCCGCCTCCACTTTCGTCACCACAGCCGCCTCAACCGCCTCGCACCCGCCACCGCTTCCTCCACCGCCTCCACTTCCGTCGCCACCGGTGCCTCCGCCACTCCCGGCAACCCCGCAACCCCTGCCACCCCTGCCACTTCCACCGCCTCCACCCCTGCAGTCGTCTTAGCCCCGTCGCAGCCCCTCGGGCGCCCCAGCCGTCACCTCCCACGCCTCTGCTCTCGCCCCTGCCAGCGCCGCCGCTCCTGCCGCCATCACCAACGCTCCTTCCGTCGCCGCCCATGCCGTACATCGCCACTTCCACCATCGTCACCGCCGTCGTCACCCCTGCCGCCACCCCCACTCCCGATCTAGGATCCGCAGCTGCTTCCGATGTTACTCCCGTCACCGTCACTACCTTCCCCCCAGCTATCTCCGTCACCGCCTTTCCTTCTGCCGCCCACGCCTTTATAGCCCCACGTGCCGCCGGAGAAATATTGAAAGCGCGCTGACTCACCAAACAGCTCATCCGTGCGGAATCCACAGCTTCACATAGGGAATGATTTAGAGGCCGAAGAGTTACAAATGTTCACAAGTACATTTACTTCTCAAGTTTTTATTTGATATTATTTTTTATCATTATTACACGTCTTATATTTTTGAAATTCAACAAACGGATTACCATACATTTTCAATCAGAGCACATGCACGAACATACCTAAGCAAGGAAGCAAGCTTGCCCACATGCACACACGCACGCACGCACGCACGCATGATGCAGGAAGTTGAACTCACAACCCCAACAAGGTATTACTGTAATTTGTGTGTCCCGTGGCACATGGTCTTGCAAACTGAATTAATGCTCTAATTTCGAAGTCACGTTACTTAACACGATGACTTAAAGTTTACACGATGACTTAAAGTTGATAATGTGATTCAGTAAACGAAGAACGAAAAACCTAGACATTGAGAGAGCGAAAGTGTCTATTATCAATGCTTAAAAGCAAAAACTGACACGTAAACGAATACCTGCAGCAAATACGCCAGGGGCACATTTCACTGACTTCGAAATTCACATTGAAAAAAGTGATTTCAATGCATTATTGTGAAAACGGAAGGAAATATGCCAACCACTGGCTACTCACAAAAAGTAAGGTGCAGTTTAAGTGTCTGTTGCTGTAGATAGTGGGGAAAAATTATGGTCACAATAGGTTTCTAATTAAATTGATTCAAGATATTCGAATTAAATGATTGATAGTACAATATTTACGAGTTGACATTACTAAGGGTATACTTTAACAGTTATTGCAAATTTAAATAAACGTACAGGAGCAGAGATGACATTCGAAGAAAGAAAGAAAGAAAGAAAGAAAGATAGATAGATAGATAGAAGGAAGGAAGAATGAAAATTAAGAAATAAATTATGAAATGATCTATTTTTACTTTCTCGCCCTTTAAAAGGAACGTCTTGAGGAAAGAAAGTTATGTAATCGTGCGCCAGAAAATGGAGAATTTTCACCAGATTGGCAAGCCCTGGTAACGAAAGAGTGGAAAAATACAGTTGCTAAATGTAGAAAAATAAATTTCTTTAATACATAGTGTAGCCAAATTCGTATTTTGTTGGTTCTTGATGCCGAAAAATCAATTTTTGCAAAATGTCCGTCTCTTCGTCTGTGGTCAACGCTAGCGCCTCTACCGTTCATCCGATTTTCTCCAAAATTGATATTCCCCAATGTTCTGACTGATGTCGCGACATCTGGAATTTGAAACCGATGTTTTAATTTTGAGGTGTACTTTACATGACGCCACTCGGACATTTTCAAAATTTTCAAAAAATGGCTCCAATTTTTTTGGTTAAATTTTGTTGTTGAATAGTGCGAAGGAGTTTAAGTGAATTAAGTGTTCTCATTTTCGTTGAAAACCCCAATTTTTGGAAAATTGCAAAAAAAATTAACTACAAAATTGAAGGTAGAGATTTTCGCCTCAAAGTCTGTTGTACAAAACTAGTTCATTAAAAATGTCATGACCATTTTTTTGAAAAAAATAGCTTTTGCGTAATTTGCGCTTGAAATTTACAAAAACAACTCTCAACTGCTCCAATTTTTCTTTAAATTTTCTCCACTTACGTAGTAAAGCACTGTAAGAAATACGGTGCTAGTCCCATTTTCAGATATTGCTCTTTTTTTCGAAAATTGCAATATTTTAATATTATGGAGCTGTTTCCAATAAGTTCGCGAAGGTATGTGCTGCTGTAGCACCACTTGTTGCAACTGTAACTGTTTTACATTTCCAGACTAATGATTTCTAGATTCTACTATTCAAATGGCAAAACATATTATAAGAGAAATATTGCATCAATCTGTAAAGTAAGGAAGTGGATGTGGAAGGAAGTGGGAAGATCGCTGAGCTGGAAGGAAAGAGCCGTCTCGGCAGGCGGCACCGTGACCCAGGCAACGGGAAACGGCCACAGGAGACAGACACATCAGCTGTTCGTATTGATTTTCAGCGGCCCGCTGCCGAGCGCACTGCCTTCCGCCCTTTGCACAACGAAGGTTCCAGAGCCTGTTCTCTCCAATTATCTTCATCGAGTCTCTAACTCAACATCAGTTCAGCTCTTTGTTTGGGGCGGTTTCTAACCAGATTACACTGTTCACAGTTTAGAAATGTCGTCTTCTGCATTCCTCACCTCTAGAAGCTTTGATATTGGTCTCTATTGATTATATCCAAAATTTGCCTAAATTATTTTCGCCCGCTTGGTAATTTCCATGTCTACAAGAATTTCAGTTTGTCTTTTCGAACTTGTTTTTCTCTGACACAACTCCACTTCACTTGTGAAATGAGTACAAATGTGCAGGTAAAACTCAACTCATATTATATCATTTATCATGAACTTACTATTTTAGTTCCCATGGCCCATTGTATTATATTACGTTCTATGTTGTATATGTATTGGATATTTATACATTTATACAAATGATAAAAATAATTGACTGTAAGAAATTACCCGAGACATTTTGGTCTCTTTCCTTTCCGCGTCTAATTTAAAAATAGTTTATAAATCATTCAAAACTATTTTTTACTACTAATTTTTTATTAACCATTGAGTTAACATTTTAAGAACATGTTTACTTTTTCCTATGATTTATATTGCTATTGTATTCATTATTATTTCTATTATCATTGCATAATATTTATTATTACTTAATCATTAATTAATGACAAGATATCAGATGTTTACGAAAACACCTATTTTGTTCGAATGAAAGTATTTAAAGGAAATTAATATATGATCACGGATGATTTGCAGAAATTAAACATTCTGACGAATTTCTATTTTGCCTTTTTTGGTCTTTGATGATGTAAATGCCTTTTTAGACAAATTTTTCTTTTTTAATGATTTATTTCTTAAAATGTATGTATATTTCTTTCTAGTCTTGGAAACAAACCCTCCGTCTCCACCTAGCGTCCGCTTCGCCGTTTCGCTCTCGCGGGCGCCCGCTAACCGAGCAGCCGCGCTGCCGCGCAGAGATAATGAGGGCAGGAATTGAGCGGCTGGAGCACCGCACGGCTGCTTTCCGATATCCGAGCGCAGCACCGCCGCGCCGTCGCCGCGGCGCGCCGCTCCGCCAACTGCGCCCCTTGACTGACCGCGGTGCGGCGCGGGCGCTGCAACCTCACACCGGGCACATAGGCAGGAGAATGGACCCCAAGGAAGAAAGAAGACAAAATAAAGGGGGAAGAGATACGCAAAATGCGGGAAAGGAGAAGAAGATGAAAACTCGACGGAAAGACGAACACACATATTTTACATTATTTCAACAGCACACATTTTTTAGCATTATTTCTAACTTTTGCAATTTTCGGAAATTCAGAAAGGTCAACGAATATGAGATCTGATCCATTATTTTAAGCGTCCCTTGTTTCATTCGTGGAAAAAAGTTTAAAAAATTGGAGTGCCATTTGAGGAAAATTTGAAAACTTTATTTAATTCAAGCAGAAATGTGAAGAAAACTACTTGTTTCTTAAATGTACATAACTTTTTTGAACATCTGATTTTTTAGAACAGATTTTATTTAAGAAAAATCTTTTTCTTCAAATGTTACTTTTGAAATGTTAACTCTTTTAAATTTTCCTAAATACGGAGAGTTCTACAGAAACGGGACAAGAGCAAATTTTTTTCGTTCTTTGATATATACGAAGAGAAATTCTAAAGAAAAAAATTGGAGTTGTAACTAATATTTTTAGTTTCTGTCTATATTTCAATTATATTAATTTTGTTGGTCAGTCATTTAAAATTGTCATTTCAAGAACTTTTTTGTCTTTTAAATGATTGACCAACATAATTGATAAAAAAATGTGGAGCCGTATACGAGAAAAGAATTATTTCAATAGTGCCCATATTTCACACAAAATTACTGTTTTAAGCTCCAGACATAAGAGGTAGTGTAATGAATTTAAGTGTGTATGCGTGCGTGTGTGTGTGTCTTTGTAAGAAGAAAGAAGGGAACAATGATGAGATATAAAAGATACCGGGTTCAAACTCCGTTTGTTACGGTACCATTCCGACATTCCCTGGTACTTATCGACAAACTACCGCTGAGAGTAGCCTGCAATAGAATTATCCTCCAGATTGTGGTTTGAATTCATCCCTGCTCTGTAACAAGTGTTAAAACCCCGCCAACGTCGAGTTTCAAAATCTACCACCTGCTAGTCAATCCTGCTTTAGGGGAAACGGTGTGGCCGCTGAACTACTTCAGAGTATAAGTATAGAATCCTCTCCAAACTGTGGCTTTGATTCGGCCCTGGTAAGTAACTAGACTCAAAACCCCGTTACTGTTGGATCTGGAACTCTAGGAACTCCTAGTGAAAGGTGCTTCACGGGCAGCGGTGTGGCAACTGAATTATTTCAGACAATAAGTATTCGAAATTGAATCTGTCGTGTTGATCTTGACCTCATATTAAAATATAATTGGAAAATCGTGGGAGTAGGTCAATAAAAGTTGTTTTTTTCTACAGTACCAACGTTTCGGCCATTCATTTGGCCTAGAATATATATTGTGTATCACATATGTGCATTAATGCAACATAATCCTATCTATTCGTAATCCGGAATCTTGTTTGTTTTTGCTTTTAGTGTAAGTCAAGTAAATGGGGGAAATGTTGGCTCTGAAGAAGAAGCCTTTTCATTGGCCTACACAGACGATTCTCCAATAATAAATTAAAATACGTTTTAATAAAATACAGAGATGTCAGACATAATTAAACAAAGTGCTACAAAATACAGCAAATAACTCTTGTTCTGAGCCATTTCGAAGTAAAATACTGAAACAGTTCTAAATGTACAATTCATCAAAAATATGTAAATGAAATACACCCTTGTAAGTCATGCAACGTCTGTTCGTTATTTACTTTAACACTTGATTTCAGCTTCAATCATCGGATTTCATTTGTAAACAATGTGCTTACAAGCACACGAAACGTGTGGGCAACGGCAACGGACGTGGCAAATAATAGAACATTAATGGCATGTGAAACGAGGAGATTTCATGGAAATATAACGTGTGTAACTGGGCAGATAATACGGGGACCTCCCCACAGACCTCACGGCCGAGCAAGGGGTTGAAATTGCAGCGCAAACACAGTTGTCGCCCCCTGTGTTGGCAGAGGTCAGGGCGGCAATTATGGAAATTAACTCGTACTTCCCGAGACGACGGAGGCCGCAACCTTTTCCCGTCCAGAAAACTGAAGCAGAGCGGAAGAGAAATTTCATACCCCAAATTTTGACTGAAAAGTTAAGGAACATAAACAAGATTTTTGTGTTTACTTTACTCTCCCACTTTTAGAGTGCAACTAAAGTATTAGTTGCTACTTATGTGTCTAGATGCTGGATACTTTTTATCATGCTGGATACTTTTATTATCGTCTACTACAACCAATGAAAACCTACATGCAGCACCACCTCTTAATTTTCAGATAACCATAGGTTAGACATTTTCCAGAACGGAGGCTTGTGGGTTTTTGTTGAAATACGGTCGCAAGAAGTCGTTGTAAATTCAATGTTCAAAAACTCCAGATTTTCCAAAATAAATTCCTCCGTACTATCATAAAGAGTCCCTGATTTATACTAAATTCCCAATTGCATAATGAACTCAAAATTATTCCAATCTCCGCCTGTTTCTCCCTCTTATACTCTACGTTCTGTCCCAAACTACAACTTTCCACACGTAAATTAAATGAATTTTGTATTGTCTAACTCGTGTAAATCAATAAATCATGTAAAGCTGCAAACAAAAACCGTTTCCGGCTTCTGAGGCAATTATATTTTTTTAATAAGTGAGACGTAGCCTGAATACATCAGAAGTTTGAGACATCCGGCGTCACTTGAGAGATTTCGTGTGAGTGATTAATGAGAGTAATTGAGTGTAATTGTGAGATGCAATGCAATGTAATGTGCAATTGTAAGTGTGAGAGTAATTGGCAAAGCGAAAAAAGCGATTTTTTAATATTAGTGTTTTTAAATGCAAAGATTAATGAATGCATATAAATTTAACGTTCAACATTTGTCTGACACGTGTATCCCATTACAAAACAAAAATGACTATAATTATATACCGTCAAAGCGGCTAACTTGGAACACTTTCAATGTTTACAGTTTAACCCCATCTATATGAGTTGGAGAAAGAGATTTTATTTTACCGCAAAACTTAGGACTTTATCAGTAATTTAAGAATATGTGCTTAATTTGTTTGGAAGTGAAATATATTGAACATAATAAAATAAAAACTTGGTGTTCCAAATTACCCTCCAATGTTGGCTTAATTAAGACACACATTTGAATTGTGTTTAAAATGATATTTAGGGTTACGCAGGCTAATTTGGCACATATATTTATACACCATAAATATTGTGAAATAAGTGTAACTGGTTTAAAAAAATTAAATGGCAAACGTCAGTATAAAAAATTACTGATAAGTGGCTTATTTTGGAGAGGAAGTAAATTTAAACAAAGCCATGTTTGCAAATCAAGAAATCAATCATTAAAAATAATATAAATATATTTAATTATATCTCAAACAAAGACAATACATGAACAAATGTTAATAAAGAAATCTCTCGAAATGTGTCTTCGTAGACATCTGATGGTTTATCAATGGATTATTCTAACAATTTATTTTGCTTCTTGGAAGGAAATGTAGGTTTCTTATATTTCTGAACTACTTGTTCTTCTAACTCTTGATTTAGCTCATCTGGCATCACACTTTTTCCTGGGCCAACACTCACTTCATTCAGAACTTTGTCCGTCTGTTCGTGGTTAAATTTTGATTCTTTTTCTTCGTTCCTTTGTTATCATTCCCCTTTACATTCATATTCATTAATCTAAAACTGAATTTAATATTTTTATTTTTTCATTCCTACATAATAGCAATGTTGGGTAACTTAGGACAGTGTCCCAAATTACCCTCTTCTAGTCGGACGTAGGAATTTTCGCTCCATAGAGAATTAGGTGGGTAGCATTGAGAAAACTTGATACTGGAGATGCTGGACAATAGTTTAGGTTGTGGAATGCAACTATGCAGAAAATATAAAAAACCTTGTTAAGAACTAAACAAGGAAAGTTTTACAATGGTTGTTTTTCAGGTTAACTCTTACGTTAACTATTTTTGTTACTAAATACCACTTGCCGGCAAATAAAACTTCCAAAAGATAATTATATATCTTCGTTAAACCCTTGAGAACACTTCGGTGTTGCTTCCGACTCAAACACTTGAACACAACTGATACAGACAACGTTTTAAAAAAAAGTCGCAAAACGTCCCAAGTTACACAACAGTCCCAAGTTATCCTCTTTGACGGTACGACTAGCAAAATACCTGGCGTTGCCAGGACTTCCTTCATATCCAATCCTTGTGAAAAAAAATTATATAAAATTTGCTGTTCAGCATTATTATTTTCAATTTTACATAGACTTCAGGTTTCTGCATTTTTTGGACCGCCCATGTTGGATAAAGCAGTCTCCCACCTGTCGCCCGACTATGCCCCTATGGGCCCCAAAAATCTGTGCCCCAATGTGCCTCAAAACTCATATCCTTACAGAACTGCCCTGCCTCCACAAAACTCGTTTCACTTCAAGGATCTATCCCTAGCACATTGTATAGATGGAGGATTATACTTATTTCAATATATTTCGAATCATTCGATTGCATGCCCAGGTCGAACATCATAAAACAACCTCCTTTCCACACGAACTTTGCAGCATGCGAAAGGTGATGAATATTTTGAATGGGAGGGAATGAAGTTTATTTTACACTCAGGGTACATTTGTTTGATAACTAGAAGAGCATGTTATTTTCTCCTTGTTAATCGACTGAAAAATACAAATATCCAACAATTTATACTTTATTCTTTTATATCGATATGTCTGGCAACAGCATTGACACGAAATATAAAAGTAAAAAAAATATTTGTTTCCTAAATCTGTCCTCTACCCCATTCCCGCTTTTTTCCTTACTTCAGTTTTTTAAAACTCATCTCTTTTTTGCCAGTCACAGACCTGCAGAGAAAAAGCTGTCATTTAAACATCGAGATAAGGAGGAATTCTAGGAAATTGCCTTACTGCGTATTTGAGTCGTAATCCCGGACTCATATGGAGTAATGCTTGCCTGTTTCTTGAAACTTCAGTGCCTTATTTAGCAAAAAAGCTTTCTTGCAAATACAACGTAACTTTACAACCACTTTCCACAAATTTAGGATGAAATGTTGTACCGACAGAAATATTCATTTCCATCGCCTTCTCCCTAGCTGTTCTTGGCAATTTTCCTGCTCTTAGTAACCCATTTGCTTTTCTCAGCCAAACCCCTGTTATTTCCATCTTTTCGCTATTACGTCATCAAACTACCACGGTAGGACACAATATTTATTGTCTACTTATGTGTTCTGTGCTATGCTAATTATAATGTGCATGTGTTCTATGATATCTATAATGTCTTTACAAGAAGTGATGATTCCTCCAAAATATAATTTCCCTAGAATAATATGATGTATTTTCATCATTATTTCTTATTTCTTTCTATTTTGCTTTACATAGAAGAACAGTTACCAGCGTAGGGTAAAATTCTATACCGTACTTACATAAAATGATTTACCTTATCCAGAAAATTAATCTATGAATGCATATGCCAAGTCTATAATGACTGAGTATAAGAGAAAACTTTTAGAAAGTAAAAAAAAGTAACAACGCGAGTGAAGATATAATAATGAAACTTGAAAATATAAAGGTAAAAATACCACTATAGGGATGACCCTAGAAGTATTTGTCATCAGCACACTGCAACTACAGGAAGAGAAAATTACGAAGTCTCCATATCAAGAAAAATAGTTTTTTGAGAGAAAAGATTAAAATTCTGACTGTATAAGAATCAATCAGAATAAAAAATACTGAGAGAAATTAGGTTTTACTTAACGAAAACTCAAAATAGAAATTGTAATTAATGCAAAGATTGACATGAAAGGGATCTGAGAAAATCAGCGATATTAAGGTAGCGTGAAGTGTTAAACGCAACTTTTTATGTAAGCCGTTAGTTGGTTTGGAGATATCTCATTCACGGCATAATTCCGATTTTTCGTGCCATTCACGTAGATTACATCGTGCATTTCCCTGGAGCAATCTATGTCAATCAACAAGCTTGACATGCAAAACTAATCTATACGCCCGATAAAAGTGGTACCCTGACACACTTATTTCAAGTAATTCCATACAAATACTCGCAAATGACAAGGTTCGCGAATAAACGCGAATTCCGATGACAGGAAACAATCGGTTGGTTTTAGGGTGGAGAGAAAACAATTTATTTTGAAAAATCGGCAACAGAGGCAGCTGTCCATTTTCGCTTCTCTAACAAAAACCCATTGTGCTCGGCGAGTAGTGGTGGGGGAGGGGGAAGTGAGAACGGCGCTGCTGCTGCTGCTGCATGCGCCATTAACAGGGCGCTTTTTGTAATGTGCACGAAGCCAGAAATATCGTGCTTTCAGAAAACGTTAACGAGACTTGATATTACTAATGATGATAGAATTTAGCACACTCCTCGCTTTATGTAAATTTAATACTGAATTTACTAAATTGAACTTAATGTTATATGTTTCAGTCATACTTCCTTAACCTTTACCAAATTAAGAACCAATATATTTTCAAGTCCTTCTTACATATTACATTAACAACATATTTATGATACTCTTTATTAAGTAAATTAAAATGTTTGTTTTGTAATTTGTGGGTATCAAAATGTATAGATTCGTTTAATATTATGTGTTGTCATGTAAAGATCGTGAGGCATTTTGTTTTAAATACATTTCCTGAAAATTAGTATATTCTTTAACAATAGACAATTCTTCTTAAAAATTATAATCAATGTACTATTTTGAGTAAATGTTAATAAAACATGAAATATTTGAGATTAAAATTGCACAGATACATTACCAAATGAAAATCAATAAACTTCTTATATTTTCTTAATTGTAAGAAATTCTACCTTTTAATCTCAATGTGATGTAAAAATTCAATTAAGTGTCGCGTGGCCGCAGACGGCTGGCGCCTGCGTAAGCATAATGACGTAGCTCCGCCGCGGAAAGAGCGTCTCAGCAGAAAAGGCCTATTTAACAGCTTAACCTCCGCTTAGCGGGGGGAAGAATGCTACTCGTGAGCTCGTCGCCCGCGTGCACGGACCTTCCGCTCCCCGTCGGTTCAGATCGGCCCAAACTGGCCCTGTCGGCTTCCCTTCACCCCTAGTCGGTTCAGATCGGCCCAAACTGGCCCTGCCGATCTCCCTTCACCTCCCCGTCGGTTCAGATCGGCCCTAACTGGCCCTGCCGACACTCCTCAGTCCCGCTAGTCCAGACAGACCCTCCGGGGTCCTGCTAGCAGCTTCCAGCCCTTGCCCCTGATCACCGTGCACTTCGAGAGTCGCCATGGCCGCTGCTAAGTCGCTCTTCCGGAGGACCGCCCTCGCCGAGGCTGGGCTACGTCAGCTGCATGTGTAAGTCACAGCTCTCCAATAAACTGCTGTTTGCCATGACTGGGGTCATCCCTGTTCTGATTGCTCCCTCTCATCCGCTCTAGGCCTTTAATAGAATAGGGAACGGCCCAGAGGGCACCTTCTGCCCTTACCGTCCCTCCACTCCCCTGCACGTGGTGCCAGACCCCAACCCCCACGACATAAGGAATGATATCTGTACGGAAAATTAGAGAAAATTTCATGTCTTTGAAAAATTATGTTTAAACACCAATGAAAAGAAACACTGATTATTCATCTCAATGGAAAATGATTTAAATTAATAAGAAAAGTCAATGGATATCATTTTCACATTTTAAGCTGGCAGAGAAGCCCGACGGCATACACACTGTCAGGAAATGACATTTGAAAAAAAAACAATTATTTGGTTTCATTTATTGCACATTCACATATGAGTGTCCATAATAATATAAATTTTATACATATTCTTTTGATTTATTGTTTTGCAATGATTGTTTCTATGCGTACCGACTTGTGTGTATTTTATTGTAGTTTTGAAGATCTAAAATAAACTCTAAATGTCCACGTAAATTAGAAAGTAAATATCCCCGTAATCAGACCGAAAACGTTTTGAGTAAAGGAAAATCTACACAAAATTGAGACTAAACTGTAAATAATATTTTCGCTACGAACCAATAAAATATGTCGTTATCCGGATTCTCAACCCAGCGAAGTTAAATTGTCCATAACTGCAAATTGTAACTCGCATCCATTCATTCGATTCGGCCCCTCCTTCTCATTGAGTATATCCTCTTTCTCTCCTCTTCCTCTAGCGACCCTTATGAGAAAACGACACAACGGCCCCCGCAGAACGACACCATTGGATGATTTATTGGGATGCGGTTGTCATACTTAAAATAACAAAAGTATTGTCGGAAGCATCACTTTAAACTGCGCGCCCAGAAGTAATGAATGAATTCAATATCTTTTTGAACTATTATTTTAGCTACATAACGCTTTTTAGTATGTGACATGATTTTAGAATAGAGCATGCAGGAGACTATAATTTTCATAGTTATCTATTTAACGCACTTCACACGGAAAATAGGCTATAAATAATAATAATAATTCTAGCATTCTAGAGGGTTTATTAATTTCCATAAATCTCGGGTCGTATTTAGCGATAATTTTTACACCGCTTCATATTGTTATAATCTTGAACAAAACTGCATTTTAAGTACATTTAATACATTGAATAATCAGTACTCATAGAACACTGAATACTATTCAAGAATTAAAATACTACCGTTGTGTGCGTTTCGCGTTATTTTTGCAGACAGGACATATGGAAACGAGGCAACCCCCAGCACAGTCGCAATGCCGCAGTGTCTGCTGCAGCCGGTATGAAATGCGTAACTACAAGTGACATTCAAACCTAAGTTTCTAAAAGACAAGTTTTTCGGAAGAAATGGTTATGCCATTCTCTATGAAATAATTTCAATTGAATTCTTCAACGTTATGAATGTTGTTCGTTTTTTTGATACGACTTATTGACATCATATTCACGCCCTTCCCTCTCCTTTTCGTCATTCTTCACTAGCGAGAAAACGACCCAGAAGTCGGCGCAGAAAATTAACGCCGAGGGCAAAGAAAATTTGTTGCGGCACCGCGAGATTATTTCCCGATCAGTATGACCAAGAGCAGAGGAAAACACATTTAAAGTAACATTTTATATACGTCAAATGCAATTGGGAGAGAACGCCCTAAAAGAACAATTTCATTTAATATTAAAAGAAAATCCTGCTCAAAAATACGACTAGATTCCCAGATCTTTCCGCTAAAACAATTCTAAATGCGCACACCCATCCCTGTAAAGCTTCGTTTGCCCGTAACTGCACCCTGAAACTCGAACTCTTTCATTCCTTTCGTCTCCACCACGTCCTCGAAATTCTCTTATTCCTTCTCGTTCCCGCTTCTCCTCCTGTGAAGAAAACGACACAACGGTCCGAGCAGAACAACGGCGCCGTAGATTTCTTTAATGCGAGGCGCCGCGGCGTGGCGCGGCGGAGGGTGGGGGGAGTCTTCGGCGACGAACGCGCTGGGCGAAGGCGCCGACCTAAGCGGCTCCGTTACGACTCCGAAGTCGGGCAGGAGGGCGCGGACAAGGGCCATAAAGGGGGCGGCCCGCGCGAAGGCGCCCCTCCCCTTCACCTCTTCGGCCCTACGCCAGCCTCCGCACGCCAGCTCTCGCCGCCACGCAGTGGGCGCCAACGCACTTCTGTAAAGGCGGCTCCACGCCTTTGTCGGGTGATTGATTACTGCGTGTTTGCGGATTCGTCAAGTGCTATCGTCATTAGTCCCGTAAGTATAATGCGAGTTTTCATACGAGATGGTTACGATCTTCTTCCACTGGATGGTGTGATCCGGCACCGAACTACACGTCACCTTGCGGGGTTTTCCTATCCAAGTATCCCCCACCAGCAGGGCGGCGGCCAAGCCGGGATAACCTCTAAGCTCCCAACCGGTCTTCCTATATGTGTGGTGGTGTAGTGCAAGTGTATGTGTAAGGGGTGAGGATCGGATAAGGAAGTGGAAGTAATGATTGCGGGCAATTCGCGGCCCATTTGTTAGGGTATTCCTCCGATATTCGCTTGATGTAGGTCAGGCAAAACATGGAAAACTACCGAGCAGAGCAGCCGACCGCCTCCAGAAAGCGAATGAATTCGATCTAGCTAGCTATCTAGTGTCGAAAATACTGCCACCGTCGGGAATCCTATAACCTCTTGGTGAGAGGCACTGCAGTGACATCGATTTATGCCCTGAGCCACCTCAACCGATATGATATTGATGACTGAAAGACAATGAGCGAAAGATTCCACTCGGTCCACGGATCAGAGTAGTCAGCCTGTGTATTAGATTGTGGCAGGCGGCGTAAATTCATTGGTGTTATACACTTGTCAAACCCACCTCCCAATCACTAAAATACTCACCCCTTTCGGCAGCGCCTTTACGCAGCTGCTATTGATGTTGGCCACGAGGTTCCCGAAAAGAAATCCAAAATCTTTATGGATTGCTTCGATGTTTTGGAATTTTTACAATTCTTCTAAATTATTCTGCATTTCCTGGAATAAAGAATCATTAAAACTCCTCACGTATTAACAGAGTAAAAGGCAAATGAAAATCACCACCGTAGTCATCTAAAGAGGAAAGGGAGCAGAGACAAAAATGTCACCTACCTCTGACTTCCACTCGGAAATAAAATTCTAGGATTTTTCTAAACAGATTCTCTAAACATATGACAAATAATTTGTCAATACTTATTATCATGAAACATTTTAAAAAATATGATTTAGTGATAGACTGTACTTTACCGGTGACTTATAGACTTTGGATTTACTTACAATCTGTAAACTCATAAAATAACTAAAATGCTCTCTGTATCTTCAGAATGCTAGATAACATGGAATATTAGATAACATAGAAAACATCAAGTATATTCGGGCACATGAATGAGGAGACGGGTGATCGAAGAAATTTCTGTTTGTTACTTCAATGGCACTACAATTAAATAGTTTGCTTAGTGCAATTTTATTTTTAAATTCATAATACCCTTTTTTATTTGCTTATTACTTCCATAAACGCTTCTATAAACTTCAAGATTACACATAAGTTTGGAAATCGACCCTTCAAGTCCCTTAGAAAATGGAAAGTAAAATTAAGCTCTAACTTACATTCATAAAGTTTGACGAATATTTATTGAATTCACTTTTATCAGGAGCTTTAAATTAAAGAGGTAAATCAAAAGTGAACTTTCAAACTTATCTATACGCTGGTTGTGTAATTCCGGTATACAAAAATATGAACGGTTGGTAGAATGTTCTGTGGTAAAACTTCAGAATAACTGTAAACCTATAAATATTTGAACAGCTTAGACGTGGAGATGTAAAAGTCAATAATACGAATAAGGAACGAACCCTCAAGAAAGTAAAATTGTTTGAAGTGCGAGAAATACAGATATAAAGAAAGAATTTCAGACAAGATTGTGTAATAAAATATATTCATATTTTGTGTTAGTATAATTACTTATAGAATAAACTTGATATTGCTTTTATGTGGATTTACATCCTTTGTTTATTTATATTTTGCACGCTAATTTCTAGAAAGAATAAATAATAATCACGGAGCTACGGAGGCCTCTAAGCTTTTACAAAACCTACAATTTTTATTTCAAATCTATCATTCCTGATACCACAGAAGGCTTCTCTTCATCACGTTAAAAACAAAGAAGGCAAGAGTGGGACAAAATCTCTTGTAGAGGATAAATCTTTTGTCATGAAAAGAATAAATTCTACTCTAAAGGTTATATTGCATTAATTAATTAATTGACACAATTTAATACTAATAATTTATTAATCAATTACAACAATTATAATGATATAATAAGCAATTAATACAATAATTAATAAATACATTAATACAATACGCTATTTAATGCAATTGTAATAGCATGAGCGGTCGGCGATTTGGTTTATTCATTATTTTACATTCTTTGTCTCCGAAACTTTATAATATTTTCACCACGAGAAACAAAATAATGATAGTGATCAGCAATTTTCAGTACATTACAATACTGCATGTGATCATGTTAAAATAATTTTTGAAAAGTTGAAAAATGGTGTTTTATCAATGATTTCCTTGACCAACAATTGTTGGCTAAGTAATTTGTAACTTACACAACAAAATGTTGATCAAGATAACATTTTTTTTCTATAATTCATATGCCAACACAAAACCTCATCAATAGCCTGAAGTTCTATTTAGTAAATCTAAACAATTTATGGTGTTTGTATAGTTGTGTACTGATCAATTAAATATGAATGAATTTAAAAGTATATATAAAGGAATATATTGTAGTATTTTTTTTCTTCACCAATAACCACGACGTCATCAAGCAGTTCCCCAGATTTTATTCTTTCTAATTACTTTCTTATTACCAACATGTCATTTCTGGTAAACGGTACCACACCACGTAACCCCGTAGACATCCAATATATCCGTAAAATTCAGATTGTTGTGAAACAAAGGACTCCTGTTATCAAGCCATCATCAATTTATTATTTAACCCACATTGTATATTTGACAAAAATGTATTTCATACACATTTTAATAATTTACTGTATCGTAATGAAGAGGTACTGTTTCACAAAGACTAAGCACTATAAATCTCAAAAAGTTTAGCAAAGATTGAGAACAAAAAATTGCTTTTATTATCGCTGCATGTTATAATGATACAATGTGAAATTACCGAGTTGTAATTTATCGTTACTGAGAATACGTCATTCATATTTGCCTTTAGTTGAACTCCTTAACCAGGCAATTATTAAACATTCATTTCACTAGAACGAAACTGCGGCTAAATCAAGCCCAACGAATGAATGACAGAGGTGTCTCAAGGCATCAACTGTCTCGATGGTGACAGGGCTTTCGACACTTCTCGTCAGCTACATCGACGTCAGCTGCTGTATGGCGGAGAATTCTAGCGGCCGGCTACTCTGAACAGTAATTTTCCGTGGTTTCTCCGATCAACACCAGATGAATGCCGGGGCAGAACCAAACAAACGGGCCACGAACTTCGCGCCATCTTTCCTTCCTCTTTCTCGTCGTATCCTCCCCCTTACTTACACACACACTTACATGCACTACCACTCGTCCAGTCGGGAGCTTAGTGCTTGTCCCGGCTGGGACCGTGCAACGCTTGTTGGAGAAACCTGGTTGGGGAAAATCCCTGCACGCCACGTCAGTCGACTCCGGATCTTGCCAATCAGCGGGGAAGATCACTGCCACCTCCAGAGACAAACATGCACTACACTTATGGAACCAATGACCTTAGGCAGTGGAAGCACACTGAATTAATCAATTCCAACGAGAATTTTCCTATCATTTTTTTTTGATTTGATATAATTTTTAGTTTTACCGCAAAATTACGGTACTTCAAAGAAAAGTTTCGGACGCTCTTTGTATTCCGCATTTTTAGCTTTTTGAATAAATCCTGAATATTCCCGGTCGGACTTCTTAGGGTGACTGCCCGCTCAGAGTCCCATCGGAGGCCACTGTTCAGCTGAAGGCCCTTTCGTTAGCCCTTTTCCTTCTTCCACGGCTCGGAATCCCTGAAGAACGGCGGAAGGGAGGTAACTGCGAACGTTGCTTCTTCGGCGGCCTATCGCCATCCGGTGCGAGTAAAAGACTTGCCGACTCTTTGGAATTCCGTGTAGAGGGAGGCTCAATGGAGTCATTCAGCAGAGTTCACCGAGCCACTTGGCGAAGAGCTGACGTGCGTTGCACAACCGTCAAACGGCTTCATCTGCTCGCCGAGGGCTTACTTATTTATTAGGATTCCTCACACACTTGGACCCTTCCGGGAACAAGTCAGTTGATCAACAGAGAACTCTGATGATGATTTTGCTGTAAGAAATTGATGAAAGTTTAATGTTGTGACAGACTTACGAAAAAGTATAAGAATGAAAAGAAAACGAAGAAACATATTGGAAATGTTAACGTAAAGTAATATATTGATCCACACGCACTCAGACACAAAATTATTGCTAAATAAACTATATAAGGATGTATGGAAAAAAGTTTTAAATGAAGACCATAGCTGACAGATTTTGCAGATTTAAGAAAGAAGGCTGTGCGAACCACAAAGACATAGAAGGAGAAAGTATTAAAGAAAGTTGGGTTAAGAGCAGCTGTAAACTAACCCCGGATTGAACTCCAAATCCGAGTGAAGAAGGAAAGAGAGGTAAGTACGGATTTAAAAAAACTGGACAAATAATATTGGAAGACGGTATTAACTAATTCATTATCTAGTAATATTAAGTTTGTAAAATTCTATCTTTTAAAAATTAATGTCTGATGTCTTCCAGAAAATTAGTTATGAACATCCATGTGTCATCACAGTTCACGTGGAACGAAAGAATTTAAATACCTTAAATTGAAAGCATCAATAAATGAAACATTAACATTATTGCACCAAACAGTAAAGATATTCCCGCTATGTTGCCACTTTACTTCAAGAACACAAAACGTATGTACAAAACAATATTTTATGTGTATTTGGCTTTTCGAATACGAAAGATTTATAGAAATTTACAACACTGACTACTCCTTTCGTGAAATTTACACCAATTAGATTTAACAATATACCTGGTAGGACCCAATCAGGGCAAAAACTTTACTAATTTTTATGCATTTTTTTCCATCTCTCACTCTCCATCCCCCCTTTTCCCCTCTTCATTTCTATCTCACTCTCTATCTCCCTCTCTCTGTCTCTAGCCACTCAAAACCGCAATTTATCGATGTTAGGAGCTTAGAAAACACGAAGTTCATTAATATAATTAATATTTGGAGCATTTTGGAACAACTCTTTTAAAGGTAATTTCATTTGTAGAATAGTGGTATTAAGTAGTCTTGAATTGAAAATTTCTAGTCATTCCGCTTCTCTGGAATTTATCAGAAATTTTCCTTTCAGTCGTGATATTACGTACTGATAACTATTATATTTCGAATATTTTGCTTTTAAATGTGTTTCATTACAGGATTTTTTATTTTCTTTATTATATTTTGTTTGGAATATTATATTTTATATGGTACTTAGTGAATTAACATAGTGTATTTGGATACATTTGATTGGATACAATATTTATTTTAAAAAGGGTGAAAGCATAAGTAAAAATATACCTAAGAGCTGAAGTGAAACGACACTTATATAAATCTGCAAATGATTAAATGAACCGTTCTAAACAATTCAACAAGATGAACAATCACTTAAGAATTATCTAGGGACACTTTTGAAGTGACTTTGCGACAAATAGTGTCTGGTTAACTGACCTCATTCCTTGTTACCTCAAGACCTATGTTACGTATTTTCGTATTGATGGTGGTTTGGGTATTATTTGGGTATTAGGAAATAGGTTTGAGAAATCAGTTCAAGAGGTTGGAAAAGGTCATTTGGCTAATGGAATCGAATTCAATAGAAGGTGAGAAGTTTGATTATTTAGGAGCTGAGACTTGATGAAAGATTAATAAAACTACATTCTGAAAGTATTTCTTAAATAAAATAGTAGGGAAAGGAGTATGTATGACTGTCTGTTTGAAATCAGGCTACTGGCAAAATAACAAGAAGAGAAGAACGAATGGGAACGTAGAAAAGAGTGTGGTGACATGCTTTGAAATCATGTCTATAACGTATTTTCGTGCAGAGCTCATAAACAAATATTTTTGGTCAACATTCAGAGAAGATAGAAGTATCACAAGAAAGTGGAGATGGAATAAAAATCACAAATACAAACGAAGGAAATGAGACCGAAGAGAAGCAGACGCGAAAAGACATCGTTTTGTCGCCACTTCAGAATTCACTGTTGCAGAAAGCTCTCCAATCGACATAGTCATAATGCATCTGACCCACTACTGTCTGTCCGTTTAAGCGAGAACTCCCACGGGTCTGGAACACGGCCAACAGGGCTCGTCACCTCTTCCCATTTTTCATTAGCGTAGTTCGGAAGAGATATGTCACGGTGGTGCATTTGTTCGATATGCACGATGTTTTGAGGGTGAAAAATGAAGAAATTCATCATTTTAAAAATACAAGAATGAAATATATTCGTACAAGTCAAAATAGCCAAATATAAAATTGAAAATTTGAAGAATTAATTCAAATTGTTAGTTGAATATCAAGTATCTTAATAATACAATATAATAGAGTTTTGTAATAAAATATTTGAATCAAATATTCCACTACAGATTGATACACTCATACTCAAATTAAGCTATAAATTAATTGTCATATTTCATGTTGTATTAGTTTCATATTGTGGTTGCCACAATTGCCTATTAGACTTTTCTGCATATAATATCTGCAAAAATTATTATTCTGAAACTGATCACACTCTTCTCAAAATTCAAAGCAAGTCCCGATGATTTGAGTATTGTAACATCAAAAGGATGATATTTAAGTAAACACAATCCCAAAATTCGATCCCCGTTTACATACTATTTTTTAGATGTCTAAATAGTCGTGATAAAATAAATATAAGTTAATTCATAATATTATTTTCAAATTACCACTCACCCCTTTTTCATTCCTAAAGGAGACTTTCAAATGTCAATAATAATCCTTACACATCACCATTTGCAAAGTAAAATGCACTTTTGTTCCTCTATTAAACGCAACAAGCAGCACATACCATAACGAGCGAATGAGTTATCATTTCATTTGTATTCTACACTGGAAACAACTTGGAATAGAATAGGAGCCACTCATTTATCGTCATGTATACCAATAATTCGATTACGTCAAATATGTCAGATATTATTATTTACACCCAAATGCCTGAAATGTTAACGCCTTCTTTTAACACTGGACCATATTAAATCACTCAGAGGAAATCGTAGACAAATCTAAATACTGCACATCCAGCGCCAATGTAAGCGCTTCCGCAGTCAGTTCCTAGAACTCCTCCCTCGAGCCCCCAGGAGCGCTGCGGTCGGGGCCGCCCGAACTCTCGTCCATCAGCGATTTAAACTCTCGCGTCGCTACTCTCGAGGGCGCGCGCCGTCCACAGAAAGAAACGACGCGGGCGGCGGCGCCGCGACGTAACCAGATCGTTTGCTGACGCACACAGTCACGCTCCCCGGGCTCTTGGCCGTCGCCCGCGTGGCCTCGCTCCGCCCTGCTCCGCTCCACCCTGCCCTGCTCCGTCCCACACACCCCACCCCGCACCGACAAGCACTGCCCCGCCCCGCGCCGGTTCGCCCTGTCCCGCCCCGCCAAGCCACACCCCGCCACGCAGCGCCCCGCCACGCCAAGTCACGTCACGCCCTGCTCTGCCCTACCCTGCCCTGCCCCGCCTTGCCCCGTTCTGTCCGTCCCTGCCCCGCTTTTCACCGCCCACGCCGCCCCGCAGCGCCCCAGTTTTCACTCAGCGCTTCCCGCCTCCGCTCCTTCTGACTAATGCTGCTGATCCTTCGGACTCTTTCTCCGTCTCACCCAGTCTCTTCCAGTGCCGCTCTTCCCCTCCCCGAACCGAAGACCATCCACAACCCGCACAGCGCCTTCCCTCCTTGCTCCTCCCTCGTCACCCTGCTCACTCCCAGCTCACTCGATTCTCGTTCCCCACCAAACCCCGCCTCGTCCAGTCCCCCTCTTCCCCACCCGGGTCGGCTCCGCACCTGTCCACCCTACTACATTCGTTACGCCTCGCCATCCGATCCGTGTCTCCTTGTTGTCTCGTTCCCACCTTTGCTGCGCCACCTCACTACACAACCCGCTTTCTCCATTCCGGCCCATTCCTGACTTCTCGTCTACCCCATCCCCATCTTCCCGGCCCGCCCCGCCCCGCTCTTCCACTCACGTCTGGTCTCCAACTCATCTCGCTCCTCCCGTTCCGTACCGCACGCCAAACCACATGCGTCTTCAACATCACTCTTCCTTTCGTCCTCACTTGCCTACCTAGCACCCACATTCCCTGCCACGCCCCCCCCTCCAGCTTCTCGACCCGCCGCTCCTCGCCCCACTAAATCCTTTCCCTTCCCTTCCCTAGCACTCCGGCCGCCTCACTCGCTACAATCCGCATTGAACAGCTAAACTCTCTCTCCATCTTCTCTTTGCGCCCTCCCTGCCGTCTCTCTACCCTGCCCCCGCCCCGCGCCCACCCCACCCTGGCTTCGCTCGGGAGTTGTGAAGCGTGAACGCGCGCGAGTTACTGTGTGGGGACTCCATTTCTTCGTTAGACGAAATAGATTCCGAAGGATATGTGCTGCAAACGCGCTCAACATGCACGCCGTCATGGGTATTTTGAGGACGGAAACGACTGTAAAGTTTTGGAAACGAAACTTGTAGAAGTCTCCGCGAGCGGCGATTCAAACGAGGGTGTAAAAAGGGTGAAGCTACTATTCGTAAGAAACGATGTAACGATGTGCGAAGCCATTTAATTTTAAACTGATACTACCTTTTTAACTGAAAAAAGGAATAATTTCTTAGAAAGGAAACAAGGTCAATTGGTTTAAGCACATAATACCACTACTTTATACGTAAAATCCCGTTTTAAATTATATTTAATTTACATTTGGGTAGACAAATTTAATGAGATGTTTCTTCGCACTGATGGCTTTTAAAAGGTAAGAATTAACACTCGTGGATGAATAGTTCAAACAGGCACATTCACTTTGTACAATGACTTTTAAAAAATAAAAATTATCAAGGAATACTTTTAGGTAGCGTAAGTTACGTTGTAGTTTGCAAGTGATCTGAGATATGCAGAATAAATGGTAGATTATGAATTTTTTCTCGCTTTTAGGGTGCCGCTTCAATATTTCGCAGGTTTAACTTGACCAAATGTTTTTCATTTCTTTAAAAATCGGTTAAAAATCAGCTAGAGAAGAAAACTTTAATCTCTCATATTACTTGTCAAGTCACCTGTAAATAGTGTAAAATACCAGAGCTTTGTGCAATGCAACTAGCCATATCGCAACGCAATCGGCAACAACCTCGTGAAGTGCCAGAGCGTGAGTGATGACCAGGGAAAACGCATTCCTGTGTCAATTTTAACGAGCTCTTGAACTCGATAGTAGTAAGCGAAATGGGCGAGCAAGCACATCGGCAGAAGGGTGAGTGAGATAAATGGGAGAGTTTTGCGAGTGAGTGAAAAAGATCACGATCGGACAGGAGAGTGCATCCACAAACGAGTGTGAGCTCAAGTAGGAGAGAAAGGGAAAACGATGGAAAAAGATGCAGCAAGGAACAACTTTAAGAGGAAAGCATAAGAAAGAGAATACGAACGAGTTTGTTGGTTGGCAAAGTTGGTGCAGGAAGATAGAGTAAACGAGAGAAAGAGATGGAGAGGGAGAGAGACAAAGAGAAAGAGAAAAGGGGAGGAGAGAAGTGGTGGCCGCGCGGTTGAGAGTCAAAGTCTGTTTGTCTTCTCAGTGATTGCGCCTTTTCGGGCTCTCTATACATCAGTTTGAAATATCTTTTTTCTTATTATTTTGTTAGGCGAAACAGAAATAATCCAATATATGCACACAATTATATAATAAATTATTGCAACAAATGTTCGAATAATTCGACTTATGAACGACAGAACATCAATTGTTAGAGCCTTTCTAAATGTAGTTATACATAAGTGCATTTCCAAAGCATTTTTGAGGTTAGTTCAGCAGTGTATTTTTTAAGTAGTGAAGACGCGTCGCTCAAGATTTGCAGTGTACCTGGAATTAATGTGTACTAGTTTAAACCGTGAGAACATTTCTTACTCTGTAAATAACTGTTTGAAAAGAGGAAATAACTTGAAACTTAATGTCCAGTGATCACCGTCTGTACAGTGCGTTACAATAGTGCTGCTCATTTGGCGGCAAACACGGCATGCCCTTATCAAGCGCTTGTCTGCGAGAAAACGATGGTTCTCAACTTGCGTCAGCTCGACGGCAGAAGAGGAAGGCTCTCAAGGGAGATCGGTTCTAGTCTAGTCCAAGGCGATCAGCATGCGGGTCACTGCAATGGTCTACCCAAAGTTGGCCCCAATTTTGCATTTGAGCAAGGCTGCGTTAGGGAATTATAGGATTGGCCCTGTGTAAGAGAAAATATTCTATTTTCAATTCTAGGCAACACTTACGAAACGAAAATACTTTTTCTGTGATATTAAATAACATAAATTATCAAATTGTCAATTTTAAACATATTTCGAAGTTTTGTTGTTTATAACCACTCGTACTACAGAGGTAGGGTTTAGGTTTCCGAGTAGGTTTAAAAAGATCCCATTTTGTAATACGCGGCTTAAGAATCATAACTTTGGCTCAAATTGTCTGTCCGCTTGATGCCCGACATGTCACCTCACATTCACACTTACATGTTTCCTTACATGATATTCACTTGTTCTTCGGAACGTTTCTCGCATTTTCCCTATAAGTTCCTGAAATGTTCCTACACATGTTCCGCACCATGTTGCTTAAATATTACCCCACATGTTTACATGTTCCCTTTCACTTCTGCTAACGTGTTCCAGACATATTCACAGCATGACCCATACATCTTCAACTTGAAATTTAACAACAAATTCCTAAACTTATTTAAGGTTTGTCGTGATAATACTTTCCTAAACCTTACGGCGATGAACCCCACAAAAAAGAAGATTCTAATCATACAATATAGCAATTTTTAAAACACTGATATAATAGAGAAAATAACTTATAGAACTTAATATTAGAAGTGTGTGACAATCATTGGAATGTAGTGGGAGGTTTTCTTCAATAATAGAGAGTAACGTCCAAAAATATCTAATTTTTTGAGCGTAGGACGCGTGCTTTATTCTGCCTTGCATATTTTACCCTGTTAGTGGTCGCCATGGTTAAGTACAATAAGCAGCCTACTAAAACACTCTCGCGCTAAAATTATATCGTTTAGTATCCTATCATCAAAAGCCTCTTCATTGTTCAATGTGAATGCAATGTTCATTGTTAAGATCACGAAGTATCTCACAAAACCGACAGTAAAATACATAAACCTCCTTCGGTCAGACGCAGCGAACTGACGCGTGTTTAAAGGCCAGCCAACGAGCGCAAGGTAGAGCGAGCCCCGGACAGCGACGAGCGACAGACTGCGGGCCTCAGCAGGGCCGCTTTTCGTTTCGCTTTTATTTAGCGGCGCGCGAGGCGAGACGTGGCGAGGCGCGGCAAGGGGCGGTGCCCCGTAAAACACGAGGTCCTCCTAATTGGATTGGCCGCGCCGCACCGCGCCGCGCGCTCTCTCGTGCCGCGCTCTCGTGGCGGGCGGTGCGCGAGAGGTAGGCGCTGGCGCGAGCAGAGGGTCACCGCGCGCTCATCATCCCTCAGCGTGGGGCGTAACTTCCAGCACGCGTTTCAGAGAGGGATTCAGTTAAAATTATTTCAAAGCGATAAATATTTTGACTTTTCGTCGGCTGTTTGCTGTGTAGTTGAAAAGTGTTGGTTTCGGTTCAAACATTCGAAGTCGAGATTTGGGTTGGAAAATCCTTTTTGAATAAATATTGAACTTTTATCATGTTTATCAGGGCACCTACTCTTGTTTGAGTAAGAAATTTAAATAAAACTTATAGTGCAACAATAGTACATACATTCTTAAATTATTGGTAACGGTCACATAATATATTATTGCAAGTTCTTACCTAGTCATATTTCAGCCAGTACTATTCAAACAAAGTAGCAGATGCACGAACCCGTAACTTTGGCATCAAGGAACTTGCCACTTCGTAGACATCTTCAAAACAAATTTTGACAATTGCATTATTACTTATGATATATTTTGGAACCAATAGCAGAATATTAAATTATGGTGTGAACACCGGAATATTAAAGCACTTTTACGGCAATTGAAAACGTTTCTAAATTAGGGTTCATTTGCACAAGCAATGTCTGAGCAATGATTTTTTTAAATTACACGACGAATTTTATTGTTTTTGAAAAATACAACCGAATCATTTTTTGAAGTCGGTAAAAAACTGAAATTAAAACTTAAAAAAGAATTCCAACATTTGCAAAAGATGCATGAAACAATTTGTTTCGCAATATCTATTTCAGCAAATGGAAGAAGAGCCTACAGCACTACAATACTTTCTCTGTTTTCCACGTAAGTACACACACTCAACACCATCCTCCATGGCGCTGCAACAGGTCTCAAGTGGCAGGAGGGTAGGAACCTCGCAAGTGTGGACAGGCGAGCACGCTTCAGGGAGCAGCCAAGCGCCCAGGCAGTTACCCAAAGGTGGATGCTCCCTCACTGATCTCAACTAGAGTCCAAATGCGTTCACATGCAAAAACAATTTTTAAACAATTATTTATTACCAAATATCAATTTTAAAAACTTTAAATTATTGTAAAAGGACAATATTATAATTTAAAGTATTTTACAAATAAATTACTTCAATTTGGATCTTGCGTTTCCGTTTTATTGAAACCACACCTCTTCACCAGTGGCAGAGACAATATACTAATGTTATATTGTTAATATTTTTTGCCAAATGACATCAGGTGTAATTTTGCATACCATGTAAAACTTATCACAACTTTCTAAGATGTATTTTAGGTGGTCTTTCAATTAAGACATGAGTATCTCAGTCAAAACTTCCATTATTGTCTCTACAACATTTTCGTTCGTTTCAACACAACACAAAAACTTCTTTTATGAAACGAATACATATTAAAAAATAAACTAGAATAAATATATTTTCAAAAATATCAGTTTTCTCTTAGGAAAGGTTAACCTGTTATCAGAGAGGGGAAAAACAAATCTTTTCAGCCATGTAACAATGTAATTGAAGACCTTGGGGCAATAATGTGCTATGCCACATTTCTGATGAATTTGAGATATTAGTATTTTCGATGCTCCAAAGATGTATCCAAATGTTGAGTTTTTATTTCAAAATTCACCGAAAGATAGCGGCGTAAATTAATTTTCTTTCTCCCAATGTGTAGAATGCAATGTCTAATCTTATTCTCTCCTTTTTCTCAAAACTTACGAACAGTGGTATATCATGACAATGCCTCGAGCTCTTCAATTGTGTAGGTACTATAACAAATAAGGTGTTTATTTTATTACCATAAAAATCAAAGCGTAATGGCAACAAATATTTTATAGTATACAAATATTTTAAGTATATATTTTATAGTATATTATATAGTATAGTTTCGTAGTATAAATATTTTATAGTTTTATAGTATTTTATAGTAATGGCAACAAATATTTTATAGTAATGTACCTGAAGGTACATTTTGTTAATTGCCGCTATAAACGCCCTATTCGTACGTTTGGGCACTTTTCAGACCACAGCGCTGCACCTCGGGATGAGACCTCGTCCATGACCCTCTTCCAGAGGAAATTGCACTTCGTTCGCCCTCTTCCGAGGCGCAGAGGCGCACATCCGCGTTGCGCTGGTTTCAGACGCTTCTAGAAACATTCAGCGTGTCCGCGGTACAAATTTCCGTCGAGAATGTGGTGCCTTTAGGATGAAGCTAGTTTTCGCGAACGAGCGAAGTGTTCGGCTACGAAATAGAGAACTTTTCCGAAAATGGGATGTTGTGATTACTGCTAGGTTTCCTAGGTGAAATAATGGTAAATTTTGACTCAGCAGCTGTAAGGACTGTGTGAAATCAATAAAATAAAAAAAAATATGGGGTATTCTCATTAAAAATATTTTTAAAATATTTTATTCACTTTACACAAAATCAATGTACACCTAATCTAGAATATAAAGCTTAGGTATTTGAGTTAATGAGGATAAACAACAGTAAAATGGTTATTAAATGAACATTGATTATTTATGTAATTTTTATAGTTTCTAATAGTTTTAAACTTCCTGATTAATTAACTTAAGAAAAAATTTAATTGAAATTGGAATATAATTGGAAAAATATACTCTTAACTTGTAATTTATTATGAGCGTAAGATCTAAGTATCGATTTTTGTCTTTGCCCAGTTTCCTAGAGCGAATGCTGAGATAGTCCTTACTAAACAGTAAATCGATGTTTTGCACCGAAGTAACACATTCAACTGTAAATATATACTGTCCAACCTTCGATACTATTCATTATTGCATTTATTATTATTATTCCTCTACATCACTTCTAAAGAAGCTATGAGTCGACTGAATATAAAATCTACTCCACGTTGCAACCAGACACCTAAGGAGCAGATCTAGGGATTGTCGGTGCCTTTACAATACTTTGCGCAAAATTTGGGCCGTTCCAATAAAGCTATTTCTTGCACTTCCCAGTCTTTTGAATTAACTGGAAGTTTAGACAAGTTCTTACACACATTTTGCGGAACAAATCCCAGAGCTCCGATGACTATCGGTACGGTCTGTGCTTTTATGATCCACATTTGGCTGATCTCGATTTCCAAACTCTTGTATTTAAGACGTTTCTCTGCCTCCCTGGTTACGAAGTTTTGATCGCAAGGCACAGCAACATCTGCAATTAGATACGATTTTTTCTCCAAATCCCGGATAACAATATCCAGTTAATTTGTCGCTATTGTGCGATCCGTTTGAATCTGTTGGTCGTACATATTGTATAGGGTCCAACAGACGTCACCGGTTTTGGTGTTTGTTTCCACTAGAGGCTTGTGTTTGGAACTTTGAGGGCGGTGCAGATCTGCCTGTGGAGGTAACTATACACCCTCTTGTGTATTTTCAAGTGTTCTGTCTTTGCTAGAGTTGGAGAAGCTGAGACAATATGATCAATGGTTTCTACTTGTTCCTGGCAAATGCGGTATTTATCATCTTGAGAAATTTTGAGAATCACTTTATCATAATGTCGTGTTGTCAAGGCCTGATCTTGGGTTTCATTCTTCCCTATTTAAGCCTCATAAATTATTATTATTATTATTATTATTATTATTACAATACTACGTCATCCGGACAGCTATGAGCATTTACAAGAGATAAAAGAGGGCGCTATCCGATGCGTCTTCTGATGTCGAGAATGACCTTTGATCGACCATCTTTTGGCAGAAGGTTTCCATATTGAGTGTTACATTTATGTATAAACGTACATGCATTATTTTACAAATATTTAATACTACTTGCCTGCAGCAGCATGAATGCTCTTGGAGAAAATCACACTAAATGGTGTTGAAAAAGTCGCAACCATACAGGTCAAGAATAACAAATAAAATACTGTAGTATTACACTACAATAAATTCAATAGTTTAACAAACACGTTCCTCAGTAATACTGCAATAACGTAGTTTAGTAAATATTCAGTACCACAATTCTTTACAATCTAAGAATTTCACAAATATTTACAGTTCTATAACTCAACAAGTGATACATATTAATGAAAGGCGACCTCTAGCTTATAACCTTTTATTTATTTATTTATTTATTTATTTATTTATTTATTTATTTGTCAAAAAAACAGTAAAAACTGTATATGACGTGTGGGGAAAGAAATTTATCTGCGCACACTTTCTTGAGGGCCAGAATTTTATTAAAAAAAACAAACGAATTTAAAAATGAATTTAGAAAATAATTATTTTAGAAAAATAAAGATATTTGAAAAATGTTTTTTCCCGAGTTATAGAAAATCAATTTCAACTGTAAATGAACTACAAGCAAAAGGAGTGCTCAACAAAACGTGCGCACAGTGAAGCTACATTTACGTCCAGAAGCAAAACAAGGGGCCATCTCAGCATTTGCTCAATGGATGAGGGAAACTGGACAAAAAGCTGATCGAGATGGGGGTCATTGACCCGGAAGCTGAAGTACATTACTTGTTGTCATCACCTTGCTGTCGAATGAAGTCCGTAATGTAATGCCTAATAATTTAGTGAAAATGAGAATTAAGTCAGTACGTGTAGCATAAGAATAAACTTAATTACATAATTAAATAATTGTTAATCATTGGTGATTTTCAAATCATTGTTGTCGTATTTTTTCCGAGTTCCTGGGTATCAATAGACATTTTTCAGGAGTCGGAGGGTGCATAGTTTTATTTCAATTTCTGTGTATATTAGAAATTAATAATACAGATTTAATGATTTTATCATCATTGTTGATATATTTTAGGTAAACATTAAAGTAATTCAATAAAATTAGGAAAAAATGTGATTCAAAATCATAAGACAGACAACATTTACGGTGAACGAATAAGTATTGGTTTGTAAGTATTAGTATTAGTTTTCTAATTTACAAAATAATAAATCATGTTTAGTCTCAGAAAATTTCTTACCACTATTAAATCATGCTAAAATGTCAAGCGTCTTATAAACACCAATGCATCTTGGTAAGTATATCAATATGATTTCTGAGGCATTTATTTCTCAAGAGAGCCCGGTCTTGAAAATCAGTGCCACGTAGAAAATAAACCACACGATGGATTCACGGTGAGGAACGTCGTGAAAAGGCTTACGAGACAATATTACGAAGGCTTTATGGAGATCGTAAAAAAACTACCGAACTGCGAATGGATGGTTCATGTATCAGCAGAACACATAAACCGCTGTTGAGCACCACTCGGCCTCGCCTGTGTCTTCTCCTTGGTCCGCAGAGCTACGGACGGTGGGCGGGTCTGTTCACAGCGCAATAAAACCGGGCGTCCGTCTTTTTTCTCCAAGCACTTCACAGACTGTCATGGACATTTGGTAAAATGAAGCAAATTATTTTTGATCCTCTCTACTTCCACAGCACAAAAACTAGCAGTTGGATTTGAATTCGTTAACAATCCTTTATTTTTTTGTAAGGATGAGTGCACATACAGGCTTCCGTAAAAACTATCACTTTAAAGTGGGAATTACGTTATTTTTACATTTTGTATGAATATACTTCATTATTGTGCAATATTAAGAAGATTTAATAAACGAATTTTATCGTTATTATATTCCATACTGTTTTCAAAAATTTCGTATTACTCAAATCATCAGGGTTTAATGCAGCCTCTGTAACAAATGATTTCTCAATATCAGTCATTTCAATGCGTATTGATTACTTGCATTGGGATTTAGTTACGGCCGAATTAAAAACTCATATTCATGTTCATGAATTTGTGAATTTAAAGTTACATTCATTTTTTGAAATTCAATATAAATCTCGAAAACTTTTAAGGACATAATTTATTTCCCCAAATATTTGTATGCCCAATAGAATTAAATATTTCTCTGATAGTCTAAAAATTACAAGCTTAATATTTTCAATTTTTGCAGAAATAATAATGAGAAGAAATAAGACTCTTCTGAACACAATTGTCTCTCCGTTAAGATTATAAATAAGTGAAAAATTGAAATTAAATATTTCAAAAAATATTGTTTCTCTCTTCGCAAGGCAACCGCATAAAATTTATCTTAAGAAGAAATCGTGACTGAAACTATTTTAATATGGATCAGCCATATTGTCCGAGGAATAACAACTTTGCTGAAAATCCTTCCAAAGGATTTGCCGCTAGCGTTGTTTACAGACGGACGGACAGTCGGAGAAGTTTTGCCGTAAACCAATTTTTGGATCCAAAAAAATGTGAATTACAACTTTTCAATGTATTTGAGGAATTTGTGGATCGTTTATGAATAAAAATGATCCACTCTTTCGGTACCAGGGACCCGCAAAGGAGATTTCCTGTGAAAGAACCTGTTGTTTTTTTTGTTGGAATATTACAAGACTTTCCTACCTGCGGTGGCCTCCTCTGCTCCGTCCCTTCCCCACCCCGTCTAATCTCTACTGCTCCAAGACACACAATCAGCTTCTCTCTATTCTCCTGACTATTTTACGTCCCACACCTACCTACCACCGGGAGAGGTGACTCGGTGATCAACTGATGTCACTACAGAGCCTCTGACCGGGAGGTTCTAGTTTCGAGTCGAGCAGGATTTTCGACACTAGCTTGTCAGCTCGGTTTCATTAAGTCTCTGTCTGGAGGAAAATTGTAGTGGTCGGCTGCTCAGCTCTGCTCGGTAGTTTTCCGCCATTTCTCCGATCAACGCTAGAGAAATGCCGGGGCAGTACACTTACAAACGGGACACGAACAGTGCGCGGTTTTCCCTTTCTCTTCGTTGTTCTATCCTCACCCCTTACACACACACTAACATTCACCACTCTACCACACATGCTAGGAGACCAGTCGGAGATTTAGAGCTTGTTCCGTCTGCGACGGTGCCCTGCTGATGGAAAAATCCTGGTTGGAGAAAAATCGGTTATTCGACGGTAGCTCAGCGCCAGATCTCGTCATCCAGCGAGGGAAGATCACCACCACATCTCGATGAGAAAACACTCTGTACACTTAGAGGACTCAGTAATTGATGCGCTCGGAATCACTAACAATCAATCCACCCTACCATGTTTGAAACCATCATCGTTGCTACCACCATCGTCGAATACATATGTATTGTTGCATACTCCACTCGAATTCTTTGTAACTATTTTGATCTCCGGTTATTCTAAGTCTAATTGCACAATTGAAATTAATTAAAAATTCATTTAGTAGACAATTTTATAGGCTTTTAGAAACGTTTAATTACCTTTGTTAGTCTTACTAATTGTTTTTTAGATATTAGTGAAAATTGAATGAACGAAAAATTAATTTTTAAGAACCAGGAAAGGAAGTTGGAGATAGATTTACGGTACCTCATGAATATACTAATTTTTTTAGTCTTGATGGTCATGTATATAAAAGTTCATTAAGGTCGGACTATAACTATAAATCTGGTTACAAAATAACAAAACTATGCATTATTGTTTATATAATAGAAAATAATTAAAAAAGTAGTCTAACTTTTTGCTCGCGAAACTTAACTACGTTTCAGTGGAAACGTCATCAAAATAGGTTAGCAGTTCCAGAGATCAACCCTAGAGAGATACAATTGTAAAAAACAATTCAATTGGTTTTTAATAAGCAATTAAATTGTAGTATTGAAGTATATAAATAAGCAAATAAGATTGTAAATAGGCAATACACTTACAATCTACTTATTCCTACCATCATCAATCTCCTGTTGTTGATTGTATCGTATTGTATTGGATGTAAATTCCTTTTGCAATATTATCTACACATTAATAGCATTAATTCCCCTACTTGATTAGACACCTCTATCATCGTCCAGTTACCGGAACAGAAGGCTTGAAGATGGAGTGCGGGTAAGATTTAACATCTGGATTTAAAGGGCCGTCTACTATTTGCTTGTCCCATGTAAACATACACCATCCGTAATCAGTAATCTATCACAGCCAGTCTTTATTCTGTTCTACTCATAGTGGAAAGCAGATGTAAAACAATATTATACACTTTCCCAACAAAGGGGAGGACATAAAGACGTATGCGTCTTCGCTCATCTATGGGCATAATTTAGTACGTCACTCATGCACATGATACTATTACAACAAAAATTTACAGTAGGAATTGTAAATTAAATTAGTGTAAAACTGTTTAGAATTCCTGATTAACTTTATTTACCAAATAATAATGATGATCATAGTTTGCGAATTCGTAACTGTCAAAAGGAACGAGAACTAGCAAGGTACCAATAAAAGCGATCTTACATTGAAGCGCGGTTTTTACCGTCGTTTCACTGCACCGGCGAACTTTATAAAAAGAAAAAAGCCAATCGAGGCATATTGCATTGGGAAGCAAATGCGATCCGACCCCAGGTTGGAATTCAGTTGTCGTCCAGCGTTGCGTGGAATCTCTTCAGGGAATATTTACAACTTCGAAGCGGAAACGACGACTGAAAGAATGTTCCCGGGAATAGCTACGTCTTGAAGGTAGAACATCCAGACCCACTCGAGGCGCCACGTATTCAAGGATTAATGTGGCGGTTCCATTTATGAATTTTTGAAAAATAGCCTCCAAGAAGCAGAATAAAATTATAAAAATTTACATAACGTTTTAAACTAGTTGTATGTGGTATACATTTGAGATCAATAAAAATATTTGCTAATATTTTAGTCTCAACTCCCTCCATTTTACAAAAGAAGTTTTTGTTTTACATTTCGTGTTCCCCTACATTCCGCAACATTTTTTAACTAATAGAATAGACCGACTGAGGTGATACAGGACATCGGTTGACGTTTCTGCAGTGCGTCTGTGAGGGAAGTTCTAGGGTTCCAGGCCAAACTGTGACAGGATTTTTGGCAATTAGCTGGATTTTTGACAGATAGATAATTCATTCGCTGTCTCGAGAAAAATTATTGTAGCGGCCGTCTCTGATCCAGAGATTTCCATGAACCTTTCCTTCCTCTACCTTGTTCTATTATCACCCCTCACTTATACCCTACTTTCACTTATATGCACTACAATACCACACATATCGGGATACCGGTCGGGAACTTAAATCTTGTCCAGTTTGGGGCGGTGCCCTGCTGGTGGAAGATACCTGGATGGTGAAAACTGCAAGCCGGCGATAGGGAGGCGCCGCACCTCACCATTCAGCAGGGGAAGATCACCCACCAATATACTGTGATAAAAGCAGGTAGTACACGTACCGGATAACGACGGAGTTATATTATGCAATTGCACCCGGAAACATGAAATTATCAATCAATCATGGAATGGATGAGAATGTATTTGTAAATCGTTTTTAATAAAAACGATTTTTCTAAAATTTTGTTTCAGTGGGAACTTTTTTAAGGCGAAACAATCTAATTTTATTTTTATTTCAGAAACCTTCAGAAGTATTATCACAGAAAAATATATTTCATGCATCTGGTTGTCGAGTATTATCATGAATTATTTAACATTTCTTTTTATGACAGAAACCCTTTTTATTCAGATAACAAGCGATGAATCATTTTATAGCATGGCTAAAATGTTATTCGTCGTTCATGTTCGTAAAGTTAAATTTTGTACACATTTTAATTCATAACAACATTGAATAAATGTTCTTCTGAAGGTTGAAACGACAAAATTCATATTTCATCCAATGTATCAACATCCATCATTAAATTGGGGGTCACAACGTGATTTGCTTCAAAATTATGTGTAACTTCCTCGTTAGTCGTAAAATATTTCTACTTGGATTTCCTCTGCATTGTGAATCACATCGACTATTGACATTTTTATGCCGCCGGTGATTCTATTAACGCAACCACCATTATCGGCTTCTACGCATCAATTAAGGTCCGTGTCATGCCCTATTGATTGGCACTTTACCGGTTGTAACACTGTCACGGACGCTTGCGCTTTTGATCCGCAATCATGATGGCAGGTCGTTTATCACAGCTGCCTTCATTGTGCAGGCAACGCCTCATTATGCACACCTACCCGTCTTGGCTGAGGGTAAACCAATACACAAGTCAGTCGTGTGCACTGTTCGCAAGAAACAGGTAAGGAGTAGCGGTAATGTGTCACTATTATTATGGTAACGGTGGCAACTCTTAAGAAATTCTATGAAAAAAATGAGCAATTTTCCTCGGAGGCTTAGTGATATTTTAAATGGGTGAAATTTTGACCTCTCTGTACAGAAAAACTCTTAAGCAACTAGCAGTAACATTTCTAGTTTAAATATGTTCTTAAAATCTTAAAGTAAACCATGATAAAATAAGTCCAAAAAGGGTATTTTTTCTAATTTAATTTCGTAAATATTCGTTTTCGCAATTAATTTATTGAGGAAGAAATTCAGATGTGATTTGTAAATTTGTTTGATGTCATCGTACTATTTGGTTTGTAAGATGAATCGAATTAATTCAATAAAAATCGTATATCAACTGTCCTTAAAGTTTGTCCTAGCCGAAGTTTTAATTTAATCAATTTCTCTTTCACTTTATGTGGAGAATTTTTTAAGAGTATTTTGTACTTCTTTGTCAGGTGACTGTTCTTTACTTTCTTCAATAACCTTTCAATGCTACGACAACTACTGTTTTGTCGCTGACATTCCAACGACAAGTAAAATGCATTACAGTTGTATTTTTCTTTTACTTAATTTTTCACCTTCATTGCCTATAAATTGAAATTTTTCAGTTTCCGTTTTTAAAAGTAGAAACATTCTCACTCTTAGAAAATATTACATTATTTTTAACAGAAATAACGCAAAATTGTTGAGCGTTTTAGGAATCCCCTTTTTAATACAAAGTAAAACAATACGAATATTTTACAAATAAAATAGAAATGTTTTATTGCGATGCAATAAGAGTAGGTCTTGTGTATAACCAAAACTATTCAAATTAATTCTCATCAATTTTACATTCCGTGGCAAATTTAAAATATATATTATACAGAATATCACATTAATTTCGAAAATAATTTTTTAATGTAGCGAATAATGCATACGGCCACAAATGTTAAACGTTATCATAAACTTTGTTATTGAAATGTCAGTAATACTATTTACAACAAATTTTATTATTATTATTATTATTATTTTACTGCCAACTTAACTCAGTGAATTGAGTGCATTACGAGAAATTAAACATGAACGTGTGATATTGATATGATTTGATATTGAAATGATTTTCAGTTCATTGTTGAATTTTGTTTGTTCTAACACCTTGGATTTTAAGAAACACTTCTTTAAAAATAAACAGCTAATTGTTTACCAGAATATCAGGTTCATTTACCTCCGCATTAGCACCTCACCTTCCGGAAAATCACTATGAAATTTCTGCAACGTCACAGCTATTTTCCGCTTAGTGTCCACACACAAAACACACCGCTGACCTTTCAAAGCGACTTTCTGTCCATTCTGTGCACCTCGTTGGCTATCGTCAGCATATGCGTACCGCCGGTGGGGGCACAATCGCTTCATTGTAAACGTTACAATGCCCGATCGCACGTGCAACGCGTTTAACGTGTCCGGTATGCTCCAGTTAATCTCAAAACAGCCTCCCAATTATTATTACGTCTGCTTTATCCGATAATGAATTATTAATAGCCGAATGCACCGCTGTTCAGCGCCCGCGTGAAGGGCGGCTACGGCCACCTGCGCGGAAGCGGCGTGAAGCGGGGGGGTAGTGAAGGGGACAGGGGGGAGACGAACGGGAGGGCGCCCATGCGGGAAGAGAAGTGCGGGCAAAATGCGAGAAATTAACGCACCGGGCGTTGAAACTGGCACTAATAAAAAGACAAATTTATTCTATGAAGTATTGATCTTCACACTTCCGAATGGTAGAGTTCCCTTTACTGTTTTGAAATGAAACTACTGCTACTACAATCGCAGATACTTTCTCGCATTATTTCTAACTTTTTTCAAATTTCGAAAAATCAGAAAGTTCAACAAAAATGACACTTGCGTCAATGTTTTCACCGTCCTTTGCTCTATCCGACGAAAAACATTTTGAGACATTTTTGAGATTTTTTAAAAATAAGTTGCATTAATTTAAAGCAGATATTACATGAAAATTAATGGTTTTTTTTTCAAAAATTGAACAAGACGTTATTTTAAGGTGTGTCTTTTAAAAAACGGATTTACTTGTAATTAAGGAAAATGTCAAAATAATCATTTCCATCTCCCAAGGCCCTGCATTCATTCAGATAGATCCAGGAATATTAAATTCGAAGCAAAATCGGCAGACAGGTACTCTTTATCCATTCACACAAGTGAAAAACTAAATTTTATATTTCATTAATTTATTCTAAAATATATTGACATTTTCATTGGAAATTATTCATTTATGAATGAAAATTGTAGAAGCGGCTGAACATTCGTTAAAATACATAATGTGCAACATTTTAATATCTGTGTACGTGTGAGATACATTTTCTCAGGTAGACGTTCACGTGCATGAGAGTAAAGAAAACATTAATATTCAACAATTTATCCTTTGGTTTTGGTAATACCAAAATAAATTGTAATAAAAAGGTTATCAATGCAATATCAAAATAAAATTAGTGATATGTTTTGCTTGTTTATATTTGTACGTTTTATCCAAATGTAGTTCAATAAATATTTAATATTATCTACAACATTTAATTATACTCATCACATATCAGAAGAAAATAAGCGAATGCATGTCAACTCTGAAAATGGAATATTTATGTACTAGTTTATGTTGCAGATACTTAAATTGCTTTTTTTATTTCAAAACTATGTATGTAAAGATCAAACTTGTATGTAAACATCAAAACACGATACTTATTTAACAAAGGTTTCATTACCTCGATTATAATATTAGTACCATTTTAAATAAATTTAAAATAAACCAAAAAACTAAAAAATTCTTGAAGAAGAGAGATAGAAAGAATGTCATATTTCCACAGATTTTTAATATAAAACATGTTATTGCCAACAGATTGTATTAACAATGCATGTATTGTGTATTTTATCGAAAAGAATCTTTAAACAGACCATTATCAGGTTTTGCTACAAAATGAACCAAAAAAGCTAAAATCATCTCTAAAACGATTAATTCCCGGTGATTGCAACCCCTCGCAACTGTAGATTTACAAAATACGATGGGCTGGCATTACTCTAGAGTTGTTGCAGAGGAAAGAGAAACATCGTAAAAGGTTAACTCTTTAACACTTGAAAAGACATCTGCGTTTTGTGCCGTCAATCTGCAAGCTCTTAGAGCATAAAACTGTTTACTGGTACTTACACACGTTATGTAACATATTTACAAAACGCCCGACGTAAAATGAAATGAATTGTAGTTTATGGGAGAATTACGTTGCAAAAACATGAAACATTTTAGGTTTCAAGACCTGATTCATAGCTCTTCAACTACATTTTCGTACAAACTCTTTTGACGAAACTTGTTTCCACGTATCGTAAACTTATACAATTGAGTTTTGATGAGAAAGTACGAGCTAAGTTAAAACCCATAATATACATTGCAAGTGTATGACTCCCAAATACTTTACAAAATTATGGATAACTGCAAATTACTCTTTCTAATGCAGATATTTTATATCCCTTTGTCACGTGCTATCTAACATACTTTTTATACATTTAAATGGGATATGAATTACTTTTCAGCGCTTAGCTAACAAGTAGTCGCACGCAAGTGAAATTCACTAGCGTACTTCACTGAAGTTCCTTTTTGACGCTTTTTTAAGTTTTACTTATATGGCCAAGCCACATTTTCCTGTTATTATGACCAGTAAAATTGCAGACATTCTGGAAATTTTGCAAACTAAGCTATCGATATTTTATATTTTAACTAAGTCACAAAACAGCGAAAATGTACCGAAAATATTCATATTTTCCTTTAAAGCAATATTACATATTTAAGTGTGTGAAAATAAAAGGACTGTTATTTCCTATCTTGGAAAGATATTAAATATAACAATTTTACAGAGTCAATTTCAAATTGACGTACTTTGGAAACAGCTTTCAAACTTTGTGAGTTTTACATATATACCCACATAATATTAATGACACCGCCTACAATGGTATTCTCTGAATATTTGGTTCTGAGTGGACTGTACACGACAGACAGGCATCTGAGCATTGCAGTGGGAGGTATTCTCTTCTCCTGCGCTACCTTCCACAACAAGCCCGACGTGACGGTCTGTACCAAATCGAACGAGTTCTAGAAAGAATTAACAGAATGCGTGGTCCTCCTTTAAGAGCATAAATGTTACAAACTTCTAGAGCAGTGATCGCCAAACCTTTGATCGCGAGCTACTAGTAGCTCGCGGGGCCATTTCCAATAGATCACGGTCATGCTCAGTGTTGGCAAACCTGAATTAGTTCCGCAGAGCTCAGATGACTCGCGAAAACGGTTTCTTGTAAACTCCCGCGATGTGATTTACCCATTGTTACTAATTGTAAGCTACATTTGTGCTAATGATGGCGCGTTGAAGCAAAACACTTAAAACTTTCATTCGGAATAAGAAACCGATTACTTCTTTACCCAAAGGGACAAGTGTGTGTGTGTGTGTGTGTGTGTGTGTGTGTGTGTGTGTGTGTATGTGTTTACTTTGCAATGAAAGTATCAGTTGGGAAAAAGGGAATGTCAAACATCCATTGAAAACGTCCGTTCAGGGATTGAAAGGGATTTTCCAATGAAATAAATAGGTGGAACAATTTTATATGTTGCTTTACTCTCAAAAAAGCTGCATCCGTGGGAGAAAAAATCTTATCCAAGGTGAATACAAGGACTTTGCTTGTTTGAAGCAAACACTTAATGACAAAAACAGTGTTGAAATTCTTTCGGATTTAAAATATTAATTCAACAAACACTTCAAAGATTTTGAAAGAATTTACATTGTCGCACAGTCCGTCAAATCACATTTTATGGAGATTCATGCTAAAGAGTTCTCTGCTTGTGTAATGGAACATTTTGATTTTGAAGGAGACAATGCAGCTGTGGAGTTGAAATAATTGATTTTCAAAATGATCTTTAAAATCGCTTTCTTAAAGTTCTGAAAATACTTGATCTCTTGTTCATAAAGAAAAGTACCCAATTTTGGTCCAGAATGATCAAAAAGAAAGGCAATGTTCAGCTCAACGTATCTGCATGAGGTTTTCTTTTCCAGTATGAAATTTATGAAACAAAGTACAGAAACAGACTCAGTGATGAACATTTGGACAACTGTATTCAAAACGCAGTCACTAACTACTCTCCCAACAATAAAAGAACTTGTTGATGACAGAAAATGGTAGCATATTTCTCATTAAATGTTTGATGAAAAATCTGTTCTTTCATTTAAAATTTGTTAGTAACTATATTTCAGTTTTTTTGTAATGTGCAAATTCATTTCAATTTATTTTCGTTGTATGCAGTTTTATTAAAATTTGTTTTATATTCCACAGAATTGTGTGTTTATATACAAACAAATGTTAAGATTAAAAATTTTTTTTTTCTGTTTTGGTTTCTTGGTAGGGCACAGTAGGATTGTAAACGGGATGGTTGCCCTCAAGCTTCATAAATTTGACAACCATTATTCTAAAGCATATAGAGGGTTTGAAAGCAATCATGTGTGCCAATGAACATACAGTAATAAATCGTATTGAACGAAGTTACACATGAATAATTTTTTCCTGAATTTTAGGCAAATTCGTATGTACTGGTGTTAAACAGAACTGTTTCTGACGCAGAAAAGATATTTCATACAGGCTAGCTGAAGAATATCGTACATATGGTTTACCTAATAATGAGAAGCAAATTCATTCTATATAATTTCGCTAAGAATGTGTCATGTTTTTTTACAATATTTATAAGAATTCATCGATACAAAACCTGTAAGTGTGCTGCCACTGTCTAGAAAATTGCTCGCCAAATCTAAATCAAATATATTTAAGATCAAAAAGTAGAAAAATTTTCATTATGACACAAAAACAGACAACTGTAATAATAATCACCCATAACTCACTAACAATGTGTCCTAGGCTCTTAAAACTAGGATTTCATGTCTCCATATTTTATGGAGGAAAGTAAATTGTGTGGGTATACACATGTTGGGGGTCTGGGTTAGAGCTCGAGTTTTGAGTATTAAGCAGTATTTTGCAATAGAGGACCATTTTAATACTTGTATTACATTTTTGGACATTTAGCTATTCTGGGGAGCCCTATCCTACCGCACGGGTGCTCAGACATGAGAAATGACACCAAACGCATGCAAAATTAAATTAAACAAATACGGAAATAAATAATATTCCACGATAAAATTAAAGTTAATATTTGATTTTCTGAAATTTACTTTCAAAACTTAGGAATTTCAGAGCGGTGAATAGCATACAACTCAGAGACTATATTGTTGTAAAACAGTTGAGGGGCTGGCCATTATAATTCATAATTCGCAATTAAACTTTCATCTTTGAAACAATGATTTACAATGTGCGGAACGTTCGCACGGATCCAGCAAGCGTAATTATATTTTCTTACTGCATTGTTTCACCGTTTCACTCATTTCACATTTCTAAACCATCTCCTAACCCAATTTGCCGCCGTGCCGGTCAATCAGCGCCTAAACAAGACACCAGCACTCGTCTGTTTCCTTTCCACGTACTTAAACCGCTTGCTACGAGAGCGCATCCCGTTGCTCGCCGGGGTACTCCAAAAGTAGCATGGGTGCTCACCAATTCCGCCCTGCGTGACGCGGCGCGGCACAAAGCGTGTAAAAACGCGCCTCAAAATCCATGCAAAATTAAATTAAACAAATAGGTAAGTAAATAATAATCCACGAAAAAATCAAAGTAACTATTTGATTTTCTAAAATTTACTCTCAAAATTTAGAAATGCTAGAATGTTGAATAGGAAACAACACAGAGAGTGCGATACTGTAAAACAGAGATTAGGGACTTGCCATTAGAATTTATAATCCAAAATTAAGCTGTTTTCAGCTTTGAAACAATGATTTACAATTTACCCACCGTGTCGGTCGATCAGCGCGAAACCAGACTCCGGCGCTCGTCTGTTTCTTTCCACGTACTTAAAACGTTCGCTACGAGAGCGCGTCCCGTCGCTCGCCGGAGTGCTCCGAAAGTAGCATGGGCGCTCACGAATTCCGCCCTGCGTGGCGCGGCGCGGTGTCGCTGTCGCGGGGGGTAGCGATAATTGAGTTTTCGCACGCGCTGCGCCGCTGTCGGCGACGCGCCGCCCGCAGCGCGCCTGGCGGCGGGGGGCGCAGGGCGAGCGGCCCGCGCGCCATCCATCACGCGCGGTCGCTGCCCGTCGCCGCCGCCCCCGCCTCCACCCCCGCCGCCGGCCCCGCCACCGCCGCCGCCGCCGCCCGCCGTGTGTGCTTCGTACTCATTGTGTGAGACCCGCCCAAGGAACGGAGGCTTTCAGCGAACCCGCAGTGCTAGGGGTCGTGAAAAAGATATTCCGAAGGTATAAATAAACGGAAGAATAGCAACGTAGCAAAAGGAAACATTCCGTTTTGTGTAGTAAGATATTACATTCTATAATAGGTGGCAACAAATAGAGGCAAGTGATACGACACAATTCATAAATAAGAGCATTATTCGAGTTAGGTAAATTTGTTTAAATAGCAAAGATGAATTGTTTTTATATTGATTTTTATATCTTGTTTTTAATTGTAATTGTGTTTTGTAATTGTAAATGTACTTTCATGTTTTTGCATTCTACCACCCGCCCAATTGTAGAAAAAATCTTATATCTAGTATCTAATGATACATTAACCACCGTACTGAGATATTTTTCGTCAAATTAGCCACTTTTAAGTGGAAATCCAAAGATATTTGGTGATTTTGTACGAATAATTTCGCATTAGATAATGTCAGTGACAAATTCAACTCGTAAACCCTTATGGGACATCGAGTACTTGTACGAGTATGTGTAATTTTTTCGTTTGAATGTTTTTTGCCTGGGGGAGGGAGTCTCCGAAAGTGCCCTAATGGGATATATTTCAATACTTCGTGACCAATTATTACGTTTGCACTAAACATCATTCGTAATGCCAATTGTTGTGTTTTCAGTGACTTGAAAGTATTAACCATTTTGGTTTTGTGTAATGTACGGGAGTCCCATGAAAACAGAGAGAATGTCGTGCCTTTGAAAATATTAGCAAATCATTATCCAAAGGATCAATTACATTTCTTCAGATTCTCAATACTAATTTTCATAATATTATTTTGAATGAAATACCTATCTTACGGCTGTCTTTTTTATTTAAACATATTTCTTTGATGGATAACTTAAAGGTTCGTGTTGCATGTGAAAACAAGATTACCTTCCAACAATATGAAATAGACATTATCATCGTGTAACCGACTGATATGCATCTCAAAATGATCCATTTGACCACTAATTGTGTTGCAGAAACTTTATAATATATCTTCAGTTTTATTAACAACGAATCGAGAGGACTATCAGAACGCAAAATTTGTAAATCCTCTAAACTGATGATTTTAAGATAAGCAAGATCGAATAGATTATCATATCTAGGAATTGACCTCCAAAGCGTTAGAGATGGTTAAAATTTAAAAAACGTGGTATTCAGAATAATATTTTTTAGTAGACTGATACTGTCAGACTTCATCAATTACAGGAATTCACGTGCCTGCTAAACGGATGATCTCAATACTATCTATTCCATTCCAATCCCTTAATTTGTTTAACTCTCAACTGTGATCAAACAATTTTGACAGACTCTTTTATTCTTTGTGACTCATTATCTTCCATCGAACCTCATTAACGAACTAAACATGACAGTGGTCCCCACGCAGAATAGGTCCAGAACTTTCTAGTGTTCAATATTTACTCTTAATTACAAAGTTCACAGTGAGAAGAAAATACATTTATTCAAAAAATGTTTATAATAATGAAAAAAATTTAAAAATGAAAAAATTCAAACCACATATTATGTACACATCTGAATACCCACAGAAACACAATTTTAAACTATTTTAGAAAACTTCATTATCTCAATCGTAACTTTCAAATAACAAAAATATTTTTATTATACTCGTATATAGTTTCTGTTTAGAAACACACTCACATGTACACTTGTTAATACACTTCAAGGAATTTTTACTAGAAAAGTGAACATCATTACAGTTTGGGTATGAAACGACTACGATCATATGTATGCAAGATCACTCTTGTAAACACGGGATTATGGTTATTACAATGTTACTGCTGCTTTCACGAGCATTTGCGTTGCCTAACAATTAAAACAGCGCTTTTGGATAAGTGAAGTTATTGATTTTACCTTACACTTAACACTATTGTTTCAACATACTTTCAGTAATCGCAATGAATTTCTTCATGAAACTATCATTGCGACCGTGTTAGTCATTAGCAATCGCCACTTTCAAACTGCTACAATTATATCTTAGCTAAGGCATTTTCCTGATTGACAGAAAGGCAATGTTTACACTCATTAGTAAATTTAAAACGACCCGTGGCTTCATGGCATAAAAGTAGAGAATGGACCTCTTTTAAATTTATTCTTTACGTTTTTACATTTTCACTAAAAATAAAGTATTGTTATCCTGCAGCGAAAAATGTCGATATTTTGTCAGAAATACTCGAATCCAAAAAATGGATAAATCTTGCTTCTAAAGTAGGGTATTACTTCTTCTAATACATTGTTTAGTGGGTCTACGTTTTGTGGGTGCTTGATTCCGAAAAATTAATTTGCGGTAATAAGACCTGACTATCCGTTAGAGCGAACGCTTGCGCTAAACCCTTCAGACGATTTTCCTCAAAATTGATGTTTCTGGATCTATGTGACCGACCTCAAGGCTCTGCAAATTTGAAACGGATGTTTTGATTTTTGGGAGTTCTTTACATAAAGCCTTCATATTTTCTCAAAAATGGCTCCAAATGTTTGGACATTTTCTTGGGATAAAGTATAAGAAACTTAAAACCCGATGCAAATCGCAATTATAAAATATTGTAAAATATCTAATCGTATGACGGTTTGGTACTTATATGATATTATAAAATAATATATTAAAAATATTCTACAATGTTGTATGAATGTATAAAAAATAATATTTTGTTGAACTCTGAATTTTACAAAATTGCAAACGTTTAACCTTTCTTTGGTGACTTCAAATTACAAAACTGAAGATATATAAGCTTTTCTTAATGAAATCTCCTCTTCAAATTTACATTTTCAAATAATGTCATGTATAAGTTTTCGAAACTGTAAACACTTTTCACATAATTTTCATGAAATACAAGCATTTTTTTTACATTTTTTCCTAAAAATTGGCCTCCAGTTTTTCCCTTAATATTTTACCGAATAGACCAAATCACGCTAATAAAAATGGGGGAGATTCCATTTTAAGTTAACACTCTATTTTCGAAAACTGTAAAACATTAACGTTCCAAAACTACAATATTGAAGATTGGCATCTTTTTCTTAATGAAATCTGTTCTATAAAATTGAACTTTAAATAAGGGCATGCACAATTGTTTTGAAAATACCAGTAGCTTTCGCTTATTTTTCTCTTGAAGAGAAGTCATGTCTTTCACGAAAAATGCTCCCAATTTTTTCTTTAGTTTTTCCTTACATGAAGCAAAGGAAGCTTAAAAATGAAATTATTCACTAATAATATTCTTGTATTTTTGTAAATAATTTTTTCAAGTTTTAAAATTATTCTACAGGCACGATAATCTGGCTACAGTACATCGCTCATATACTATAAGGAAACGGAATACCAAATAAGGGATTTACAGTAAATCCTAGCGCATTTAAGTAACCCATAACCGTGTCATGAAGTGCCATTTCAATATTTTTATGGCCTCACTCTTCACAGTCTTCGTAAGAAATATAGCTTTAATAAGACTTTCAAACATTGCTATGAAAGAAGAAAGAACACGTATGGTTAACAGGCCTGCCCACGACTCAAAAAGAACTTGCATTTCCATACCACTTCGTAACTGTCATATATTTCTTCCGCAATGAACTGCAGAACTCCCCAGGCCGAGGTGGAGATTACCGAATTGATGAATGCGTCGGGTAAGTAATTCAAGCCGAATAGAAAGTCGCACTTTCATTACTATTCTGAATTATTCATGCTGCTACTCTCAAACGTTTCTGTGAAACAATTCTACATCTATTTACTCAGCTATTATCGTTGTGATATCATTTTCTGACAGCGCAACAACTTAAAAAGAATCAAAACCAACAAGTACACGTCTGGTCTTATTTACGCCAAGTGCTACGTTTGTATTCTTGAGCCCAACATTTTAATTTCCGTCGTATAATTTCAAGAGTCTGTAGCCTGCGGTTCCGCCCGTGTTTTTAATTAGAGGGTTTCTCCGCAGATGTTTCCTTTCCGTACCACCCTCTGGCCGCCCCATCCCTTCTCTGCCTCCCGTCATTGTCGTCGTCGTTCCTCATCACCGCTGCCGCAACTTGCTCCACCCTTGCAGACGGCTTCTCTATTTTTTGTTAACGAGAGCAGCCCCTCTGAGTAAGTTTCCAATAATAGAAGGAAATAACTTCGAACAAATGTATACATGTAGACTTGTTTTCTGAATGCAATAAAGCCCCATTTCTAATTTGTTTCGTACAGAAAATACGTGATAACGTGTAGGGAACTTATAAATGAAAATTATATTTCTCCTGAAAAGAGACTAAATTCAGGAAATATCATTTCAGTTCTAAAATATTTTTAAAAACATTTAAATCTGAATTGTGTATCAGTAATACATCTCAATATTATTCTTCCACTCAAATTTTCTTCTTGAAACTCTCAAAAGTTAATACAGTTTGAAATTTTTTCACACACAGTCTTGACGAGAGCATTTTCAAGTTTATAGACCGATCATGAGTAAAAGAGTAAACATTCAGTATCAAGAAACAGAAGCAATTTTTTTCGTAGAACTGTACATTTGAATCCATAATCGTAAATACACTAACAGGAAAATGATGTTCCATTCTGAGATGTTTATATATTTTTTACAATATTCACAATTTCCCTGTGTGTAACAGACTGTGTCTGTCGCCACAGTCTTATAAAAGTTACACAATATAGGCGCTCCTGTATATCTGCAAACGTTATTCAGAGCTTTCTAAAAAATAGATATTTAAAGTTAAGTGTAACAACGCTCTGTCATCTGATTATAAAATTAAAGCAGTAATTCCTCAAAAAAAATACAATAGACAAAAAATAATTTGGCTTTTTGAGGAATGTTTTAATGTAATAACCAAAAAACAGAATATTCGAAACCTGAACCCCTTCCGATGCATCCCACCAACGATTTCCGATGCATCCCACCAACTCAACGACAACACACTTTACATGACCTATAGATGTTCTAGACCTAAAATACAAATTTCGTTCACGTTGTTCAAAGGAAAAAGGAACCTATTATTCTCTGCGATTGTCGAGGGAATTAAGATAAAAAAATGTAGTTCTTGCGATTCCAAAATAATGTTAACCGCTTATTCGAATGTAACCCCTCAAATCATCTGCAGCATCGCTTACTTCACTTATATGTTTCAAAGATATTTTGTGATGATGTGTAGAAAATTGGGTTCATGGTTTAAACTACCAAGAAATTAACACCATATTATCATTAACTTTTGGCGCAGTCGACGGTTAAGCAAAATTGAAAGCGTGAAGGGTAGGCAACCTGCTCTACACATGCGATGTACGTGTGGCATTGTCAGTGGTTTCAATTTTAAAACTAGTGGTGCTACAGAATGGCACAGACTTTCCCGTATTAGTTTTCTATTTCCTTGGGTCTTCGCTAGCTATTCGGAACTGCCACAAACTCTTTCTTGCCAGCTGACATCTATCACCGTCAAAAGTACATTTTTTTTGTCATTTTCTTAATTTTTCGCTTTTCCTATTGGTAGAACGGAAACATTAATTTTAGAATATTAAAGAACACAAAAACCAAGTCATCAATGGCAATTTTCCTTTAAAAATTATGTGCCATTTAAGAGAAAATGGCGTTTTAGCACTACTAAAAATGAGATATTTGAAGCTCATTTTCACAGAACATTTTTGAGTTTTCAAAACACTTTACTTGAAGTTATTTGAATCATTTATACTCACAAATATAATAATGTTTACAAGTTGCTGGTAATGTGCATATTAAAGATGTGAGAGATCTTTAAAAAAATACAATTATGTAATTTTTGAAAAAAACAAAAAAATAACTCAAAATAAACTTTACGCTATACTAAAGAGTGTAATTAGCACTACCCGTTACAAAAACTTTGTAGAAAAAAATTGCAGCCATATATGAGAAAATGGCGTTCGAGCGTTTCTGAAAATGCGAAATTTTGAGCTACTTTTCACAGAAAACTGATGTGTTTTCGAGAAACTTTACAGGGCATTACAGGGCATTACTTTACAGGGCATTTATTTAAAGTACATGTACTCATAAATATAATAATGAGAAAAAATCGCCGCTAATATAAATATTATCGACGTGACAAACGTGTAGAAAAATTTACATTTTTGTAATTTTTGAAAAAATCAACCTATAGAGCAATATGGCTTTTATGTCATCTGACAGAGTACATTTACCACTATCCCTACCAAAAGTTTAAAGAAAAAATTTCGAGCCGTTTTTGAGAAAATTTTGTTTTTGTAATTTTTTAATGTTGCACATATTGCACGCAATATTGCACGAAAACTACATAAATTTTCAGAAACATTTTCATGATCTTTATGAAAGAACTTAATATGCAGAACAAATTTTATTTGAAGAAAAAATCTGTATCTTCAATTTTGTAGTTCCAGAAAGACGCCGAAAAAAATTCAAACTTTCAAAATTTTCGAAAATTCAGAGTTATTGGTGAAAATAGGACCTATGCCATGTTAATAAGTGTATTTTACTCTATTCATACAAGAAATTTAAAGAAAAAATTTGGAGCCGTTTTTGAAAAAATTTTGAAAATCCCTGGGGAGCTTCATATAAAGTACCCCCAAATTTTGAAGAATCTTTTTCAAAATCTCAAAGCTTTTACTAGAATTAGATCGACCAGGGAATATCCATTTTAGAAGAAATCGTACGTATGGTTTAGGTACGTTATGGCTTCACAGACGGACAGACGGACGTTTTCCTTTCAATTGGGTTTTCGGTATGAAGGACCTAGAAAACAGGGTTTGTGGCTACACCACGTGTTAGGGGATTTTTTTTCTTAATTTAGCAACTGGTTTTATCCACTTCTTCGTTTTTACGGCCCGGCAATTTTTTTTCCGCCGAAAATTGGCCATTTTTTCGCGCAGCATTACATAATTTTCCCTATACTACGTATATCACTCCGTGTGTACGTACTTATACGGGAAAGTAATACAATTCTCGCTCGTATTCCTTCAACGGAACTACGTAACTTGCATATCTCTTACACACGTTGTATATTTTACTTACCATTGTTTGCAACTTATCCGAAAAATCATATTTATCTAGAGATGCATTGCTGAGGAATAATATTCTATATCGTTTCAATAATACATTATAATTAATTACTGTACAGACTGAAAAATTACATTTGTTCTACTTGTAAACTTTTATATCCTTGGTTATTATAAACATCCCTCACAGATTTAAGTCAACAAAAGAATGAAGCAATAGTAGTACTACTAGTAGTATACTAGTAATGGAACGTGCCCCAGGGGAGTCTCTCCGCAGCAAGTAGAATCAGGGGTTATTATTACAAATTGCAATTACGTTCGTAGCAACCAGATCGCTAGGAAACAAATGAAGGTGACAACACTTCCAGCGTCTGTTATGATTTTGATGAGAACGCAATTTACGTTTTCATTTGTTACAAGCTGCAGTTTGTGCCACCAACATAATTTCTCTCGTTAGCACTGACACAAGCCACTGATGCCACTGCAGAGGGACCACTGCATGGCACAGTGTGTTTTATATAGCATAAGCGTAGGTGAAAAATTACATTGTCTACAATCAACCAAATACCCTTTCTGTTAACGCATTAGAAAAAACAGTGTAATATTTTACTATTTTCGTTCCTGGCGCACCCCTTCCTATTACCAGCATCTTATATCCTACTTTCTTCTAACTATACGCCCCCTCACATTACCCTCACGCAACGCCCTTTTCCAAGATGCCACTGCCTCTTGTTGTCGCCTTCGCTACCTTCGTCCTCAAGAGGGCGGGCTGCCTCGCTTAGGAGCTCTGCCACGACTTAAAGAGGACAGATCTGTTGAAGAGCCCGTCGGTAAGAAAATACTTTCTTCCCTCCCCAGTAACTGGGATAAGATGATGATAGAAAAGTGGAGATTTTGGAACTTTTTTCACCGAAAGAAAGACAATATTGCAATATATTCTTAATACTCCAATTAAATCCGGCTGAATAAATGTACCATTGACTTATAGTGAGAATAAGAACATTAAATTGATTGTTTTACAATGTTAAAGAGTCAAAAACTTTAATATGTATCCCTCTATATTGAGACGGTTACTACATCCCCTTATTTATGTAAATATTTCCCCTCATGCTCTCCCTTCTCGTAAATACGAATAAACTAGCCAGTGAAGTGGAGTTTTGCACCGTCTTAGAAATGCATTTAGGGTCATGAGGGTGGAAGTCCCTCCTATAGACGAAAAGAGAAATTTATTATCAATAATAGGACCAAGGATTGCCCCCTTTTTATTCCCAATTAAAGAAAAAACAAAAGAACGTTATTTTCAACCACTATCAGCGTCAAACGTCGGTGATATTTCATTTACTCGTGGTGAAATCCCCTGTAGTCGTTGCCGCCTCTCTAAACTAGCATAAAATTACATGACATGAAATAGAAACCAATATGTATACCCTTAACGAAACACATTTACGAACACATTTACACTTAATATATTCAAAACTCATTCATACCGATGCGCATTTCCTTTTCCAATGGCCATGGTATTTTGAATTTGTTGCCCCCGTTAAACAATTACAAATCTTGGCCTTTTTACACGCTGACGTTGAATTAAAAATTAATAAGTCTAAAATAATCACTTTCCTTTGGTCATCATTAATTGGCCGCCCCATTTCTATTAGTTTAGATCCATTCTATTTCATTGTAAACTATTTAAGTACATTCCATATTCATATCATATTACGTTACATTTGTAACCTCTATTAAATTCTGTATCACACTTTATAACTTCGCGTTCTCACCACCATGTGTTCTCGGCCGATCTCTAGCCCCGTATACTGTTGCGTTCTTGGTTCAAATTTTAAGTTTTTTAAACAATTGCCATTGTTCACCTTCATCTGTCGCTGACCCATTTTTTCAGAAAATTACGTTTTTCACTCTAATTTCTTTCCGTATTTTCGTATTCACAGTCGGTAAATTAAATTACGTAAATCCACGTAATTTACAGTTGTTTCGTTTGTTTGTTTTTTTTTGCACTTTGTTCCTCAAACTTCTACACTTACTTAGGGTTTACTATGCTCATCTGTCTCGCGATTAAGTAAATTATTATTTCATAAAGTTTATCTCACATACTTAACTCACATTTGTTTTATTATTAAATTATATTCGTTTTGCCTACTTATTGAGAACAGACCATTATTTATTAATTGAAATATATAAACAATTCAATTTAATTTGCATATAATATCTATACAGTTTCGAGGATATTATTTTCCTCATCTTAGAATAAACAATTATTGAAAATAATTCATTCAAAGAAAAAAAATTTTTAACAAATTTTATGTTTTCAAAGAGCATTAAATTAATGATTACTCAATATAATCATATGGAGCATACCATATATATTCATTATAAAAAAACTTTCATTTCAAAAGACAAGTGAATTTGTTATTTAATAAATTGTATTAATTGTATTGCTAAGGAAAATAACCATGTTATCATAAACAATTTTAATCTTTATTGGATGTATTTATACACATGTTTTGAAGGGTAATGATTTAAAATTAAAATTTCTTTAACTTTTAGTATATTATTTCTATGAAATCTTGGTGCAGAAATCTTCAGTGCTCTGACTCGTAAATTATAAATAACAGCTCTATTCAATACTAAAGAATAATAAGACAAAACATTGTCATTCCAGGATGTACTAGTTTTGTGAACCAATTAATAATTAAATTATTCTCATTTAGAAACATTGTAATGACAAGAAAGTTGATGCTTGAATTGTGTCCAATTTCTGATGCAAACTGAATCTCAAGATGATATGCATTGAAATATTGTAATACAGTGCCTATAGAATTTTCAGGTAAAATAATCCAAGTATCGCCTACATATCTGAGATATAATTCATATTTTATATTTTTTATAACTTGTTGTTCAAGTTTTCTCATAGCAAACTCTGCAAAAATGCACTTAATGGACCACATGTAGGTGTACCTTAAATTTTGTTATTAAATTTTATTTCAATATTATTTAAGATAGCTCTCACAGCAATAAGTATTTCTTCATGAGAATTTTAAGAGATCTAGTATTATTGTTTATGACATCCTCAATTGCATTTAAAGTTAATTCATGAGGAATGAATTGATACATAGCAATTACATCTAAAGAAGCTAATCTAAGTTTTGAACTCTAATTTATGCCTTTTAATTTGTTCACTAGTTTAAAACTCTTTTTGATACCATATTGAAACAATCATCAATTTTTAAAATGTCCTGGTTTTGCACACAAACTGCTTATATAAAAATTATTGGGCGATCGTTTCGACGTAACTCATTCCGAATTTATGTTAAATATGGGCGCCTGGAAAAGGTTACGTTTATTATTATTGAAATTAACGCTTCAAATGCTATCTAAAATAGAATAAATATCCGGCTAGCTGAGCCGATGGGTTTCGTAAGAAATAATCGCTATTTCCTAGAGATAGCCGATTATTCGATCTGCCATCTATACAGAGTGGCGAGGAATCTGAAAAATTGTTTAGCTACTTATTAACTGAAATTGGCCAAATGAAAATCATCTTTTCTATTTCAAAAGAAACTTAACTGTTTATTCAATTTGCCAGGCAAAGATTATTACTTAAAAGTAATAACAATACAGAATGTTCTTTTGGTCATGATCTTTCTGAACCTCGTACTGCAGTACCCGTCTTCGCGCGCGCTTATTCGATGACGCCCGCAGAACCAGTTTCTCTTCATCTGATGACGAAAATTCCAAGTCTTGTGAAGAATTCCAATTCTTCACAACTGCCGTCGAGTCACCAACCCTCACCGCCTCAAATATCTGACCGTTCTAATTCAATGCGAAATTTTCCAGTTCTTCCCGACTACGTGACGCAAAATATTAAAGTTCAACAAACTATTGCTTATTAACAAATATTCCGAGTCCTGTTGCAAACGAATACATATGAGTTCAAAGTTTAAGTTCCATTCGTCGCACTCAAGAATTCTCAAGGTCTTACAAGTTCTAATTTCCACACATCACAAAAATTCAGAGTCCGAGAACTATTCACTCTAAAGAGAAATTTACAAGTCCCAATCTCATAACATTAATTATCCGCGAGCGACCCGCACAGCACCACGGCATATGTCCGAATGTAAAAAAATCTTTCTCTTTAACCCTTCAAAACTCGGCCTATCTCTTCTACTGTTTTTTACCAGCAAAAAAATTGATGCACTTCCGTCATGAATAGACTGTCACTCTTCCCCTGTCCAATCCCTCAATTGATTACCAAATCGACGAGCTACGCCCTAGACTGTCATTGCTTTTTCAACCAATCTCTTCACCGCTTGCACTATCAGGTAGCCGCACCTCTCAAGTTCAAGGCCCGAATGAAGTTTATTGACCTTGACAATCACTCGACTGCCGTTGCTAGGGCTCAATATTCCTATTTGTTTACCCTTGTAATTCACCACATTTACGACAGATATTAGTGCATAAAAATATGTGACATGTTGAAATGCCACAATATGTATAGTCACTTTCAAGAAAAGACTTTAATAATTGCCAGGAAATAATCTACTGTGCCTATTGAAGGTCTAATTGGTAAATTTTCTTTATGAACTTTAATCAATCCGTATGCAAAAGCTACATTAGGAGTAGTGGAAAAATTTGATAATATTCTTTTGACGTGATATAGGGGCAATTTTTCCAATCTTTCAGTAAATTTTGAATAACGTTAAGATAACTATTTGCAGATGATTTATTTTTAATAGGAAATTTTTCACTATTTGAGAAATTTTCTTCTACTTTGGTTAAGTAATCATTTTTTAAAATAGCCGCATATGCTCCCCCTTTATCACATTGTATAATTTTAACTTCAGGATTTTGTTCTAAAACCTTTCAGTGTAATGCAAATTATATAAGATTGTTCATTCATATTCACTGTATTTTAATGAATAGTTAATAAATTGGGACAACGTGTTAGACACAAAACATTGCAATTATTACGAGATATCTCAGGTAGTTTAAACAAGTTAGTTTCTAGATATTTATTAAATTTAAATTTTATTTCGTTTTTATCTCTATTTTCCAAAGGAAAAGGAAAATTTCTTCTCAGTTAAACTTCTAACAAGTCTCAATCACTTCCTCAGTATTTCTATATTAGTCAAATTGTAAAATTGTTTTTATTAGGTTTATTATTATTCTCTACAGGTAATTTAACAGCAAAGAGATCATTAAATTTCTTATATTTGTTAGCTCAATCCAAAGAATTAACTTTTTTTCGAAAGTATAAAATTTATCTAGAACTACAGAATTCATAAAACATTAATATAATTTAATAAATATAAAATAATAGGAACATTTAATAATATTACTTTCAAACTCTTTCCCCTTTATTTGTTTATGCTGGCTTGATTCTATTTCCTGAGTTTGTCAACTCCGGCGGAAGAAAATAAATAAATGTTTCCCCACTCGCAATCCGTTTATTGTTTGTGCCAATACTGTACAATACTCTCTGGTTTGTGCCAAATTCATATTCTCACTGTTCACTATATTTACATAAGGGTTACTATATTTAAGAATCCCTCTCTAGAGTGTCACAATATATTTTATTATTATATTACCGCATTCTACCAAATTTTATCAAATAGATATCAAAAAATGTATATGACAATATGAAAAATGTAATTTTGTAGTTGAATGCACTGGTTTTCTCATGAATCTATTTGAATTAAGTCTAATAATTTCTTTGCAGATTCGCTAAGCTAAATTAAAACGTTACAATTGTATACAGTATCTTCACCAGAACGGCAATTTATTTCTTGTCTGCCCTACTGGACTCAAAGAGAACGGTTCAAATAAATGTCATCAAACAATAGAGTAAAATAGAACTGAAAATTCATATAGATTGTACTGTTTGCAGCTATCCATTATTAACAAATCCCTACTAAACATTCGTTATTTCAAATGCGCAGCCAGAATGTTTCTGTTGTCGCGCAGTGTCAGTGAGACCGCTAACCTAAAAAACTCACTCTGCTTGATCGAGGGCAAATGAATTACGTCTCTTTTAATAGACAACTACCGAACCAGCCTCAAAGATCTTGAAGTAATTTGATAGCCCTTCTAGGATTATAAATAACCCACAATTGAAAATTTTTCTTTACGACCAAAAACGACGCAAAGTACAAATAAGCAAAATACAAAATTATTTATATATTATAGCGTTTTCTGCCGATAGAAGCTGGCTGGAAGGGTTACGTTGGTTTTGCATCGATCCAAATACATTTGTTTATAAAATTACCGTGTGTTTTCATTTCACGTCAACTTACAGAATCGTAACGTAAATTAACAGTTACTGGATATAAAAATGATAGCTAATGTATTAGAGACAAAGTGCTGTTAAAAAGAATGCATAATCCTTTGAATCCACTAGTATATAAAATTAGAGTGGATATTGATTTTAACTTGATAGTTTTGGAGTTTCTATCTTTAGAACATTCCTTATTGGTAATTAGTTCCAGGACCTCTTTCACAAAAAAGTCGTGAAGCTTCCATTGCGGCTTTGCATTTTTTACTCTAAAGGTAATAAAATAGCTTGACTTTTACTTTCCCATATACGTACGTATACACGGAGTGATATACGTAGTATATGGAAAGTTATGTAATGCTGCGCGAAAAAATGGCCAAATTTCGGCGGAAAAAAATTAATTGCCGGGCCGTGAAAACGAATAAGTGGATAAAACCAGTTGCTAAATTAAGAAAAAAAATCCTCTAACTCGTGGTGTGATCAAAATCCATGATTTGTTGCTTCTTTATACTTAAAAATCGATTGACGGCATTCCGTCCGTCTGTCCGCCTGTGGTCAACGCTAGCGCCTAAACCGTTCGGTCGATTTTCTTCAAAATTGATATTCCCCAGTCGATCTGATTCTAGTCAAAGCTTTGTGATTTTGAAAAAGATTCTTTAAAATTTGGGGGTACTTTATATGAAGCCCCCCGGGGATTTTCAACATTTTCTCAAAAACGGCTCCAAATTTTTTCTTTAAATTTCTTGTATGAATAGAGGAAAATACACTTTTTAACATGGCATAGGTCCGATTTTCACGTACAGCTCTGAATTTTCGAAAATTGTGAAAGTTTGAATTTTTTTCGGCGTCTTTCTCCAATTACAAAATTGAAGATAGAGATTTTTTTCTTCAAATAAAATTTGTTCTGCATATTGAGTTCTTTAATAAAGGTCAAGTAAATGTTTTTCACAATTTTGGTAGTTTTCGTGCAATATTGCGTGCAATATGTGCAATTTTAAAAAATTACAAAAACAAAATTTTCTCAAAAACGGCTCCCAATTTTTTCTTTAAACTTTTGGTAGGGATAGTGGTAAATGTACTCTATCAATGACATAAAAGCCATTTTGGTCTATCGGTTGGTTTTTTCAAAAATTACAAAAATGTAAATGTTTTTACTTGTCTCTCACGTCGTTAATATTTACATTATCGGCGATTTTTTTACATTATTATATTTACAAGTATATATGCTTTAAATAATGTCAAGTAAAGTTTCTCGAAAACACTACCGTTTTCTGTAAAAGTAGCTCAAATTTCGGCATTTTCAGAAATGCTCAAACGTCATTTTCTCGCATATGGCTGCAATTTTTTTCTTGGAACTTTTGTAACGGATAGTGCTAATTACACTCATTAGTATAGCGTGAAGTTTATTTTGAGTTTTTCTTTGTTTTTTTCAAAAATTATATAAATGTAAATTTTTTGAAAGATCTCTCCCATCTTTAATATGCACATTATCCGCAATTTGTAAAGATGATTATATTTGTGAGTGTAAGTGCTTCAAATAACTTCAAATAAAGTATTTGAAAACTCAAAAATTTTCTGTGAAAATGAGCTTCAAATTTCGCATTTTTAGTAGTGCTAAAACGCCATTTTCTCTTAAACGGCACATAATTTTTAAAAGAAAATTGCCATTTACGGCTAGGTTTTTGTGTTCTTAAATATTCTAAAATTAATGTTTCTGTTCTACCAATAGGAAACCGAAAAATTAAGAAAATGACAAAAAAATGTACTGTTGGCGATGATAGATGGTAGCTGGCAAGAAAGAGTATGTGGCAATTCCGAATAGCTAGCGAAGACCCAGGAAAATAGAAAACTAATACGGGAAAGTCTGTGCCATTCTGTTTTTGTTTTTTGACAAATAAATAAATAAATAAATAAAATAAATACGGTCATGCTTAATTTTTTCAAAATACGAGTAGTTTTTCTTTAATTTTGTGACAAACGTAATAGGCCGCTGTAAATTTACTGCGCTTCGGACAGCTGGATGCGTCGTAAATTAGAATGTGCAATTTTGTATATTATTTCTTTCTTCGTTTCTTACATTCGAACTTTGTTATAGACTTACAGATTAATATTTTAGAAATTGTTTATTTTGAAATATTTGAAATAAGTACAACGAATTAATAGCTCTCAGAATAGCAACAATGCAGGGTCTGCAACAATGGAATTCACTTTGCGCTCGCGAATATCTGTGAATTAGTGTCATTGTTGTGACCTAATGGAGCTGTATGAAAAGGAGTTATAATTGTCTAATTTATGTTGATATTTGCAGCCAAATATTTAGTTTTGCACCAAATGCTGTACCATTTGTAGTGAGTAGAGAATTTGTTGCATGGTTTTAAAATACTCTTCCCTAATCATGGCCCAATGGAAGGCATTTCTATATTTCCAGGGTATCAGGCTTCTTTTTCCAATACAGGGTTACAAAACTTTTGCATTCTATTTTTGTGAAGTTGTAGAATTCACATAGTTCTGACAACACTGCAATGGAAATAGTGAGTTCCAAGCGAAGATGTTAGTAGCGCATAAAGTGCAATATTACAGTACTACTTAGCTGTTTCCTCTAATACAGGAAAGTAAGTGCTGTTGTAGCACCACTAGTTTCCTATTGTAATTGATAGTTCTGTAATAATAAACGTGACTACTTATCATTTACCGATTATATTGTTTTAGTTTTGAAACTTTGAATATTCTTGCAATGAAATTAATTTGCTATGCCTTTCTTACATAAAATTTATCAGACAAAAATGTGTTCGTTTAATTTGCAGAATATTTTCATACTGGTTGGTTTTTAAGGGCGAAACAATCCTTCGAACGCCTTCCTTCGGAGGGGAAGTAAAGTAGCTCCACGTTAGTAGCTCTACTGCAAGTAAAGATCCTCAAGCCTAAATCAAGCCTCTGAGCTGAATTCAAATCGCCTGTTTCGACGCGCGAGTAATACCGTCTTTCTCCGCTAGATGGTGAAAGGAGAGTAAAGAAATTTGCTTGGTGATATATATCAAAGAGCAGGACTCATGGCCTGAGTCTCGCCTCGTAAAATAAGGCTTCAATTCAATTCAAATGTATCATTAAACTAGTTGTGCTATACAGAATGGCACAAACTTTCCCGTATTAAGTTTCTCTTTCCTTTGGTCTCGACTAGCTATTCAGACTTCACATACTCTTGCCAGCTGCCATCTATCGCCGCCCAAATTACGTTTTTCTAAATATTTTCTTAATTTGTCGATATCTTAATAGTAGAACGGAAATAGTATTTTAAAAATCTTAAAGATCCATGAAACCTCGTCCTAAATGATAATTTTCTTTTAAAAATTTGGAGCCATTTTCAAGAACATGGCTTTTAAGCGCTACTGTAAATGAGAAATTTAAAGCTCTTTTTCACAGACAAGTGTTGAAATTTCGAAACAGTTTATTTAAAGTCAATTAAGGCTCTTCAATTCACAATTACAATAGTGTTTACAAATTTTAGGAAACGTGCATTTTAACGGTGTGAGAAATCATTCAATAAAATTACATTAGTGTAATTATAAAAAAAATCCCAAAATGAACTTAACGTCATGTTAAAGAGTGCAATTTACACTATCCGTTCAAAATACTTGAAGAAAAAATTTGGAGACATTTATGAGAAAATGGCATTTGAGCGTTTCTGAAAATGCGGAAATTTGATCTACGTTTCACAGAAAACGGTTGAGTTTTCGAGACCCTTTCCTTGACATTATTTGAAGCACATGTACTCATTAAAATAATAATGTGAACAAATCGCCGCTAATGTAAATATTAACAACGTGAGAGACAAGTCAAAAAAACTACATGTTTGCAATTCTTGAAAAAAAAAGAATAGAGGAATATGACGTTAATGTCATCTCATAGAGCACATTTAATACTACCTCTACTAAAAGTTTAAAGAAAAAATGTGGAGCCGTTTTTGAGAAAATCTGGTTTTTGTAATTTATTAAAATTTCAAATATTGCGTGCAATATTGCGCAAAACTACTAAACTTCTCAAAAAATTAATCTCAATGAAAGAACTCACTTTGGACAACAAATTTTATTTGAAGGGAAAATCTCTATCTTCAATTTTGTAGTTCTAAGAAGACGCCGAAAAAATTTCAAACTTTGTCAATTTTTGAAAATTCAGAATTAACCGTGAAAATGGGACCTATGCCACCTTAATAAGTGTATTTTACTCTATTCTTACAAAAATTTAAATAAAAATTTTGGAGCCGTTTTGAGAAAAAATTGAAAATGTCGGGAAGGCTTCATGTTAAGTACCTCCGAAAATAATGAATGCTTTTCAAAATCTCAGAGTTTCGTCTCAGGCCAGATGGACAGGGGTTTCTTCAATTTGGAAAAAATCGTTTATCACATAGTTTAGGCGCTAGTTTTGTTCACATACACCGCACACACAGACGGATGGACGGACAGACAGACAGACAATTGGACGTTTTGCTTTCAAATGATTTTTCGGTATCAAGACCCACAAAACAGGGATTCTAGCTACACCACGTGTTAGAAGATTTTTGTTCTTAATTTGGCAACTGGATTTATCCACTTTTTCGTCATCACTGTACAGCAACGAATTTTTTCTCCCAAAAATTCGCCGTTTTTAGCGCAGCATTACATAACTTTCCCTATACTAGGTATATTACTATGTATATACGTATGTATACGGGAAAGTAAAAAAGGGGGTTTAGTGTTTGGAGATGTGACGCGTTACATTATTAAATTAGGGTGGATGGTAAGTTTCCTACTACTACGTCTAATATATAATGAAGTCAAGATCTTGGTAAATATTTCAATTTTATTTTCTGTGTTGGTGGTTCATTACATTCAATTATTCCAGAATCAGTAAATTTCTCTTATTTTTATGCTCCTAGAATAACTGTTGGACGCCACGAGAAAACTTTTTGGGAGTTTCTATTTTTCATAATCTGCATAAATATATTTCAGTTGTAATTTTTCTGCAGCTTTATGCGATGAAATCAAATTGGTTAAACAGTTAATTTGTACTATTGCTAACAATCGTCATAAGATCACATCGCTTCTGATTTTGCCAGAGAGAAAAGGGAGAGTTATATCAAGAAAATATATTCTCGCGACTGACAAAGCTAATGGATTAGCAGCACGTGATGTATTCACTGAAATAAAATGAAAGCAAAAAATACAAATGTCGAAGGAGAATGGAATATAAAAAGAAAGAGATCAAAGAGAGGGCACACAAGAACCTATGGCACAAAGCTCAAGGGAAGCGTTGCATAACATAAACATGAGTATATATAAGACAATGTCGGGAGAGCAATCATAAAAATGAAAATGCCTACGCCATTTGCTTGTTAGAGATTTGACATTAAGGATAATATTCCGTTGCTACATTTATATTTAGACATTTACGCATGACATATGGGTTTGCCTTTGTCTGAATGGGCGGTACACTGCCAAACAAATAGCCCCCAGTTGCACAAAATCTTCAGTGATTCCTCCTAAATTTAGTTTTTAATATTTAATTTGAAATTGTCATTAGGTTACCATGCAGACAAAGGCGACGGTGTTCAAAGTATAAATAAGATCTGAAATAAAATAAGTAATAAACAAAGTATTTAAAAAATTATTTAATGTTTATTAACATTGGTAAACATTTCACTCAGAATGATAATTCTTGCTTTTAATCAACACTAATAAAATTCGGTAGAATTCAAAAGTAAATATTAAGTAGTTTTAATTAAATTTGTTATATCCTAGTATTGGGGCGTATTTTATTTTTCTGGCAAATATGTTTGCATTGTTAATAAATCACTTTCCTTGTACCAAAATATTCAATCAGGAAAATTTTAAAACTGAAAAAAAATATTTTGAACAATATAAAAACCCTATATTCTCATAGCAGTTCCAGACAAATCCCTGGATTTTATGTGGAAATAAATGCATAAAAACGTACAATTAATGCATGTGTATGTTACAGAACGATAACATAATGGGCAACTATTTATTGGAATGCACATTCTATTGAAATCTTAGCCTAACGAGTATTCTGAATGTATGATAAATATTTATTCAACTCTAGATCTACAGCAATCAGGACGTATCATAGAAAAATCTGACAATTCAAATTAAGACATTACTCTAAATGTTTGTACAGTACCTGCTTACTAACTTTACATTTAAAATTTCACTTATGATAACTTTTCATTCTGGAAAATAAAAATACTCCTTACTGACATTCTATTAAGAGACATGGAAACATCACTTTCCAATGAGCGTGTTGCTTCTTTCTAACCTGTTTTCTGAATGTATTGTGGATGGTGATATTATTCTTTATTGTATTAATGCAAAATCCTGTTTATAAAAGTCACCAACTTAACCAGATTCATTTTGCAGTTATTTGAGTGGCAGCATTAGTATTAAATTAACGTACGGGGACAATTTTCCTGTGACTCTCATGTAATGCTTCGTTTTTAAAAGTCACACTAGGCATGCAACTTTAAATTTCATTGAAAATTCGAATCATGACCCAATCAACTGGGTTAATGTCCGCAAACTGAACCTCATCATGCAACGTTTCGCTGGGCTAACTCATGCAGGCATTCTTAAACAAATATCAAGGGACTGAGAAACACTCTGATTCTATCGTGTTTTCGGGCGCGTCAATTGCTAGTATGGTAATTAATCCCGTAGGTGTAAGGCAGGCACGATTTTACCACGGGAGTTGGCAATGTTCCCCCCCCCCCCGGATATTGAGATCCGGTGTCGAAAACTCGTCGTCAGCTTCCGAAGGTTTGCCCCTTCAGATAAGCAAGAACCACTCCGGCCGGGACAAGTGCTCCCGACAGATCTCCCAACATCTATGGTGGAGTAGTGCATGTAAGCGTACGTGTGGCGAAGTTAGAGGTGAGGATAGGACAAGGAAGGGGCAGGAAAGACCGAACATGGTACGTGAGCCGTTTATTAGGATACCGCTCCGACTTTCGCCTGGTGTTGGTCGGAGAAACCACGGGAAACTACCTATCAGAACAACCGGTCGCTCTAACTCTCCTCCAGAAAGGTACTAAATTCGACGTAGCTAACTACCTAGTGGCGAAAATCCTCCCACTATCCAACTACAGGACTTCCCGGTCTGAGGCACCGCAGGGGCATCCGCCGGTGAGAATGCACTCAGCAATACGGCCAGCATCAACGTAGCCACCGAGGAAGGGGCGTCAGGAAGCAATGACGGGGCGATTGCGGAGGACGTGGGCATGCAAGAAGAGCGCCAATGCCCTGGAGCGGAAATTGCGGTGGAGGGGAAGGCGCACAGTGGCTCCAGATAACACTTTGGCACTCCAACAATTGAAGCATCCAGCGAGGTATTCGGCGAGAAAGGGACTTAAAACACAAAATTAAAATATTGTTATACGGTATGAACGTGTTCCACTATGAAAAAAATGTGTTTGTTGATAAATCGGTATTTTGAATATTATGAGACAGTTTTCTCACTGGATGCCTTTATTGATTTTGTTGCATCAGCATTTGAGTGTTTTCCATGCCACTGATTTATTCATTATATTAATGCATCAGATGCATATTTCAATACCATACGTATATGATTTTTGCATCAATAATGATGTAATTGCTATAAAAGCATATTTTTATATTTAAACCAGAAAGCATGATGCACTCGTTCTATACAGTAAACATCAGAGCACTGAAATAATTAGTGACCACCGTCCTGGTGATGCGATTCTCTTTCCCGGAGCAGGAATTGATCACTGATCTGATAACTCAGAGAAGGATTGGAAGTCACAATACAAGCACTTCAAACCATAAAGTAGTGCAGTATACTAAAATAGACTGCATATTTAGTGCAGCGAATAATGTAATGTTACACTCATACATACATGATATTTGCATCAATATTTTTTGTATTTTCTGTAGGACCCATACAGACATTTCAAATCGATACTTTTTGTTATAAAATGTATACTAAAGTATCCCAGGTGCGTCTTTTGTGGTTCAGATAATGAGCTGGACAAAGGTCTGATGGTTCAGATCCCTCAATATTGATTCTATTTCCTGATTCACTTAAACGTTCTTTGCACTATACTACAACAATATTTAATCAAAATCCATGGAATATTTTTTTTGAAATTTTGGAAAATGTACCAGAGGCCTCATGTAAACATCCCCCCAAATTAAAGTATCGGTTTGAAATTCAATGGGCCGCGATATCAGTCAGATCGACTAGGGAGTATCAATTTTGGAGAATATCGTCTGAATGGGTTAGCCGCTAGCGTCCGCAGACGGACGAATGGACAGACAGACTTTTGCTGTCAATCAAATTTTCGGTAACAAGGACCCACAAAACCTGGATTCTGGCTACACTACATGTTGGAGGATTTTTTTTTGAAACTTAGCATCTAGATTTATCCACTTTTTCGTTACCAGAGCCCTGTAATAAGTTTACTGTCGAAAATCCGCCGTTTTCTCGCGCAGCATTACATAACTTTCTCTCTACTCCGTAAAGAGAAACTAAAAAGGCTAGTTAATTTTAAACGAGCGGACGCATCTTGAGCCCTTTCGGCCCACTGCGTGAAAGGAGCGCCGGCTAAGGGGTGAGTTTGAGGGGGGAGGGGGTGCGTCCCGCCCTTCCGCCATCGGGGGCGCGTCACGGCGGCGGTGAAAAAGAGCGGAAAAAGGAGGCCGCCGCGGCGCGGACGTCCCTTGATGGATGCGCCGCCCCGCGCGCCCGTCCCACGCCCCATTTCATAAAAATCAATCTTCCGCATCAATTTATGGAAGGAAGGAACACGCCGCATTATCTATTCGCATCGCTTTCGTCGGCCGGCTTTTTTGCATTGAAGAGAACAATCACGGGAATGTGCCACCGGATAATCTTCAGCTCTCGCTTTAGCAAGCGTTTGATCCTCTCTCCAGAATTCGATCGTCGATATCGCCTGCGACGTGTTGGCGATCAAAAACTATGAACTTTTCGATATGTACCGAAGTTCGATGGTTGTGCACCGTTGGCTGAAAGTTCAACAACTACGGAAAGAAATTGTCACTTATAGGATAGAGCTTCTCTGTATTGAGACATTTTAAGTCGTTTTCAAAGTTCGATTTGCCGACGTCAGCTCTTAGCATCGAAAAGAATAATCGGAAAGCACCAATATAAAATTTTTCAGCTCTCAGCTTTGATACTTTCAGGGGTTGATTCCTGGTCAATCTCCCTCGTACCATCGATCAAATAGGATGCTCTTTTCTGTGGATGCAAGTGTAGTGGTTGTGGTACACTTGTATCCTTCTCGAGGTACTACATTGTCAGATAAAATTGCAACTATTTAGTATTGCGTTTTTTGGCTGTAAGATTCCAATTTTTTCGGAATTTAAGTTATTATGTAAACAACGACAAAAGCATTATGAGGGTGGACAAATGAAACATTTACTTACGTGCATTCAGTGGTACACCCAAAGAGGAGAGGGTTCGTGGGGCTTCACCCATCCTAGAAGCCGATGAAGCCAATTCATAGACACAATTTTTTACTTATTTTCTGTAGTAAAGAAACTTGTTTAACATCTCAACTGAATGAGTTATAAATTCATAAAAATCAACAAAGTATTTTAAATCCAAAGTAAATGAAATTTTCTTAACAATAAAACTTCAACTGAGCTCCGTACTTGATCCATAGTCTACTTCCATATAGAAATTCTGGTTGGGCCAGTGCGTGTATGTAATGAATGTGTTTTATCTTCTGAATTCCTCGTGTCTTTGATGTTCTGATTAATTAGCCATTAAGGTTTCCCATTTTTAAACACAGCTATCCGTTTTTCCAAATGGCTAAAACGTCGCAGAACCAGATATTACCTTAGAGAATAATTAAAGATTTTCATAATCCCACGTATTCAGTTTTATACGGAATAGCCTTTCATTACCTCGACCTGTGTTCCAGAAGCACCACAGAAGTTAAACTTTTTAATCAAATAAAACGGAATAACACCACCACTCACGGAAACTACTCTCTCATTGTAACCACGACCGTCACCACCTCAGTCGCTGCCGCCACAGTCGTCGCCACAATCGTCATTCCTACTGTTCCCACTCCTGCCGTCGCCATCGCGCCAATTTTCCCGCTGCCGTCGTGAACATTCGCGCAGTGTTTACCAACGCCACAGTCACACCTACCGTCAACACCGTCACCCCTGTCACCTCCACCATTCTCGTCACCCGAGCCATCTTCACATCATCAATTATCCTGGCCATCGAAACCGTCAACCGCTTGGGGGGTCTCAGAGCATCAACTGAATCACTGCAGTGTCTCTGACCAAGAGGTCTTACAGTTCGAATCCCAACAACGGCGGGACTCTAGCTAGACAGGTAGGTCGAAATCATCCGCTGTTTGGAGGAGAATATTGTAGTAGCGGTCGGCATCTCTGATCAATAGTTTTCTTAGGTTTCCCTGAAAAATACCAGGAAAATGTCGAAGCAGTACCCCAACAAAGGGGCCACTAACAGCACGCGATCTGTCCTCCGTCTTCTTAGTCCTACCTCACCCTTTCTCTTACATCCCTAAATGTGCCCCACATGCCGGGGGCTTAATCCCGACTGGGACGGTGCACCTTTGGGGAGGTGCCTGAACAGATAAAATCCCACAAATCGACGTTTGAGTCGGCGCCAGATATTACCAGTAACTAATATCCATAGTAGTTGCCGCGTCAGAAAACACGAAACAATCAATGAATCGAAATAGCCGATTCCGGATACAACGTATTTGTCGCACAAACCCCTAAACAATTCTAAGCTTCCCAATATTTATCTTCACCGCACCATAACCTGCATTGCGGCATCCACAGGCGCCATCATCACCACTTACCTTTGCCATCGCTGTGCTCAGTTTCCCCATTTGGTCGGGCTTACCTCCGTACTCTTGCAGCACCGCCTTCCAAATTACATTCGCAGTAAAAATATTTTCACAAAGGCTGCTTAACGACTAGCAGAGGCAGGAGCTTTTTTCTCCGCTCTTTTCAACTTGATTCCCGTGTGCGAGCTGGGCTGGTCGAGACCTGGCAGTTGGATATTCAGAAGCGGGTGTGACCAGTGCACATGATGCGGAGCAGGGTTTTCGCCTACTGGCTCGAAACGACAGAAAATGCTTAATAAGAAACAATAAACAATGCGACGGATAAAAGAATCGAATTCCGAGTGCATTTTATATGCAGCATATAAATGAATGAAGGATCACAATTCTGCCTTGAGTATGAGGGTTTGACTATTGTCTTTTGTGTTGTCTTTGAGGATGTCGAGTTTTGCTAATCTCGGCCTTAAAAAATGTATGATTCTAGATGCACTCAACTGAGATGTGGAGAGAAAGAGGTTTCGGCCACCAGAAGCCTTAATAACAAAAGGAATTCTTTGTCAAAATACATTAAAAAATTGAAAATAAGGATGAAACTTTTCACTTCCATTTTGTCTTTAAATGAGAAATAATGCGAAACCTGGCATTCTTACATTTTTCTCCATAGAAATTGAACTTTAAATAGAAAAGCATGAGCTTGGGGAACGTATTCACTTTGTTGTTGAGTTTTTGTAATAATAACACTTTTTTATTTTTTTTCGTTTTGAAAAATTTCTTTTGAAAATAGAAACGGAAACACGGTAAAAGTTATATCGGAGCCACGTGCCGAGTGCGCACCTTCCTCGTGGCCACGTAATTACACACACAACATATGTACGCTGGAGGCTATAAGAGTATCGCCTGCTTTGCGTTTTCACACAGCAAGGCTTTTTGTCGATCCTTGGGTTCATATGTTTAAGCTTTCTGTGTTATCCCATATATCTCTTTCTGTGAATGTGACTACTCAGTATGATGAGGCTTGTCCTATGGCAATACCGTATTTGCATAGAGGCTTTTCAGATGAAGCTTTCATATGTATATTAAAAATTCGAAACAGATGTGCACATATACATGTAGGCGACATTATTCTGAAGCAATAGTTTTATCAACAGTAGTTGCTAATATCGTATTATGCACAGGAAATAAAACATGTGAGAATACTAGTAATTATTCTTTAGTAAATCGATTTCAAATTAAAATTATTATGTACAGACGTAATATTTGGCGTAAATCAAGTAATGAAACAAAATATATTAGGAAATTGACTCGTGCCCGCACACACATTATGTTAATTCTTTATATACCTTGATTATAATTTATTATCGAATATACTCTCCGATGATTGTAGTCTAATCATGATTTTATATTTACTTTAATTGTCAGTTTATTTTCTGGATAAAGGAAAAACTCATTTGTATAGATTATGCTAATATGTATTAAACACAGTTTATTAAGTCACAGTAGGTGTGGAAGTTGTGAATCAATCCCCTTCGGCTTGCTGAGTTTCACTAAAAATAAACTAGTGATGCTAAAACATCAAATATTTTCTAATATTATTTCTAATGTTTGCCCCTTTCGCAAATTCAGAGTGTTCACGAAGATGACACCTTCGATATTCTTTGAAACGTTTCTTGTTCTATCCATGAAAAAAAATTGAATTGGCTTTTGCGAATTTTTCTATACTTTGCATCAACTTCACGCATAAATTACTCAAAATCTACTTTTTTCCAAAACATTATACAGGAACTTTGTTACAGATATGATTTTTTTCAGCCAAAACCTTTATCATCAATACTGTATATTTGCAATGTTAACTTTTATACAATCTTCGAAAATTCAGAAATTTCACCAGAAATATGACTAACACTCTTTTTACCTACCTTAGATATACACGCGGAGAAAATTTAAAGAAAAAATTGGACCCAATTTGCAGAAAATTGCTTAAATTTCACGCAAAATTGTGCAAAAATTATTCATATTTACAAAAATTGCGCATGATCTTCGCTCAAGACCAGTCTTTGAAGAACAGATTTCATTCACGAAAGAAATGATATCGTCAATGTTGCAATTGTAGGAAGATGGAGAAAAACTTATTTAAGCTTTTCCAGTTTTCCTAAACTCAGAGATTTCAACGAAACTGAGACTTGCGTCATTCTTTTAAGCGTCCTTTAAGCTATCCTAGAAAAAAGTTTAACCAAAAAATTGGAATCATTTTTCAGGAAACTTTCAAAATGTTTTTGATGTTTCATGTAAATAACCCCTCTCCAAAAAAATATCCATTTGAAACTCAGAGGGCCTAGAGTCCTTTTAAGTGGATTGGGAAATACATTTTTAGGAGAAAATCGGCTGAACGGTGTACCCTCTAGCGTTTATCACAGACAGACGGGGGGATCAAGGATCTGCACTAAATGAATTCTGTATACACAACGTGTACGTAATTTACAGTATTTATCCACTTTTTCCTCAGCAGGGCCCGGCAATAAACCTTTTCTGAAGAAAATTCGCTTTTTTCCGGCGCAAGATCGGCGCAATATTGCAATACTTCCTCTTCTTAAGAAGGGCGAGAAAGAAAAATTGACTTTGAGAAACTTTCTCCAGTCTTTCCTCCCTTACTTTTATGCTTTTGCCCATTCCTACCACTTATTACTCTTCCACGCGTCCTTTTCGTCCCCTGTTCTTTACCTTCCTCTCTACATTACTTCCCATTATGTCACTTCTACTTATATCTTTCTTTCACACTCACGTGCTTTCTTTTGCTCCCTCTCTCTTCTTTAACTCCGTTCTCACTTTCCCTCGGCTAGCCGCCTCTGCTCCTCGCTCCGCCACTTTCGCCATCTAGCGGTGGCTCTCGGAGCGGGTCGCGCTAAGCGGATTGCGAGTCGCTCGCGGCGCCTCCCGCGGGTGAATCTGAAACTCAATTGCTGCGCCCATCTAATGCGCCGCGGATTGAAAATATTGACGCAGCAGGGAGGGCGCGCTCGGGACGCGCAGAGCAGCGATCTGCGCGCGACCACCGCCGGCAGAGCTCCCTTGGGGTTCAAACACCAGTTCCTGACGTTTGCCATTGCCAGTTCTACTAATTTGTCATTACTAACGGGAAAGAATAAATTGTTGGCCTCTGCAAAATTCTATCCTGTGCGACTAAGTTACCTTGTGTTGATGACTACGCGTCTATTAGAGTGAAATATATGGTACTAGATATTTACGCAGTACAAATATTAAAGATAAATTGTTGTTGGAAAAATTCTCTATTGACCCGCCGAGTTAAATTGTAACAGATACGGACCCACTTGGGTTGGAATTCATAGTCGACATTTAAACTCTGATGATAAGCGTAAAACGGTCCCCATGTGCAGGTGATGGAGAATGTGACAGGAAGATGTGTTAAAAACACTTTTTGGTTATTAGTCCTTAAATAGTACTTAAGTCAAAATATTCACATCGATCTTTTGCAGCATTAGGTATTTTTTTCGTATTACGTACACTTGGAAGTTACGTAACGCGATCTAAGTTAAGAAAAAAGTGTAATTAGTTTAAATGAAAATTCAAACAAATCGTATGAACGTTTTGAATAATACTATGCCAAATGAGAGTCTATTGATTTAATATGAGATTTTTTCAATGAAAACTGTAAAACAAATGTGTACGTTTGTAAGATTTTATTTCTGTAAATAGATAATGTTTATAACTTAATAAAAAGCTGTGAAACTACAAATTACGTAACTATAAATGAGAAACATAATCACGCTAATTACTATAATATGTATTTCCGAATGGTCACTCGAAGTACGAGCTAGTACATTTCACTTCACTGCTCTCCAGTACGCCACACTACTCTCGTCATTCTGTTATTATGCATTTGCTCGACTAAACGTTAATACATTTAATATACAATAATGAATTCAATTTCAATGTATGAGAATTTTCTATAGAAACTATTTGAATACATAACCCATATTTCTTGAAAAAAAATTATTGCCAATTCAACACTCCAAATTATATCAAAATTGAATCCGTTAAGTTATAAATATTGCACAGAAATCTTTAAAATTTAGCAGCGGAGCTCTCATTTAAAGATGGAAAAAGTTAATTTCAGACTACTGTATCGCGTAGATAAAACGGAGAGAAAATACTTTACAAGGAGAAGCCGAGCTTTAACGCCTTTGCGCAAACCAGGTATGGTATTAAATCAAAGTAATTCACTATTTAAAAATGTTACATTTTTTCAGAATATAATATTGTACAAAATAATAATGCGGTTGCAATTCATTGGCGTTTCGTAATATTAAAGACCGGTCATTTTCTTTTCATTCTGTGTTTTTCTACGTCAGTAAGACTTATTTCTTGAAATAAACTGCTCCCAGAATGCAATTAAGAGCATATACATAAGAAAGAATGCATTAAAGAAATGACTGATGTAAAATGACTGACGTAAATGAGTAAAAGAGCACAAATGTATATTAGTAGACCCAGTTTTTTTACTGTGGTGAGCTTCGCTAGTGACTTTTAGCACCAGACTCTCTCAAAGCTCATGGGAAGACTTAATAATTATTTTGTTTTCACATGTAGAAGTAATAAATAAATAAATTTTTCATACACAAAAAAATAGCGTTTTGGAGTAAATTTTCAAGCAACGTGGGGATCTGCTTCGCCCGGACGTCTCTTAGTTCAACATCAAATTAAACATAATAAATACAGTTGAGGTAATTTAAAAACTGGGACAAAAAGAAGAATTTTCAAAATATACTGTTTTAACATAAATATAAATTTATTTTATAACCTAATGTAAGTTATTATATCTTTAATTTTGCAGTATTATTTTTAAATTTTAATTTTATGTCAAAGTCAATCAGAAGAGCAACCGCTCCGAATATACTCGGCTTCACTATTGCTACTACATATATTCATCGCTACAACCTATTTCGGGCGGTTTCGCGGTTTCTATGCGTGACCACAAAGCATCAATAGTGGCTGCATGAGGACTAGAAAGAACAAGTTGCTGCCCGGTCATATCCGAGATATATTCGATGAGCAACATGTCAGGCAAACGTGTGGGACAGAGAAGCAGTAGTACCCGTCGTTCTTTGCAGAAACCTCGCAGTTCTTTGCAGTTTTTTGTATATTCCTCGCCACATGCGGTCAGGCATTTTCCAGCTAAATTATGGCAAGATGAGCTGCTTACAAGAGGAGCAGTACCTCGGGCACTTAAACTCCCTGATGTAGCGGTTGCTGTTCTGATTGCCCTCAATAGTCATGAGGCGAGATAGCACATTGTAGCCAGCGGCGCCCCAAATCATCACATTTGCCGTTCCTCCACTATGACATGGAACAAAGGAGGCTGGCAGATTGCAATCACAACGGAAGCGTCGAACACGTGCGCGGCCATCGCTGAAGCACAAGTTGAAATGGGACTCGTCCGAAAACACTACATTTGGCCATTCAACACATCAGCGAACACGTTCATCTAAACACTACTGTCTGAGGCGTTGGTGGTTTCTGGTCAACGGAAACCGACGCAGCGGAATGCGTTCCACCTATCTAGTCCTCAGCAGACAGCGTCGAACCGTCGCAGACAACCACATCCGTTGAAGTGCTCCAAAGTCGAGCCAACACCGTGGACCAAGCCGTTCGGTCAATTAAGGCCATGCGGACAAGACGGCGGTCATCCCGCGTTGTGGTCACATTGTGTGGTTCAGTACCCGCTCGTCGCTCTGTACGACAGTCCACTATTCGCTGGTTTCACACAGAGATCACTGTCGTAGCGTTCGAGCCGCAATGTCACGGTATGACAAACCCGCTTTTTGAAAACCGATCATTCCGTTCGAATTCGCTCAGAAGTTGATATTGCGTCATCTAGCGACGACGAGGCATACCAGCACTTGTTTGTACGTTTCCATAACATTTGACTGCGTTACACCGAATGAGTGTAGCGTAACACTGACCTGAATTGTCACACAGAGAACGATGCTGCTAGGCCAACGTTCACGCCATCTCTATGCAAATTGAATCATTTCTTAAGGAGGCACTGTTCTACACACCCACCGATTTTTAAGTGATTCCGACCATTCCTTCTGGGTGTTGCAATTTTCACGAACAACAGTCCATAAGACTCAAATATATAAGGCAATGATGAGGTTGTCTTACGTATAGATAAAACATTTGGGTCAAAAGTATGCAATCAACTCTCGGTTAAATGCTATGGAATTGAATTTTGCGTGATGATGTCAGTACACCCTGTTTAATAAAATAGCTAACGTAGAGATTAGACTGATGCAGATAGAGAAACAAATGATCAAAAATGTAAAATTTAAACAACTCAAATGGTATTATAATTAATGAGAATTCACGGTGAAAAATACCAAAAAAGTTTTGGAGTGGATTCTTTTCGAAAGAAGAAAATGAGGAAAATAAAACAAATTTTAGAAGACAGTCAGCGATACGACAATGTAGAACAGAAGATCCCTGACGGAATAAACAGTAGTGGCGTGTAGAGTGGTCAATAGAACTGTAAAAATCTCGCTTAATAATAATAATAATAATAATAATAATAATAATAATGAAACGTAGTGATAAAGTTCAACAACATTGCAAAATAGCAATGTAAAGACGAAAATCAGAGAAAAATTGCATTTATTTCAAAAAAGAAAAGTTCTAAGAAATTTCATTGGAACAACTTAATTTTTATAGAACCGTCATTAAGTTTTAAAAATAGATAATAAAGTTTTCTTCTTTCATAAGACATTTCTTTTGCTACTGCTGCTCGTTTCTCCACGTGTAGGACGATAAAAAATGCTATAAACACAGGCCCAAAACGTTGTGTTTTATAGATGATTAACATACAATTCATAAAACTTATCTTGTGAGAAAAATATAATGTAACCGGCAATTACAATAATAATAACATTAACACGTGATTCACATGTTGAAAGTACGTAACATGGAAAAGAAAGTGACACATCTAAAAAATTGTTCTTTCACAGTTAAACTACAAGTTTACGTTAAAAGACAAAGAATTTTACTATACACACAGGCTGTGTTGGAAACTATCTGCATTAAAGTTTTACTTGTTAAAAAAAATAATATTGACTCCACACAATTATCTCTCAAAACTGACGTTTTTGTCACTTTTCTCGTGCACGAAATGGCGAGCCGGTTCAAAGAGAAGGCGTGGCCGCGTCCCTTTACAGGTCAGGGCAAGAGCGTGCGAGGGGCAGCGAAGACGCTGGCGGTGGCGCGTAGGAGGGGTGTCGGTGACCCGGATAATATTTGCAGAGGCGCCGAGCTGGCCTCTCCCCGGAGCCCCATCCATTTCGGGGCTGCCGCCAACGCCACCGCCGCCGCCACCGCCACCACCTTCACCGTCACCTCCACCACCACCGCCATCAACGCTTCCGCTGCCTCCACCTCCGTCTCCACCGCTGCCACCGACACCACCGTCCCTATCTTTGCCGCCGGCATCTCAACCACCGCCGCCACCATCGCCGCCCTACGCCGCCATCGTTGTCACCACCTCCGCCGCAGCCGCCGCCACTGCTGCCGCCGCCGCTGCCACCGTCGCCACCGCCATCACCCCCGCCACCAATACCAACCCCGCCTCCGTGCCGCCACCTCTACCGCCGCCTCCGACGCCTGCGCTGCCCCTTCGGGCGAGGCCCGTCGCCATGCTTACTTTACGCGCGAGCTGTCGGCGAAGGGTGACGAGAGGTGCGGCTGACAGAGCATAGTGGTAGGGAGAGAGGTTTAAAAAGCGTGGGTTGAGGAATTCAAAGGGCTTAAAGTTGAGTTATTTTTGAATTTTTATAAATCACTAAAATGCACGGGCAGTCATTTGTTTGTACTTCGAACGTCTAATGGATTTGGGAAGCAGCGGACAACTTTGGGCCGGTCTATTCAATAAGAAAGTGATTTACGTTTAAAAAAATTGAACTTACTGTACTTTAGTGTAAATAAGGTGACCAATTTTTTTAAATTTAAAAAGAAGGGGACGAAAAATTGTGAAAAAATGCAACGATACGAAACAAAACATTTTATTAATTCAAACAAAAATACACTAATTTTGCTTTCATCGCTTTTAATTATTTAATTAAACGAGTATTTTTCTATTGAACATTTTTGTCGATGTATCAGTTTCCAACAATATATTAGAAATTTCGGAGGAAGCAGTAGGTAACCTTCATATTAAATTTTAGGGTAAATGCTGCAGCTAGAGTATTAACATTTAATCTTCATTTCTTTTTCCTGAAAAAATTCTGAAATAATAAAAATGAAACTACTGAAAACGGGGGAATTTGCCCGATCTGCCAATGCTAATCGCGTCTTTTGGAACGTTACCGTCACGTGAAGTGTAATAGTTCGGCGCGGCATCTCTGAATTCAGATATTAACAGATCAGTTTTAAAATATCGAAAAGGAGGACGGGAAGGAGAACACTTTTCGATGAAGGACAGAACCTACAAAAGAAGGACTGTCCTCCCTAAAGGAGGACAATTGTTCACCTTAGTGTATATTGAGTAATACTGCAACTACCCTCGCGTCTTCGGTTGGGCGCCTCAGACGGGTAGCCGGCCCGCTCAGTCGACAGATTACCTGAAACGGCGAAGATGGAGGAAGCCGGTGGCCTAGGTTGAATGAGAAGTCAAACATGTGAATTTAGAACAAGTTGAATTTATTCATTAAAAAAAGAAAACGCTAATGGTCTGGTGATGATAACTCTGGCGAGCATGCCCCCAAAATCGAAATAAAACAAAAAAATGAAATGTCATGCACATAAGAGAACATAAAATTACAAAGTGATTACAATCAGATGAAATTCTTCCTCGCGCGCGAATTCCCGCTTGACGGCCATGCGCGGCCGGGAACTCCTCTTCGTCGCCCGGTCGAGAGGAAGTCAACACTGATTGTCTGATGTACTGTTCACACCTCTCGATCGCGGGTACGACATAAGACACTCAAACAGAAAATACCTCTGTTAGGCGGCCTGCGCCACCCACTGAAGTTGAACGACCTCAGGTCAGCTGGCTGCGAGGGTCGTGGCGGGCGAGGAGCGCCGCTCGGAAAATGTAGGTCAAATCAGGTACTTGCGAGGGTAGCGGCCAAAGCAGGCCGGAACACAAAAGCGCCGTCTGCTCGCTGCGGTGAATGGGTCAGCACAGTTCATTCACTGACACGGTCGGTTCATTCCCGGTCGATCTCACAATACTTTGATACTAATGAGCCCGTGAATTATCGCACAAATTCACAAAGGAAAAGAGAGTCTCGAGTTCGCACATAAATCGGACGTAATATAATACGAATTGCTGTCAAATGTTCATAATACTGTTCTGCGGCCTGCGTTCGTCACAGAAGTCTTGTACCCAAACTCTACAGGAAACTTAATAATTTTTCTAAGTCCATCGAACCGAACGCCACAACAGAATATAACAGGTTCCCCCCTGCGGCCGCCACTTGCGTCCGATTCTGAACACGGCTCCCAAGCTTCGCTCTTGTGCCTCGTCGCTCCAAGTTTTAGGAAACCTCGTTCCCCCCACCAAAATTATCCCTGTGACTCTGGAATATTCTAGAACAAACCCGAATTCTGGCTGCTATTGGCGAAAGGGTACTGCGCATTAGATATTTTCTGCCCAATCAGAGGATGTTTTCGAGGCCGAGAAAAGAGTGAGAGAGGGGCTGGTTATCGCTCCCTCTCGCTTTAATTTTGCGTCGAAAAGGGGCAGTTATTAACGACCGGGGGTGTGTGAGGGGCTAGGAATCTCTAGGGAGGCTGACGGAAGAGTTCCAGGCGTCGTGGAAAAATACTGAAGGGGTCGTGTGCAGGGCGGCCACCCAGAGTTGGGGCACACGTGTCCATGACGAATTAGGGAGCGAAGGGTCGCGGAGGGTCGCGGACACCGTGGCGCCTCGCCTGGCCCTCGGGCCGCCTCCGTGGCGCCTCGCATCTCTCGCGTGTTCGGTTGCGTGGAGTTATTTTGCGGCAGAACAAAATTGAATTTATTCCGTATCACTACAATACATTCTTGACAACCACCGCATAATTTACAACGACTTCTCACTCCGACCTAACCACAGACATAAAGCACCTAATAACGGATTAGGAAGAAGATTAGAACCGAGGCAAGCCAGGAATTTTCGAAACTTCACGATGCTCGTAATTGTCTTTGTAACAAATCATGTCATGTTTATCCCTAGTGTGGCATTATAATAGTTGAAATGCTGGCTTTGTACAAGTGTGTATAATGCTTTAATGTACTCTTATCATTCGACAGTCAGGGAATCTGCATTCTACACAGCACCTCGTCTGCAGTGAGGAATTTGGTAAAAGTGTAGTTCACTAATTTCAATCATTTTCATCATGTTTGAGAATTGCGAAAATAAACTCATAATATACTCCTTTCCCAGTTATTAAGCATTCTTCTGTGTTTAACAAGCCTGCATTGCATGCGTAAATGCAAATTCTATACTCCCGCAGAACTTACATTTCAGTAATTTCAATTTCAAGTCACCTCATTAGACGAGTACAAGTGTGTATAATGCTTTAATGTACTCTTATCATTCGACAGTCAGGGAATCTGCATTCTACACAGCACCTCGTCTGCAGTGAGGAATTTGGTAAAAGTGTAGTTCACTAATTTCAATCATTTTCATCATGTTTGAGAATTGCGAAAATAAACTCATAATATACTCCTTTCCCAGTTATTAAGCATTCTTCTGTGTTTAACAAGCCTGCATTGCATGCGTAAATGCAAATTCTATACTCCCGCAGAACTTACATTTCAATAATTTCAATTTCAAGTCACCTCATTAGACGAGCACAATTATAATATTTCAACTGTAATTTTTGCTGTGCATCAATGCACAATGTTGTATTTAATGCACAATTTGTTAGTTCTAGCATAATTGTTTCCTGAGCTCATATACATAGCATTCGATTTGCAACATAATAACTATAGTTATATCAATTAAATATAATTATTATATATAATATTTAATGAATATATGTAATTATATCAATGAAATATAATAAATGTATATAGTTACTTAAATTTCAAGTCACATTATTTGACTTGCGTAATTACAATGATTCAATGTCTCAGCTGTTTTATTGTGATTGCTGTTGATAATTGCACAATACGATCGTATCTAGTTCACAATTCTCTTTTACTCATGTTAAATTGTATAATTTGTATACTGAGTCTCGCCATTCTTTCAAAGGCATTACGTTTCAATGATTCCAATTTCATATCATATTGTTTGACTTGCAACTCAATTGTAATGTTTCAATGAACCAGTCGCTACCTTTGCGGTGCATCATTATATGATGACGTATTTAATGTACAATTTATTTATTTCCTGCATAATTGTTTCTCTTGGTTTCAATTGTTACAATCGGCTACTCATTTATTCATTGTAATGTCACCCGAATTGCCATCGATAATTTCATACTACATTTTGATTTATTATGCACTGATATCATTTACTTTTTATTAGTTATTAAATTTAATTTCTTAAGTTAAATATTTTCTTCTTTATCTGACATTACCTATCCAGGCCATATTTATTACTAATGTTTCTGAAAGGACGCTTCTTCATCTTGAGTGGTCCTCCAAGGATTTTCTTTTGAGTTGCCTGAGCAGCCAGCGTTTAATGATGTGTCAGCAGGTATGTGTACTCGTACGGTCCACTTTGCAACCTAGGTTCAGCTTTAAACCTGTAAACTTTCCAGTGTGAGTCAAAAATAAGGGAAAATGTTCAATATAAAATCTTCACTGTTTCGTGAACGTGACATTTTTCTTGTCTCTATGCTAATAACTCACGACACAATTTAACTTTTGTATCAGTACTTCGTAAATTCGAACTGTTCGTGTTTCCCCACGACTCGAGTACAGAGCGGTCAGAGGTCTAGACGCACTATTCGACAAGTATGTCTCGCGCGGTGGAGTTTCAAAATGAAATAATGTATTAGTAGTAGGATATTTATTAGTTGTAATTTTGACGCAATGGGTTCGGTATAATGAGCTGAAGGAATGGAAAAATAAAAAATAACAGGCCTTAGACAACCGACGAACTGCCTAAAAAGTCACAAATTCAAGTTGATGAAACAAATTGTTCATGCTTATGAAACAAATGTTTCTTTTCTTATTAGTAATGATTCTGTCTCTAAAAGACATAAAACGTAGATTGATATACTCGAAGAAAAATAAATAAATTCGAAATTTCTAGTGTTCTCATATAAACTCATGAAAAAGATGACGACGCCGTAAAAGGCAAATTTCCAATGTTTTCTTCAAGGTGCAACACGCTCATGCATGCGCTCCAAAAATGTGAATATTATTCCGACCAACTTCATATTCAACTCCACATCTCAGATCCACGACATTTGATACATTTTGGCCTAACATTGGATTTCAAATGACTCAATAAACAATCCTGAGGATTGAAGTCGGGGGATCTAAGATATCGGAATATTCATTGCTGAAGGACTCCATGAGAACTGCACGAGGACACACTTGTCTCAGAACAGTAAAGAGCGCTATGCAAATACCTGAACTGAGTGCCGGAAAGAAATAGCATCTCCGACGCTTGGCATTGAACACCGCCCCGTTTCGGTCGCTAAAGTTACGCATACAATCTGTACCGTCATTTACCTTCGAAAAATCTTCCAGGCAGGCTAATCAATGGACGATTAAAATATTCTTATAGTACATTTTTGTACTCTATAATATAAAAAATATTTGTGCAAATATCACGTAAATAGCATGTAAACATTGAAAAGTGAAATAAATACTCTTTGTGGAGGCAGGAGGCAACCTGTATTCTACAATCTTGTAATCTTTTAATTTTGGGTTTAGCCAATATAAACTTTCTCTTATTATCCTCATGAAATATTGCTTTCAGTAAAAATAGTTTTAGATTAAATCTATAAAACTTACGCTTTTTCTGGATTGTTTTAGTCGTAATGCCCTAAAAATGCTTAATCTGAATGTGTTATGTATTCAGTCAATTTAGTCATACAATCCTATGTATAACTCATGATTAGTAGAAACTGACGTAAACCAATTTGTGAAAATATGTCTCTACAATATGAGTCAAGTAGGGTTGCACGTCGAACACCAATACCTCACCATCACTACGAAGGCAAACACAATGTGCAACAGTGAGGGAGGATATAAACACCTTAAACCCTAACCTTCACAGGGATCATATTCTCTTCAGTGCAGATAAGAGAAAGAGTGGAAGCTACTGCAATCATTAATCTTACTTCTTTCACCTGAGACAGGCATTGTTTCATATTAAAAATAACTCAACACCAACGCATTTGCTTCGCTAGCACGAAGCATTATACCATATTTCCAAACTCGGGATTATTAATGTATTATGATTTTCCTCGGAAATGAACCAAGAATGAAGATAGTTAAAACGCAATATTTCTGTTATGAATAAAAAATTACGAACTTTATCTAATACGGAAGAGAAACTGTTGGACAGAATGTACAGACAATCCAAACAACGGAAGCTTATAGTGTGGCGTCATACAGATATATTAAAACACAGAGGAGGGTGGGTAGAATAAACAGTTGGTTTATTAGAAAAACTAGTGGTGCTACAACAGCACTTACTTTCCCGTATTAGAGGAAACAGCTAAGTAGTACTGTAATATTGCACTTCATGCGCTACTAACATCTTCGCTTGGAACTCACTATTTCCATTGCAGTGTTGTCAGAACTATGTGAATTCTACAACTTCACAAAAATAGAATGCAAAAGTTTTGTAACCCTGTATTGGAAAAAGAAGCCTGATACCCTGGAAATATAGAAATGCCTTCCATTGGGCCATGATTAGGGAAGAGTATTTTAAAACCATGCAACAAATTCTCTACTCACTACAAATGGTACAGCATTTGGTGCAAAACTAAATAATTTGCCTGCAAATATCAACATAAATTAGACAATTATAACTCCTTTTCATACAGCTCCATTAGGTCACAACAATGACACTAATTCACAGATATTCGCATTGTCGCTATTCTGAGAGCTATTAATTCTTTTTACTTATTTCAAATATTTCACAATAAACAATTTCTAAAATATTAATGTGTAAGTCTATAACAAAGTTCGAATGTAAGAAACGAAGAAAGAAATAATATACAAAATTGCACATTCTAATTTACGACGCATCCAGCTGTCCGAAGCGCAGTAAATTTACAGCGGCCTATTACGTTTGTCACAAAATTAAAGAAAAACTACTCGTATTTTGAAAAAATTAAGCATGACCGTATTTACTTTATTTATTTATTTGTCAAAAAACAGAAACAGAATGGCACAGACTTTCCCGTATTAGTTTTCTATTTTCCTGGGTCTTCGCTAGCTATTCGGAATTGCCACATACTCTTTCTTGCCACCTACCATCTATCATCGCCAAAAGTACATTTTTTTGTCATTTTCTTAATTTTTCGGTTTCCTATTGGTAGAACAGAAACATTAATTTTAGAATATTAAAGAACACAAAACCCTAGCAGTAAATGGCAATTTTCTTTTAAAAATTGTGTGCCGTTTAAGAGAAAATGGCGTTTTAGCACTACTAAAAATGCGAAATTTGAAGCTCATTTTCACAGAAACTTTTTGAGTTTTCAAAATACTTTATTTGAAGTTATTTGAAGCACTTACACTCACAAATATAATCATCTTTACAAATTGCGGATAATGTGCATATTAAAGATGTGAGAGATCTTTCAAAAAATTTACATTTATATAATTTAAAAAAAAACAAAAAAAACAAAAAAACTCAAAATAAACTTCACGCTATACTAATGAGTGTAATTAGCACTATCCGTTACAAAAGTTTCAAGAAAAAAATTACAGCCATATACGAGAAAATGACGTTTGAGCATTTCTGAAAACGCCGAAATTTGAGCTACTTTTCACAGAAAACGGTAGTGTTTTCGAGAAACTTTACTTGACATTATTTAAAGCATATATACTCGTAAATATAATAATGTAAAAAAATCGCCGATAATGTAAATATTATCGACGTGACAAACATATGAACAAATTTACATTTTTGTAATTTTTGAAAAAAACAAACGATAGGCCAAAATGGATTTTATGTCATTGATAGAGTATATTTACCACTATCCCTACCAAAAGTTTAAAGAAAAAATTGTGAGCCGTTTTTGAGAAAATTTTGTTTTTGTAATTTTTTTAAAATTGCACATATTGCACGCAATATTGCACGAAAACTACCAAAATTGTGAAAAACATTTACATGACCTTTATTAAAGAACTCAATATGCAGAACAAATTTTATTTGAAGAAAATCTCTATCTTCAATTTTGTAGTTGGAGAAAGACGCCGAAAAAAATTCAAACTTTCACAATTTTCGAAAATTCAGAGCTGTACGTGAAAATCGGACCTATGTCATGTTAAAAAGTGTATTTTCCTCTATTCATACAAGAAATTTAAAGAAAAAATTTGGAGCCGTTTTTGAGAAAATGTTGAAAATCCCCGGGGGTCTTCATATAAAGTACCCCCAAATTTTAAAGAATCTTTTTCAAAATCACAAAGCTTCGACTAGAATCAGATCGACTGGGGAATATCAATTTTGAAGAAAATCGACCGAACGGCTTAGGCGCTAGCGTTGACCACAGACGAACAGACGGACGGAATGCCGTCAATCGATTTTAAGTATAAAGAAGCAACAAATCATGGATTTTGACCACACCACGAGATAGAGGATTTTTTTTCTTAATTTAGCAACTGGTTTTATCCACTTATTCGTTTTCACGGCCCGGCAATTAATATTTTTCCGCCGAAAATTGCCCATTTTTTTGCGCAGCATTACATAACTTTCCCTATACTACGTATATCTTTCCGTGTATATGTACGTATACGGGAAAGTAAAAACACTGACCGAAGTCGTAAAACACCATAACACTGCCTTCTACTAACTAAATAAATGGAGCCCACCACAAGAAGTGATATTACAGTGCGGCTACCACACCGCCAAACAACAAAGTTTCCCCTCGGTGTGATGCACCGCTCTGCCGAGACAAACCTACATGTCTCACGACTGACGACAAACTAATGCCGGCTTCCCCTCCGCGTGCTAGTCGCACAGCCTCCTGCTCACACAGCTCGAACAACAGAAAAGAAGGAAGTGGGCGTTCGTCACCCGGCTTTTAAAGGCGCCCTGGCGGCTTCCCCCGCCACCGTTGCCGTCCCAGCACCTGAGAACGACGCTACGCGCTCGGAAAAACCGATGCGTCATTGCGCGTCACCACGCCAGATGTCCAGCGCTTTGTTCAGCTTCCGGTGAAATTCTACCGTCTGCGCGTTTGAGCGTGCATGACGCTACAAACTCCTATATACCCCCCCAGGAATTTTGTTCGCAGTTGCCACAACACAGAACAAAAATTCCCCGAAATTTACTGCCCTAGGCCTGTTGGCTCACATTCTACGCAACTGCTCCTAACCTGGCTAAATACATGCAACATACCTGAAAATAAAATCCCTACTAACCTATACTTAATTTTTTTAAAAATCTCTGTTATTATAAACAATTTCGTATACACACATTACATGAACTCGATGTGGTAGCCAAAAAAAATTTCTTATACCCCTTCACAATACACATAAACACATTCACGTATACTTTTTCAAAAAAAATTGACATAAATAATTGCCCTGTATGCCCTAGTAACAACATAAAGACATAACCAAGTTGCAATAAACTTTCCAAACGTGACATAATAAATACACATTATAGCCCTTTACCAAAATTATGCAATCCCTTGCAAAACATGACATAACACATACACAGTATAACCCTTTACCAAAAATATACACTTTTTTCCAAACATGCGTAGTTTTAACAATTCCATTTTTCTCTTTCTGTTTCACAATATATACTTTTCTTGATCATGAGTCTGAATATAATGCACAAAAGTTCAAAAGAAATCTTTAATTGTTTTTCTGCCCTGCAAGTCCATCTTGCTTCAATTCGTTGCCTACACACATTTTTTCACGATGCACTTGTGTGTCTGTTGACAACTGCTTTACACTGGCCGTTTTGCACTCTGACACAATGTCGGCACTGTCTTGATGCGCACTCACATCACGCACATTGCTGAGGGACGTACGTCTCTCTGCAAGTTCAGGCACTGCCTGGAGCTCATTCTCGTACACTCTACTCAATATATCCGCATTAACATTCAAGTTACCTTTCCTATGCTTAATTTTTATATTCAGATGCTGGATCGCTAAAGACCAGCGCATCAGTCTGGGGTTGTTTCCGGAGCATTGTTGTAACCAGACCAGAGGATTATGATCGGTTTCCACTTTCAGGCAAACATTCCCATCAATATAATGTTTTAATTTCTGTAATCCCGATATAATACTAGCACATTCTTTCTCAGTAACACAATATTTGATCTCAGAAGGAGAAAACTTTTTGCTTAGAAATAACACAGGATTCTCATTTCCATCATCATCCACCTGGGAAAGTACTATCCCCACCCCTCTATCTGACGCGTCGCATTGCATCAAGAATTCTCTGTTGAAATCAGGCGCGTGAATAACTGGTTCACCGCACAGAGCATCATGCAATTCAATAAACGCCTTCTCGCACTCTTGCGACCACGCTACCTTCCCTTGTCTCATAGTTCCCTTTAATAGATCTGTGAGAGGTGCCGCCTTTTCTGAACCTGGGCACGAAACGCCTATAATATGAAATAAAGCCAAGAAATTTCCTGATTTCCTTTTTCGTGGTCGGTCTCGGGTACTCACGAATCGCACGAACTTTGACCTCATTCGGCTTCATTAGCCCACTACCAATTTCATATCCTAGAAACATCACCTTCCCGCGAGCAAACTTACACTTTGCCGGCTGAATATGCAATTTCGCCTCTCTAAGAATATTAAACACAATGCGTAAGTGACGCAGATGATCTGTCCAGTCATTGCTAAATATGGCTATGTCATCCATATATGGTATTTCAAAATCAGAGCAATCTTTAAGCAAAGCCGCCATTAACTTGCTACACACATACGGTGCGTTTTTGATACCAAACGGCATTCGTAAAGGCTTATAGCTACCAAATTTAGTGCAGAAAGTGGCATACCGCTGCGCTCTTTCTGTCATTTTAACCTGCCAGAACCCTTTGCTTAAATCACACGTGGAAATTATTTTCGCCGCCGCTACAGTATCGATACGCTCATCTAAACTCGGCAATGGAAAATACTCCGTCTTTATCACCTGGTTTAATTTCCTATAATCAACACAAGCTCGAGGTCTTTTGTTTGGCGTCTCGACCAATATCATTGGTGACGCGAAATCAGAGTCAGAACTTTCAATAATCCCGTCCCTTAACATTTTGGCAATTTCCTCCTGCAAAATTTTACTTTGCCTCATAGACATGCGATAAGGCGCACTTCTAACTTTCGCCGTGTTGTCGACCAATTCAATGTCCATCTCAACCTTATCCGTTAAACAAGGTTTTTCTGAGAAAATGTCACTAAATTCAACTATTAATGCTTTCAATTTATTGTACATTTCAGGTGTAGCATCGGTGCCGATGAGCATCGATTCCGCGTCGAAGTCGCCAGCTTCTAACCGAAGCGCATACCTATCGATCACGTCATCGTTAGCTTCATCTTCAGTCCTACACTCTGCCACAAAATTAACATACTCAGTCCTCTGATGGTACGCTTTCATCATGTTGAGGTGGTACACTTTTCCTGCACTTTTGTTAGGCAATTGTACAAGATAATTCACATCAGAAACTTTTTCCATAACCTCTCCCGGTCCTATCCACTGTACAGATAATTTCTTTGTTCTATTGGGAGCAAATATTAATACCTTATCCCCAACATTAAAATTCCTAACTACAGCCTTCTTATCATAAGCAACCTTCCTTTTGCGTTGCTCACTCTCTAACCTGAGGTGTGCAGTTTCCCTAATATATTTTAACCTATTAATCAATTCAAAAACATATTCTGTTACCGTGTTGCTTTCTGATTCATTCCCTACAATGTTCTCATACAACAATGTTACCGGTGTTCTCAAGTTCTTCCCAAATACAAGCTCCGCTGGAGTATAGCCTAAAGATTCATGAACCGTTGTTCTCATGGCAAATAAAATTGCCGGTAGATTCATTTCCCAATCACCTCCTGTCTCTAAACATAACACCTTAAATAGCCTATTCATAGTTCGGTGAATCCGTTCAACTGAATTACTTTGAGGATGGTATGAGGAGCTGTGAACAATTCGAATATCGAATTTTTCCGCAAACTCAACCATCAAATTACTGGTGAAACACGTGCCTTGGTCTGTCTGCATTTCACGAGGAAATCCCGTTCTACTAAACAATTCCATTAAGGCCTCAATAATAGTAGTAGTTTGTAAAACTCTGATGGGTATAGCCTCGGGGTACCGTGAAGATACACATATTGCTGTAAGAATATCTTTTGCCCCAGTACTACTTGGTGCAAACGGGCCTACCGTATCTATATTTAATTTAGAGAATACCTCGCTAATAGTCGGCACAATAATCAAAGGTGCTTTTTTCTTGTCACCACCGTGTCCTACTAACTGGCAACTATTACACGTTTTCACGAATTTTTCCATCTCCTGAAAACAGTTCGGCCAATAAAAATACCGCGACATACAAGACTTTGATTTAAAACAACCTAAATGACTGGAAGCAGTTTCGTGAGATACTCTCAAAATGTCCCCGCGATATATCTTCGGCACTACCAGCATTTCAAAATTCTCACCTTTCTTGCTCCGCCTATTCTTGAAGAGAATATCGTTCTAATGAAATACATATCTTTCCCTGGTTCACTATTTACAATCTTACATTCATCATAGATTGCTTTAACTTCTCCGTCAGCTTGCTGTGCCCTGCGAAACTGATTCGTGTCTACACGTAATAAATCTCTAATTTCACTGGCAAGTTTTACTACACTATCACATTCAGCACTTATCGCCTCTATATTTTCCTCCTCCTCCACATCATTTTCAGACCTATTAATTTCAATATTTTGTACTACATTTTCAACAGAGTTTTCTAAACTAAACTGTTCTTTAGCTGCGCTGGCTCGCGTAACTACCACATTGATTTCCTGTGGTTCGACAAAACCTTGCTTAACTTCTTCTAACAATAACATAGTTCGATTACTTAAAATATAATAAGCTAATTCACACTCTTTTGGTACAACTGCCGCCCTTGTAATAACACGACCGCTAGGTATTTCTAATTCACTCTGCGCGACACACAAATTCTTCGGCGCCCTTTCTAACGGCTGGCTAATCCAGATAGATTCGCCCGTGTAATCTGATGCATTTACTATACTCTCACTCACAAGGTCGAACGATGCGTCCGAATCGCGTAAAATCAAAGATTCTTTCTGATTGATTTAGCCAACTAAAGTATAAGGCTTCAAAATTTCACTGGCTTCAGGCTCGCACGCATGGTTGATAGGCTCCACTCTTTTGTTAGGGCACTGCCTAGCTAAGTGTTGCGTCGACTTACACACAAAACATTTCTTCACGAACCTTTTATCAAATTCAGGATTCGTAGCTACCTTGCCCGTATCACTAACATTAAAGGTTACCTTCGTCTGCCCAGCTACGACCTTAGATTCAGATTGCTCCTTCTGCTTACCCTGAAAAGGACCTGATTTCTTCCACCCTTGCCGGTGATTCTCGTACGCGTCGAGTTTTTTTGCGAATTCAATGGGATTGCTGAATTCCGACCAAGAATCAATAAAATGGTCCCGCATTTCCCACGAAACTTTTCTTTTCATCTGGTCAGTTACAATTAGGTTCAATAATTCTTCAAACGTATGTACATTGAGTCCTGACACCCATTCTCTAGCATAATTCAAAAGTTCCCTGGCAAAAATACCCCAAGTTGAATTAATACTCTTGTTGTGTTTTACAAATAACTGGCGGAATTTTTCCGCATCGAATCGATATAATTCTAACAATTTAGCCTTCAACGCGTCGTATGTCCATTCCTCTTCCTGCTCATCTAAAGTGATCCAGTTATTTACATTATAAGGCAACAATCCTATCAAATGCATGGCCCAATCGCCTTCTGGAACTTTCAACTGCCTACATTGACTCTCGTACGCGTTTAAATAGGTAGTGACGTCGTCCTGCTCGCCCCTAAAACGACCTATAATTTGCCCAATCTTAATTACATCACGATGCGTTTCGCCGCGTGCCTCGCCACGTGGTTCCGCGTCCGCAACATTTCGCGCCCTTTGAACTTCGGCTTCTATGCGAAATCGCTCTAACTCCCTATCTCTTTCCTCCCATTCCCTACGTTCTTCCCTATCCTTCTCCTCTCGTTCTCTACGTTCTTTCTCCTCTCGTTCTCTACGTTCTTCCCTATCCTCCTCTCGTTCTCTCTCTTTCTCTTCTTCAATATCTTTGCGATGTTGTTCGCCTAGTCCTTCAATGAAATTCGGATCACAATCCTCGTGTCCGGTTATTAAACCTTTCAATTTTATCACGGTTTCTGTCCCGTCTAACTAAATACCCAGATCATTGGCGATCCGAATCATTCCCTCTTTCTTAAACCGCGTGAGGTACGCCATAGCTCCAGATAATGCCGTCACTTACAAGAAAGACGCACTTACCCTTATGCTGTCTGCTATCTGCTGTCCTCGGTCGGGATGTCCTCTGGTGGAGTGAAGGAAAGCACTGGATGAAAGGAATACACGCGCAAGGAGGTCAGTTAATAACCAACAGAAATAAAATTATATCATAGGCTACAGCTTTCTATGAGAATATCAACTGTAGTTCATTGGATAACTACAATTCATCAATGGAAGAAATAAACGATATGTTAAATTATCCTACAGTTGGAAACCATGAATTGACACCTTCCATTATGCTGTGTGAGGTCAAAGCAGCTCTGAAAGAACTCAAAATGAGGTAGCCTCCTGGAGAAGACGGTATATATAATGAACTTCTGAAAATGGGATCAGAGGTGATATTGAATCCTCTCACAACTCTATGTAACCTCATTCTTGAAAAAGAAGAAATGCCAAAAGAGTGGCTCTTAAGTACTATCATCCTGATTCACAAAAAAGGAAACAGAAACGATATAAGCAACTATAGACCAATAGGTTTATTTTCATGTATTTACAAACTATTCTCCAAAATAATCAACAGTAGAATCAGCAACGTCATCAATGAATAACAACCTATGGAGCAGGGAGGATTTTTCCCACACTTTTCTACAACCGACCACCATTAAGTAGTCGACCAATTACTGGAAAAAGATCAAGAATATAACCTCAAGATATATATAGCATTTGTAGACTTCAAAAAGGCTTTCGACAGAGTTGAACACCCGGCAGCTCTACAAGCATTAACTACACAATGAGTGAATAAAAAGTATGTTAGACTTTTAAGTAAAATGAATACAAATAGTTGGGCAAAATTAAAGATAGAGATAGAAGGACCAATATTCAAACTACAAAGGGGTGTTCGCCAAGGAGATCCGTTATCGCCGAATATCTTCATTAGTGTACTAGAATCAGTGTTCAGAAAAATCAAAAACGAATACGGCCTAAACATAAATAGAAGAAAATTAAAGAATTTAAGATTTGAAAATGACGTAATAATATTCGCAAAATCCCCAAAACAACTGTAAAACACTCTGAATATGATGACAGGCCTGTGTAATGATGTAGGTTTACAAATGAACACTACCAAAACTAAAATTATGACAAACTGGACTGCTATACCCATCACAATAAATAACAGTACAATAGACTAAGTTGAAGAATACGTGTATTTGGGACAAATAGTATCTTTCCAAAATAGACAAGAAAAAGAAATTAATATTCGGATCTCGAATGCATGGCGGAAATTCTACAGTTTATCATTTCTATTGAACAACAAAAAGAAGGTATAGCAATTAAAAGACAAATATTAGACAGCTGTGTGTTACCTGTCCTCATTTACACGCACAAACATGGTCTCTTAATGTAAAAGAGCAAAATATGATAGAGATTTGCCAAAGGAAGATGGAGAGGAAAATACTAAACATCACTCTAAGAGATAAGATCAAGAATGTTGACATTAGAAGAAAGACAAAATGAAAAGATGCAGCACAAGAGGCAAAAAGATAAAAATAGAAATGGGGAGGACATTTCAGCCGACTCGACCCGGAAAGGTGGACACACGAAGTCACTCAGTGGGATCCAAGACTAGAATGGAGATGTGTAGGAAGACAAAGAAAGAGGTGGCCAGACGAATTTGTTAGCGAAACAGGTAATTTATGGGACCGCATAGCTAGAGCCGGGTAAAGTGGAAAGAAGTGCCAAAAGAAATTATAGAAAAAACAAATTTGTAAATATATATGTATATATGTGTGTAAATAGAAGTGTAATTAATAAATTTTAAGATAAGTGAGTGTGAAACAGTGTCTAACAAAACAATTGTTTAACTGTAAAAATAGTGTTACAGGAAAATCACAGGTATTGTTAAGAACTTGTGGACTATGCATATATATATATAAAGAATGGTAAATGGTTCTACTTCGCCAGGTTTTAGCTCACCTGGTAAGTTGTTTGCTTTCCGTAGGGCACGATTAGGATTAATAGCCAGAATCTGTTGCTCATTTGTCTTCGCAAATAACAGTTTTGTTACATTGGAGAGAATATTTTCTTATCAAATCGTGCCTAAACCGCTAGTTCCTATATGTATTTATAATTCAACTTAATATACATGAGAGCTATTGTAGGTATCCCTGAGTTCAAGAAAATTGCACAGTTTACACTACTCCCCATAGGATGTCACACACGTTTTTTCTCTGTTTTTGACTTTAAATATATTTAAAATGTATAAACAAGAAACAGAGTGAATAAAAAACTGCACTGATTTACTTTCTAGGATGTTGGAGGTTTTCCTTTCCAATAAACGGAATATTATAAGAGAAGTGAAATTTTAATATCTAAACAAATTAGTCGTCTAAACTTTTCGTTGTTATAAAAAATCAAAATAAAAGTGAATGATTCCAAAATTCATTGCACAATAATTATGGTTTGAAAAAAGTTAACAGTGTTTGAGAGTCTATATTTGATTATGTTACTTATGTTATCAAGCTACGTAACTTGCCCAAAAGAAAAAATGCGTGTGTCACATCTCATTCATTGAGAAAAGACACATTATAAGTTTTTGATAATTCAGTCAACGAAATTGCCCATATATTGAATTATCGCATCTACCTTTCATGAACTTTTCGAGTAAATATAATTTTAGCAATTAGCGCACATTATCACAATAGTGAATTGCTCTTATTCTGCGGATTTTAATGAAATAATTCCACTGTAATTTCTCAGTAATTATTTGCTAATTCTTCCTATACGTATGAATCCCACGTTGCATCAATATTGTCAGTACCTATGAGCTGGTGTAAATGAACAGATATTACGAGTTATTTGCAGCTTCGTTTCCAAACTCCATAAATTCAATAGCGTTATCTACTTTTTCGAAAATTTTTTTGTTTCAATACAAATATTGATGCTTATTTTGAAACGAAGAATTCTAAACAAAATCGTATATGCTGTTTGAATCAGTAGTACTTTACATTATTCGTAGCGTGCTTTATTTCAAGGAAAATAAACTTCCGCTTACAAGGCCAGACTTTTGAAAATTATTAAATTTTGGACATTCTATTTTCTTTTGCCTGCAATTTAAATGTAAAATAAAAGTAAATAAAAAATTAATTGAAATAGCTCACAAAATCAGAACAGAAAAATGTAAATTAATTTCATGGTATGTATACATTGGTGAACTAGAACATGCTACATGGATGTATTACTTTAAGGGCATCGACCCCTTTAACAGTCCTTTAAAAAAGAATACCACAATAAAAATACTCAAATATATACTTTAATACAAATAGTAAAAATGTAATTCACATGTAAATATGTGTTTGTACATACAACGATTTCTATTAGATATTAGTATCAGGTTTCTATTTTCTTGATCACAATATACCAGAATTTTCAAAACGCAAATATTAAGAAAAATATACACAATCGTCACTTCTTTCAACAGCCGTTTCTTTGATTAAACCAAAAGGTAGTCATTTGCTCCTCAGGTTTGAGGAATATAAGAAAGATTAGTATTAAGATATAATTTTATCAGGTATCTAAAAATAATTGCCATAATGTAATACAACGTTACTTCGTAGTACATAACTTTGAATACTAAGGCAACACTTTCTATATTAGAGGGAGCATTTTCAGTATTACCGTACGTGGAAATCACAAACAGAAATTTTTAGTGAAAGATGAAATTGTTCATGAGAAAAAATATCCTTCTAGTTATGTACTGGAAGAAAGTTATAAAATATGAATAAATAAATAGTTTCAACTAACTGTTCATTGCCATTAAAGAGATTCCAAGAAATAATATTGAGGAAGATGTAATGATGCAAAATTGAAAGGTTAGGACTTAACAATTGAAACACAAAACGTATTATTTAATGAACTTCATTTTCAATGCTTGCAGTAATACTGAAGAGCAACCAATTCTGACAAATTTCAACATGTCGGTAAAGACAAAAGGATGCAATACAACTTTTCTTGGTTTTACGAGCTCATTACTTTTCAGCAGCTCGCAATGTGAAATATGGTTACACAGCAAACACATTTATTTCCCACAGGGCAAGCAATTCAGGTTTCATTGGCAATGAGCTGCATATTAATGGTCTCTTCATGCAAATGATGTGTACCTCTACTACGCAATGGTTTGGTAATACGAAATAATACGCTTTGCAAGAATAATCCCCTTTTATACAAGCTACTCGAATGCCAATTTAGTATAATTAGGACTTTATATTTTGTGTCTGAAATGCACTAGTGGGTAGAAAATAATACATTAAAAACATTGTAATATTGTTCACGTTAGCTGGACCTTCATATTCCATTTCATATTTTACGCGATGAGCTTATCGTATGTAACTACCTAACGGAACCAGTTAATTCCAATCAGGCTTCTTACATTACTCCTGACAGATCATGTTGCTTAATTAGACATGTAACAGACGAATAGTAGTTTCAGTTACTTCCATTCATTATAAACATGTTTCTCCCTCTTAAACCTATCTTCTTGAACAAAACTAGCATCATCCACAGAATGGAGACTAAACCGTGAAATGGGTCTACTATTGATTTTTTTGTGTAAAACAACTGAGGCGGTCGACGTAAAAAGGGCCCATATGCAAAGGAGCTGTTTTGAGAAAAAGATGTTCAAAGTTTTGTTTGTGTATATAAAGTTTATGACTTTTGATAACGAGATAATTATAACTGAAATATGAAAGGTAGTTATTCAACTCTTGTTATACGCATAAAAAAGAAAGGCACGACTCATTGCTTGTTTGAAAACAATAATATTTATGCATGGGGTATTGTGTTCTTTTTACGCAGAACCAATTTTAAGTAATAAAATGGAATAATAGCGTCAAATACACGGAATAATAACTTAATACAGAGTGAGTAATAGCTTTTAGAAGTTATTAGACCATTTTTCGCAACAAGCTTAAATGTTTTGTCTGCAACAAAGGCAATTTTATTAAGGCTTATTCTTTAAATCGTATTTAAAGAACTTAACATATTTTTTATAAGTTAACATCCTCTTTAACTAGAAATCGGTATAAACATTTTACATCAGCAACTTTCTTACGATTTACATCTGGACGTAGAGATTTTCCAGTAGTAACTATGTCAAATCCTAGTACATCAGGTATATGCTACAAAGTTTAGAATGTGCGAGAACACAGGACAGAGCCATTGATAAATAATTTTATGAGCACATAATTAATTATCCCGAATGGAGTTTACTTCTACAAACAAGATTTCCAAAGAAAAATGATGTCATTCTTGAAGCAAAACCCTTCTCCATTACAACATGAAATGAATCTTTTAGATGTAGGATCATAACCAACTCCTACATCATTTATGTCACTATTATCACTCATTTCGTTCTAAATAAAAAAGCGACAATACTCTCACATTTGCAGCTAACTGCTTCTCATATACTCTGCACAGCAGCTTTCAAACGTGGGTACAAACCTCAGTTTTCAAGATACCTAAATAATCTTCAATCACATCCACTAAAGAACACGGCAAACAAAAATTGGCATTCTGCGTAAAAAGGCTCATAGGCTTATATGCCCTTTTTACGAAACTTTCTTAGAAATATTATGTAACTTGCTGAACTTTTCCATTACATCGTACAAAAGGAATAACTGTAGAAAAGTTACAACTTATACATTATGCAGATAATCCAAACTTCTCAATTATAGTTCAAACTTTGCTTTTAAAATATACTCTTCATTCATTCTTCATGTAAAACCCTTCAATTTTCATTTAAATGTAGCAAGGTGCTCAAGTGACGCCCCATATTATTGACTCTCCAAAACGCATTAATCATTTTTTCGTAATTTCACATGTTGCATATTTTAACACATAGTAATTTTTTAAACACATTGTGCATACTTGGTAGCACAGGTATTTTTCACATTTATATATTTTTTGACATTTATTATCTTTGGCTCTATTCATGTGAGAGTGTTTTACTGCAGCACTCAGAAAAACATTCTTTCAATGGAAATTTCAGAAAAACATTATTTCAACGGGAATTTTCCGACAATGTAATTATTTTTAATTAGCATATTTATGAGAAATTTTAATTTACTATTAAATAAAATTTATGAGATACATTCAGACGTGATATAAATAGACTGAAACTTTCTTAGAAATATTATGTAACTAGCTGAACTTTTCTATTACATCGTACAAAAGGAATAACTGTAGAAAATTTACAACTTATACATTATGTAGATAATCCAAACTTCTCCAAAATATTATTTCATGTCGTTCAGTACTTATTCTCTAAAACTAATTAAATTAGGGATGTTTACAAATTCTTGAGCAATATTCATTGGTATTCATTGCATCACTATTCATTGCGAACACTGATTAAAACATGTTTCTGAAAACGTAATTGAAATGTTTTATATTTACCAAGATCGGTACATGTATGTAGTAGCGGACAATAGCAAATCCAACTTAATTTAAAACGTCACATATAATTATGAACCTATGATTATTTATAAAGACTCATACTGTATGTGATTCCTAGACATTGCGTTTATATCACGCACTCATATTTGCAATTAAGAACAATTTTAGAAGATAAAAAGGCGCTAGATTCGATTTGATAACTTAACTCCATTTCTACAGGCTTGCTCGGCTAAATACCAACAAATTCTCCAAGAACTTGACACAAACAACATGACGTAATAAACCAATCGGAAGATAAGCGTTAATTCTATTAATTTCACAATTTTACTAAAATTGTTTGTGTTTACTTTAAAAAACAGTTAATATTAGCAAGCGACAACGCATCTGGGTCCCTATACTTTTCATTTAAAGAAAAACCACGAAATTTGTTTCAGTACGATCTCAAATATCTTTCGAAACGGAGAGCATTAGTATTTTAAATACAAAAATAACACAAAACATAACAAAACGTTTGTATAAAAATTATGAAATACGTGTAACAAAAGATAAAATTAGAAAAAAAGAAATAATTTTAATCAACACAAAAATGTGAAATTGATAACAAAATCTATATCTTTAAGCATGTATAACATCGAAACTATATAACTAACTACTTATTAGAATAAGTGTATCAAATATATCAAATTCAACATTGGTTGTGCGATTTTGTTTAATTGTGAATCCTTCGAACATGACTCTGTAATGAATAAAATTTAGAATTAATTGCTTATTTACAGGTAAGTTGAAAGTAGTTAATCAGGCTGAAAAATTATAACAATATACAATTTGGTGATAAGTGCGCTCATCACTTCTGACAGGAACCAATCCGAACAAATTCATTACTGGCTAGTTCTTCAGTCTCACAAATCAGAACTAATTCGAATACGTGAAAATAATATTGGATGTTGGAGAATGCAGTAGCTTACCCAAGGAGGGGGTGGTGGGAATTCAAGCCTTTACCAGCAGCCCCCTCTCCCACCCCGAGAAACGTTTCTGGATGCGCCTCTGAAGATATGTGAGTGATTACCAAAATTGATGTGACATTTGTCACCACTACAATTGACATCGACACTATCAAAATTCATAATGTCATTGAATAGGGTCTTAGAAAGTATTAAAGATCTAATGAGAGGATCAAAGTTATTCATCAGGCTAAATGTAATACACATCTTAAGTTAATGAAAGATTAATCATCTTAAGATAATGTTAGATTTCTAACACAGGAAATAAAACATAAATATATTAGTAATTCAATGTGAATATTAATGAAACAAATATGTTCACGAATATATACAGCCATTCCAGAGTTAGAAGTTCTTTACTGAATTTAAAATTCGATTTTATTATTTTTGGTTATATTCTGAGAATTTTTAGTCAAGTTAGAGACTTCTGTCTGTGGGGATAACATTTAATGCTATTTTTCACCACCTCCATTTCTAAAGCACTCAATACACTCAACACGACAACAACGCAATAAAGAAATCATACAAATTACCGCAAAATGTCCTAGTAAGCACACAACAATCTATTGGACCAACACATCAATTTTGCCGATCGCCTGCCATGTCTCGTGCGCTTTCCACATCTCCCCCCACGCCGCCGGCTTCGCGGGCATACGATCCGCGGGCGGGGCGGGGCGGGCGGCATAGCTGTCGGCGACATCCCGCCCGTCGGGCGCGCGCAGGGAGCGCGTCACGCCGCGCCGTCCGCGCTGTCAGTCGCCGCTGAGGGGCGCGACAGCCCCGCCCCCCTCCGCCCTCAAGCCCCCCGGCGCCGCCGCCCCGCCGCCGCTCGAGGAACGCGGCGCATCCGGCGCGCGGCGCCTGTCTCTGAGCTGTCGCCGCCCGGGATCGAACGGAACGCCCCGCCCCCCTGCCCCTCCCCCGCGGCACGAGAGCTCCAGCGCGAAAGTATGTAGGCCGCACATGCCCACACACGTCTCGTCAACGGGACATCCGGGATGCGGCGGGTTTTGCTTCCCCCTTGCAAGCAGGATTTTCAGGCGAAATTCGAGTGCGTAAATGAGTTGTAGCTAATATGAAGTTGATGGAGACATTTGCCACAAATAACATTTATAAACTTTTTGTTAACTAAATGTTTTGTCTAAAAAGTTAAATTTTTCAAATGTTCAGCAACCATCCAAATAATCCTTCCATCTTAGTATATCTAGTTCTAAAAAAATATAGTTTCTCTCAATAAGTAAAAAAAAATCAAAAATTAAGTAAAATATTGATAAGGAGACACGAATGAAATACGTAATATTTCATATATAAATAAAACTTCCTGCTTTACAGAATATTAAAAAAATGAAAGCAATGAAACAGCAAAAAATAAAAAACGGAGAAAAAAAAACAAGTTCCGAGTTTACAACGGTCTGGTTTAAATCGCTCATTGATACAAGAGCTCGAACGCGTATGAGGGGTCAAAAGTGTCGTGACACGTTTCGTAAAGAAAGAGGGTGGTGTTCCTGATCTCGTCCGTTTAGGTTTCCTATGGAAATGAAAGGAAACTTCCACATTCAAAACACATTCCGTATTTAAATTGAATTACGCCAATACGATTCACAAATCAATTTTAACATGGAAAACTCTAGCTTTAAATTAGCCACATTGCTAACTATATTTTATTAAATGTTACAATTATGAAAAGTGGTAGGAAAAAGTCTCTTTATAAATATTGTGTTCTTCTCTTGGCCGCTTGTGTTTCGTCGTATCCTTGAAAACATCACCTGAAAATAACTAGGTAGATGTATCACTTTTGAATAATTATTTCTTTCCTTGGGTAACAGTTCAAATTTAAATTCATTGTCATGATTTCGAGAATACTTTTGGAAAATGATATCACCGGAGCAAATATTTTATAGCACTGAAAATTAACCACTTGTATTTGAGGACATTGAAAATACCTCTCTCAACGGTGACATTGAATTAGTTGCAGAAACGATTTAATTACAGGGGATAATGTTAAATGATCAAAAATGTGACGAAAACGAAAGCAAAAAATTATATTAAGTATGTTTTTAAAAATGTTACATTGTAGGAAGTAATAATGATCGTGAATGAAGGCAATATTTAAAAAATAATAATTTGAGTGGAATTCAATAACAAAAACTGAAAAAAAACTTGAAAATTTGAATAAATCTTTTGTAGACTTAATATACATCAATCGTCTTCTTCAAAAACATCTACATCCGATTGCCGATTAGAACAAGTAAAGAAATCGTTAGAGAAACATACATTTGAAGTAAAATGTTTGTTTACAAGTGCTGGACTCGACCAAACTTTTGTGATTCAAAATTTGGAGCATTAACACCAAACATGTTATGCAGACTTTTAAATCATCTTCCAAAATTGCGTCTTTTTTTATCTTTACTTTCTTTGCTGCCTGACCTGTCCTTACGGGTTGTCCTTTGGATTTTACATCTTTCTAATGCTTATTGGCTTCACGCTTTTTCAATTGTTTTGCAGTTTGTCTCCCTTTTCTTGAGACTTTAGCTCAGGCATGTGAAGGTCGCGGACAAGGTAACAAGCTTTCTAGAGCTCGCGGGCACTGCGTCCAGAGAAATTGGCGCGAGATTGAAAAGTAAGAGTTGTACAAATGCTAAGGAATGCTACTTCGCTGGATACCTGGCCTATGACAGTCTTTGGAAGATGTTTCATGTGAGTCATTGTTATAAATTTAGGTATATTAATTCCATTTTGATTTAAGGAAAAAAGTGATCCATTAAAATGAAATAATACATCAGTCCGATTTCATATTGTCATTGAGAGTAAAATTTTAAAAAACTTTAAGAAAAAGTGTATCTTGATTTTGTAGACCCATTTTCTTAAGAGTGATATGAAGCCATGAGCTTTTTACCTTTAATTTAGAAGGTTTAATAGACAAATATTCATGTCTGTTGAAAGCTCTGTCCGTTTGTAAGCAAGAATTGTTAACTTATAGAGGCTTGTTAATTTATTTTATAGTATTGTTAATACAATAAATAACTGAATGGTTTAATAACATAACACAACATGAAAACAAGGAAATAATTCGCCATTCAAACATATTTCGGTTACCTAGGAAAGATATTTACGTAAGGGACAATGTAGAAAGAAAATAAACATTAAATAGTAGTAAGTAGTGTGCCGTATGATGGATATTACATGTCCTAGAAACGCCCACGCAACGTTTGCGACCCATAAGGGAGAAACGTCAAAGTAGTGAAGAATATAAACGTAATACAATTCTCGGTTATTTGATAGAAAAAAGTCTGGCAAACCTATTTTCGTATGGAGCCAGGCTCCCCAGGCGGGCGAGTAGCTCGTTCGGGCGCGGTTTGACATGCTTGCTTTAGCTGCTGATATTCAGGAGATTGCGACATCTATTTCATTTCTTTCTGAAGCGCAACTTCATTCAACGAAAACTTGGACGACATTTCTGCTGAGGGTAATGAGACCTATATATATGAAATTGCTGAAATATAATCATAATGCAGCAACGTAGTGTTCATCTTCTACGTCTTATTGGTTACCTTGTACTCTACATTGCTCATTATTGACAATTTCAACAGCAAGATCTTATTCCGCCTAGCATGTAATGGCGTGACTCCATAAATCCCTTCAGTTTCTCTTCAGTTAGTGATTTATTTTTGCCGTTTATTTTGTACTAAGCGCACAAACCAGTCGTCTACCTTTTACTTTTTTTAAAAATCACAAACCAGTTAGTTTTAAGAATATCACATGTGTGTGCAACAAACTAATCTGATTTCTTTCTAGCTTGAATTTAACTGCGCAAACCAAAATTTCATTTTCTGAAATCCTTTTTTGTAGTTACGTAGTTTTCCGTAGTAGTAGTAGTAGTATGCGTAGTTTTGTAGGCATCTTGTCTCAAAGGTGGGAATAAATATTCGAATTAAAACAAAAACTAATTAATAGTATCATTGTCTTATACTGCCTGCATTCAAATGCTAAGTAACTCCTCAACATCACATTTCGACATTTCCCGGTTCACCGAATCGACACATTTTTCAAGTACAAGCGTTTTCCTAAGATAATGTTTAATTCCTTGACACGATAAGAGGCAGCCCTTCAATGAATACATTTCTGAATCACCCTTTCATACCTGTATATTCTTAGATATAGTAGAATTACGAACGTGCAAGAACCAAGTACAAAATCTTTCGAAAGTAGTGTTCTATATTTATGTTTCACGAGCTTAGCCATGCAAGTTGTCGCGTCAATGTGTCATAAAAATCTGCCATCGATCAATCCCTATATGGCAGATTTCAAGGTATGGACATAACGCCATCAATATGACTTAAGAAGGCGTTTCTTGATTTACACAACTTTCTCAATTTTTTAATTTTTAATTTTATCTTCGAAAAACTCATAAAATCATCAACTCTCAACGCGCGCAGCACAAATTCAAGAAATAATTTCTTCGAGTGTGTAAAAGCTACCGAGCTGCTCTATAGAGCAACGAGAAATGCTCGCCGTGGAAGTTTACGCGCGGGATTCCGCGTAGAGCGGATGCGTGCAGCCAATAAAGTGCATACTCGATGGAGAGGAGGATTCCATTGGCAGTGCATTCCGGCATCGCCTCCCACGCTCTGCCCACCATCGCCGAGGCCGCCGCCATCGGCACCTTTGACTAACTCTCTGCTCCTCGCTTCAGATTGACGTTGGAGAGACCAATGGGAGTGTCGGAGAGACTAGAGAATATATTTTATTGGTCTGTAAGTTATTGAATACGAACAACGTACTTAAAACTGTTCTAGATATTGTAGAAGGCTGTAGATGTTGAATTAAAGCTGTTGGTTTGCGGGTAAATTCTAGAGATTTGCCTAGTGTTAATATGTGAATTTATTTGTATATAAAATGTTTTTTAATACAACTAAAAAATACGATTCAAATTTCAAACGATTCATTCGTAAATTGGGTAAGATTTCTTAGTTTAATTTACAGGATAAAGCATCCTGAATAACGGTGTCCAATCTGTCGAAAGTAAGAATAATCTCACTAACCCATAAACTCTAGTTGTCTAAACTCAATGCCACTGTTACTATAAAAGACGAGTAAGTGATATTTTCGGCCGCGTCAACTGTGGTCATTAGCCCCGTTGTTATAGTGAATGTTTAATCCGGGGGAGTCGCGATATTCTTCCCTCGCTGTCGCGTGAGACCCGACGCCGAATCATGCTCCCGCTTTCCCAGTATTTTCTTTTTCACACATCTCCCCAGCGGGGCACCACCCTACCCGAGGACGAGCTCTAAGATCCCGACTGGTCTTCCAACATTTAAGGTATAGTGTAGTGCATGTAATAGTGTAAGAGCAGGGGAGGGGACAAGGGAAGGAAAGAAAAATTGCGGCCCATCGCCCTTTAGTTAGGTTGATTGGTTGATTCGTGATTCCGGGCGCGTCAAATACTAAGGCCATTAGTCCCGTATGGGTAGAGTGTGTTTTTTAATTGGGAGGTGGCGGTGATCTTTCCCCGCTGGATGGCGAGATTCGGCGGGGCACCGTCCCAGACAAGACAAGCTCTAAGCTCCCGACCGGTCTCCCAGCATATGTGGTAGTGTAGTGCATGTCAGTGTGTGAGTGTGTGTGTAAAGTGTGAGGATGGGATGATAAAGAGGAAGGAAAGATTATGCGCGGTCCTTGGCCCGTTTGTTAGGGTACTGCTCCGGCATTCGCCTGGCATTGATCGGAGAAACCACGGAAAACTACCGATCAGAGTAGTCTGCCGCTAGAATTATCCCCCAGGCAGCGACTGAACTCGACCTAGCTGACAAGCTAGTGTCGAAAATCCTACCGCCGTCGGAATTCGAAGCTAGGATCTCCCGGTTAGAGGGACTACAGTGATATCAGTTGATGGACTGAGCCATCTCTCCCGGTCCTTTTGTTAGGGAAATGCTTTTAGCATTTACCAGGTATTGCCCGAATAATCCTCGGAAAATACAGATCGTAGAATCTGGCAGGAAGAATTCTCTTCCAGAGAGCAGTTGAATATAACCAGTGTCGCAAATTTGTCAGCGTGGGACTCGAGCTCTAAGACCATATAATCAGAGTTCTTGCTGAGATAATGATGATACTGAAAGTTGTTAAGTTATTATTGCATTCAATGAGGCAGCATACGACACATACAGATATAAATACAAAACTTTTATTAACTAAATAATTCATTAACTAATATGTTTCTTTTAATTTAATGTCTACTATACATGCTGATGAAAGCGACAAAACATGTTTTCATTGTGTTTGCTTAAAAATAAAACATAAAAATTATTTTAAATATTAAGAGCTGGCTTTAAATTTAAAAGCGCAGCGCGTCATTTAAATTTACCCACCATTTTGGTCTGCTCAATCATCCGTTGCAGCTTAGTGGGTTCCGCAAAATGTTTTGCCAGTCGGGTATTTTGGTGTTACCCAGCAATGCATCAACAATGAGAAATAATGAAATATTTGAAAAAATCAAGTGACGAATCTCGAACAGAAGACATAATAATATTCATTCTAAAATGGAAAGCCTGAAATATAGGCGTCAGTTTTGGGAGGAGAGGAATTCGAAACTTGCTCTCCTGAAGTGGAATGCGGAGAATTTGTCACTACACTACGTGCGGTCTCGTCCCCCCTCTGCGACCTTTGCTGTCGCGGCCTGTCATTGGCATTTGGTAAAAACGTTTTCTCCCTAGTTGTTTAGAGCATCTCCGATTCTGATATCTGGAGTTAAGCTCTTGCTCACCTGACGTATTGTAGCGGTACGCTATATTTAATATTTTTTAAATTTCACAAATAACTGTCGATGTGAGGCGTCCACCTCCCGCCGCCGCCAGCCGGGTCGGCGCGCCCCCTCCGCTAATGGAAGGGATGACAGCACGCGCCCCTCTAAAAGTTTATGGCCATCGTCCGCGAGTCGACCCTCATCCCGTCACGCACCCGGGCGCCGAAGAAGAGATTAGAGACGTGTGCTGATCCCGCCGTTCCGGGTATCATGCGCACTAAGTACCTAGGCCGTCCTTCGCAGCTTTCTCCGGGGGTCCCAACGGACATTCCGCGTACCCTTTACTGACCTACTTCCGAAGTCAGACGGAGAGCGTTTTCCAGACAGAGATAGGGCTACGGAAAATTCCTAGAATCACCGGACCTGATTGGCCGAGGACAAAATTACGGCGTAGTAGCACTTAGCCAATCAGGGGCAAAATTCCGTGGGGTGGGAGCGATTTTGGGGCACTTTTGAATTTTCGGGGAGGCGGAACGAGGAGACCTCCACGCTAGCGGCGTAGGGGAAAAGATCACTTCTTCTTGTTCGATTGAGCTGGGGGGGCGAGCGCCGCGGAGCGAGTAACAGCTCCGGCGCCGCGTTCGAACACTACGTGTACTCGACTTGTCTTGGGTGGCGAGCGCCGCGGAGTAAGTGATAGCTCCGGCGCCGCGTTCGAGGGAGAATTATTATTTTGGGACTTAGTTCGTGGACTCTGAGCTCTGCCGTGGGCAGTGACCGGTGACTAGTTTTCTCCGAGATTCGTGATCGTGAAAACTCCAGAGAACTTTCCGTAAGAACTGCTGATTTGTGTGAACGGAATTCGCGATCATTCACGATCCGGGCCAGCTGACCGTCGCCGCCGCCGCCGTCACCGCCGCAGCCGCTGTCGCCGCCGCCGCTCCTTTGGTAGCTATTGTGGAAGGACGTTTCTCGGCCTGGCAGGGCCATCTCAGCCGCCGACCCAGACGGAGAGGAGCCGCGACCCCCGCCGCCGCCGCCGAGGGCCGCCTACACGCCGCCCCATTCAGGCATAAACTTCGGTCAACGACCGCCAAAGAACTATTGTGCATTGCTGTGCCGCGCTTAGGCACTTGTTTCCTCATTATTGTCAGCCAGAAGGCGAATGGCCTAGAGTTTGTTGGGGCCTGTAAAGGAATTTGATTGTAATTCTCGTTCTTTACTTTTTTTTTAGATTTAAGTTTTATCTCATTTTTCTTTCGTTTCTAACTGAGCTCATCAGGTAGGGCCTTTCTTAACTCTTTGAATCACTGTAACTTCCCCGGCCTATTATTAGGCGGGAATAAACCTTTTTATTTGCTTTACCAACCACTGAATTGTTTCTGTAGTTAGCAAACGCCTTACGACTCCTTCCATCCGAGTTAGATTCTAAGCAGGTGACAAAGTTGGCCGACTGAGCTAGGCCCGGGCCGCCCTCGTTGACTTCGGCGCACACCCACGCCGCCGGAGCTCGACGCTGTGGTTGACAATCGACGCCACCGTGTGGCTCGATAACGAACCTGTGGGTGTGACAGTATAAACAATGATAATTGAAAGCAAATGTTAGTAAAATATCGAATACTACAGGAAAAATAACCTTAAAAACGCGTATTTTATTAATACACAGTTAAAAGTCTTTATTTTCATTCAAGTTAGAACTTTGGAATAAGAAATTAGTCTTTTTTTAATTTAATATTTTAATATTAGATTTCTTTAAATTTTGCTTCAGATTAGTTGGATAATGCGAGTACCTGACCACAATGCTTCTGTTCCTCAGTAACCATAGCAGGACCTGCCACTTCAACAATGTCCGCCGTCACCACAGAGGCGCAGTACTTGATGTACCCGCGGTTACGACTGGCTTCATCCCGTTCGTGCGCAGTGGTAAAATATATCTGCAAGCTGGTTGCCGGCGAGATATGCAGAGAGTTCTGCCTGTCAGTGGATATTTCAGCTGGTGGCACTTATCAAGTGGTCACAGCCGGAAAAACGCATTGCGTGTGAGTCAATCGAATGAAACATCCGGCACGAGTGCAACAAAGCGACGTGGGTTTTTTTAGGCCGACATAAAATTTCCTTCAGGATTCTTCCACGCTGACGTTTGGCGGTTACGAGAAAGAATATATAGAACGTACTTAGCCACACGCGGCGTCCCAGTTCGAAATGGCGGAGATGAATAGGAAGAGAAGATCGCGTGAGGCTCCTAGCTCGTAGTGAGTGCTGCGCCCGCACGTGAACTCGATTTCTGCAGGTATCAGACTCGCTGATGATTAGCACATTAACCACATTTCTTTCACCTGACGAGAATCGAAGCCGCTACTTCCTCTTACGTCGATTGATCATAATTATCTTTACGCTGACCGCTAGACTGAATAATTTGTAACTTGAATGTTCCACTGTATCCTGAGAATGTGAGTTTTTAGAGAAAAATCTTTAATTTGGCATTGGAGATGAGAAATAACATAGGAAAAAGAAATAATATCTCAGCACTTGTACCTACGATATCCGACGTCATTCATCGATCAGGAATAGTGGGTGACATTTACGGATACGTTTTTGTTTCTTTCGTTGGTGAATGTTTTACAAAGGGTAGATATATACGTGAAAAGATTTCTCGTATAAATAATATAATAAAATAAACCCTGAAGTACATTTTTTCTGGTAGAAAAAGGAGTGATGAAAAAGAATTGGATAACAGAAACACAGAAATAAACAGGCGGCACAGTCGATGATAATAATGATAATGAAGTTTGGTTGATATTGTAATAAAATGTGAATTACAATTAGACGAATTACAAATTACAGGCAACAATTTGTGGCCTAGTTAAATGTAGGTTTTGTAGGAAAAGGCGAGTACTCGTAGATATAAATTGTATTTTGAAATAAAACTGCAACGACGCATCACCAAAATATTGGACAAAATAGAAACTATTGAAAGAAATAAAATCATATATTTTTGTATAAATGATAATAAATTACTGACTCAATGATTGTCAAATTTTGTAGACTTTTTTAATCGCATTTATTTGAATTTTAATATCATGTACAAACCACAGCAAAATTAATTTTTAAATATAAATACTAAATAAAGAATATTCTCGTTTGTAATTCAAAACTACTTTTTAAATACTTCTCTAATTTTAATCCATATGCAATATTGGTTTTTTATCACCTACTACACACAATTATTCTTTTATTGAACGGAAATAGTCTACTAAATACATTGAAATTCAGATCGTTTTTTTGATACAAGCTTCTGGATTGAACCAGTAGATTCTGATAGATACGTTTGTTTAGCAAACTCACTCCATTGTATCCACTCCAAACATTTCTTTGCGAGGCGAATAGGGGTTGTCCTAATTCACGATAAACTTAACCCCGATATATGGATGCATTTTACCCGAAAGGCGTAGCAACCGACTCGCGGCTGTAAATAAGATTCCCGGCTGCGGGGTTTGGGATGAATGATGCAACGAGCAAGTTGCGCGACTTGACCGCTGCGCAATTTCCGATTCAGAGCACGCTTCCCTCTTCGCGAATAAGTTCAGTAGTTTCCGCCGTGGTTACCGCCGGGCCCGCAGTCACGTCCAATAACAAACCAATACCAGAGCAATGAATAATTCTGTCGGCGACCGGCCGCGGCCGGCGCAGTGGTCGAGCCGGGAGCACAGGGCGCGCGGCGGGGGCGGGGTGACGCGGGGGTGGGGCGGGGAGGGGCGACGGGACTGGAAGGAGGAGCGGCTGGGCAAGGACGGGGCGAGGGGGCGGGGCGGAGCGAGGGGGCGAGGCGTGGCGAGGGGCGGGGCGTGGCGAGGGGGCGGGGCGGGGCGAGGGGGCGGGGCGGGGCGAGGGGGCGGGGCGGGGCGGGGCGAGGGGGCGGGGCGGGGCGGGCGGGAGCGGCGTGGGGCCGAGGCCGCGCCGGAGGCCGGACTGAGGGAGGGACGGGGACAGATCGTCGCGAGGTGAGCGCGGGAAAGTCACGGCAGGAGCTGCATGGGGTGGAACGGGTGAAACCGGGAGGATCGTGAGAGTATGGAGTGAGGCGGCACTGGGCGATGGAAATGCGGGGAAGGGTTCAGTGTGGGGTCAGACAAGGTGTGGGGGCGTTGGGGGTCGGGAAGAAACTGGGGTGGGGTGGGGCGAGGTGAGAAAGGGGCGGGGCCGGAGCGAAGTTGAAGTACGACCGCAGGCGCGGAAGGAGGGGATGCACCGAGGACGAAGGTGGTGAAAATGACGGAACGCAGGGGCACCTTCAGGTATCGGGATTTAAGTGGATGGATATATAGAGCTAGTAAGAGGTACGTGCTGCAAAGACGAGAACACAAATGGGAGTAGGTTAAAGCCAAGATATCCCAGGGGTGATACATAGTGGGGGAATACAAGGAATATGGATGCGAGTTTTGAGGTAGAATTGATACGTTTGTAACGCAAATAGCGGGGATAAGGCAACGCGTTTAATTACCTAAGATTTAAGAAAGATTGTCACGTTAAAATAGTGTAAAAAACGGAGAAATATGAATGAATGCTTTAGAAAAATGAAGGTGGAAAAATCAGCGCATGAGATAAATGAGTCAGTAGATTTGCGGTGGCGACGACAAGAACATCAAAGATGAAGGCATTACGGTGGAAGTGTTTGGGATACGGTGTCGGATATACACTGCAAGGGAAATGGGTATTGGAGCTACGGGATACCAACAGCAACGAAGATACGACGGCGGGAAAAGCAGCTGAGATCCTAGGAGCAGAGTCGGAAACAAAACTGGGTCGCAGTGACTACTGAGTCGGGAGAAGCGATAAAGTTAGGAATTGCAGAGGCAAAAGGGACCGCAGGTGTTTGGGATAAAATGGCTGTATTGCAGCGACGTATTTCTGATTTTTCGTGATGTGACTGTGAGGAAGTAAGATTGGTGGAGGGGTTTTTGTGGTTGCGTCTTCAATGGCCACCCCAAAGGCCGCTCAAGATAACTCAAGCCAAGACTATATTCTTTATTCTGATTGGAGATACCCGAGATCTTTTGGGCGATAACTGATATGAGAAGCAATGGTGAGTGATGATGTGATTTGAATGATAATGCAGCGATGGTGAAATAAGACGCAAAGTGAATAAGGTAAATATAGAAAACCCCGATAAAAGCTGTCATGAATCCTCTTAGTTTACCATAATCTCCACATAGGTCGTCCTGGATTTTAATCCGACAACTTACAAGTAAAAGGTGAGCAATCTGACCATTACATCACGAATCGACCCACAGGTAACAGGAAAAGATGACTGGCATCACAGAACATTTCGAAGTAGTGGAGATGAACTGGAAAGAGAAGATGAGAGGCGATTAGAAACAGCAAAAATGGAATCGACACGTTGAAGAAATTTGAAATCGAGTGATTTTGTAGGAGTGGCAGAAACCGGCTAGAGAAATGATACTGCGGGGATTTTGGTGGCGAGGGTGAGGGTGGCACGACATTACGTTCATATTCATTCGCTAGGTCGTGGAACGTTACGTCTCAGGCAACGAGAGGTAGGGCAAAGTTTCCAGGGAAACCATGTACAGATTGCACCCCTTCCCATACCAAATTACACAGTTTTTAAGTTTTTGACGTTAAATGAATAAACGGATAAATGAACAAACAAAGAAACGGATAAACAAGCAAATGAATAAACGGATAAACAAACGAAGAAACAGATGAACGAACAAACGAATAAATGGATAAAAGAACAAAAGAAGAATCGGATAAAAAATAAATGAATATATAAAAGAGAATTTTGCAGGGTGAGGACAATGTCGCGAAAGATTTTAAACCAAATTCACAGGCATAATGATAGATGGGGAGGGAATTAGGGGAAGTATGAGAAGCGTTTGTGACCCCGAAATGAACGTACACCGTAACAAAGTAACTTTGTGTCAGTGGTAGTGACATTGTGATTGAAGTGGAAGGTCAATTCGAGGGACCACGGTAGCGAGATTGAGTTGGGGTTGCAAAAACTGTTTCTTAGATGGTGAGTAGGGAATGTGGAGCAGGAGAGCCTTAGCTAGCCTAGATAGAGGAGGTGGAGACGACAGAGTCTTTGGCCCGGTCAAGATAATAAGAACAAAGCAACATGACTGGCTATATAGGGTGTAATGCAAACTGTGAAAGTAGTACTGTGGAGATGTGGGACCCATAGTGTTACGGGTGGTTACGGTGACTACAGTGACGTCAAGATCCGCCGAATGTGGTTTTGAAGGTAGAAGTTCATTTCTTGAGAGCAAAGATGGTTGCAGTCGGAAAGAACTAGTTAAGAAAATCAAAACCGGTCAGAGAGGTGGGATAGCCAAACGATAAGGGTGAGGTTGCGCAACGCAAGTGACCAGGCCGGAGGACACGCGACGCAAATAGAACGTAAAGACGGTGATGGCAGTAAGAGAGGGTCCAGTGGGGGCGGCGAAGGGTCAGCAGCGCGAGTCACCAGCACAGGGGGACGGGAAGCTGTGCAAGAAGGACGCCGGTCGGGGCAGTTGGTCGCAGAGAGCAAACCGAGAGCAGGGGCGGGGCGAGGGGCGGAGGGGCGAGGGCGGGGCGCTATGCGACCGCGCGTGGCGTCGCGTTGCGCCGACCGGCTGTAACTCTAGCAGCAGCAGCCGAGGCCGCCGCCGCCGCCTGCGGCCGCGTCGCACTGAATATTTATAGAACTGTTTCATGAAGGGCTGCACGGATGTCCACTTTACTGCTTTCAAACGAGAACTCTTTTGTCTCCTCTGTAACCGACGCTCCTACAAGAGAAAGTCTCGGTAAGAACAGACTCATAAACTGTGGGACTCCATGTATGTAATATCACTTTATGGGATGTTTTGGTAACGAACGGGCCTACATTTGTTTGTGGGCGAAGTATCCGTAACATTGATTTCAAGATTTGGACACAACATTTTAATCTAGATGGCCCCTGTATTTTTTGTAATGAATTTCGCATTCTTGGACGAATTCAATCAACCAGTTTAGTTGAAATTATAAATTAAAAAAGTTGTTTCTATTAGTTGTATTAAAGATATATTTTTAAATAATGTGACTAAATACACTTTTTATGACCTACAAGATTATTGCAAGACACTATTATTGTCAAGAGTATTTTGCTACAAATGTTTATGGCCTTTTATGGCTCCTTATTTGTTGTATTTTCCGTTGCAGAGCTGTGAACTCGTATGTCTTCATATTTTTAGAGTGATTTAATTTCCTTCTATGATGCCATTCAAATAAACAATTAGCAGAGTCCAAATTTGCAATTAAATATGTTCTTTTTCTTGAATTTTCAAATATTTTCAGACATGAATAACTTACATTTTATTACACAATTAATTCTAAAGTAGTAAAATACGAGGATTAGAGCAGATTTGATTGCAATTATTTTTTTCTGAAAGAAATGTTATCGGATCACACAATCGCATGAACTATATGCTTTACTAATGTGTGTTCAAAACAATAGATGGTTCTGTGAGTGTTTCTATTTGCACAGAGAGCAATGTGAAACTAGTTGTCTGACTACAGCCATGCGAAATGAATATAACGAGCAATACGAGATAAATATAATGATACATGTGTCGAGAAGCGCTCATACACCAAGATAGCCGTTCGCCATAGAAGAAATGCCCGAATCTCACAGAGAATTGGTGAAAGTTGTTGGAACTCATGGCCTTCCATGATGGACAGTCCCGAGATGGGCAGGAGAGTTTCCGCTAAGACGAGTATCAGCAACGCACGTAATGACCTGTGAATGTGCGGACGGATGTGGAACATAGGAAAATCGACCATCGCACATTGCGAAGAAAGGGTTAAAACCTGGCCAAAATTCGAAAAAAAGTTTCTTTTTAAGAATTTTTAACTCTTAGGTTGGCTAGACTATTGATGGGACTATAAAATCCCGTGCGTACGAACGGCCGGAACTTACAAGTGAAAGCTGTATTCCAGTTTGAACATAGAGCTCTGTTGTGTTGACCGCGTCACCCAAGCGGGACGGAAATTTTAGTGCGGAGTTAAAGGCAAATATGTTTGTTCTATGAAAATAATCATTGAAATGTTAAAATGGAACATGTTAAAGAAGGTATGTACTTAATTATAAGCCCTGGTTCAATTATTTTTTCATGTTTAACATGTTTTTGAATGAATGTTCCTGCCACTAAATAAGAAATTATTTAAAAAATGAATGAAAAAGTAGAGATAAGTTATAAATCATACAATATTTCATGTTCATTGAAATTTCTTGATAATATTTATAGTATTTACTTCACGATCATTCTATAAAATCGCACGAATATGCACAAATCCGATCATGAGACATGTTTATAGCTGTAGCTGCAAAATTCTGTTTTTTGCTAATTTTATTAAACTTAATGTAAAAGTATAAAATACGGCCCTTGTCCATAAAAAATGTATAAAAGCATTTAAAGGACAACATACTAAAAAACACGGGAGAATACAACTTTCTCTTCCAACATGTACCGCTTAACTTAGAAAACAGGCAATACCGCAGCAAAAAGCCAGAGCAGTCTTTGTTGCATTCACAGATAATTTCAAAATTAAAATAAAACTGTTTCCAAAAATTGAACTTTCAGCGTGCTAACCATGCCCTGAAAAAACTTACTCATTGCTGTCTAAAATAATTTATTATACGAGTTTTGAAAACTACATTTTATTTTGCGGCAAAGAGATGTTGGGACACAAAGCCGACAAGCCGAGTAGTGCAATCCTACAAGAGAAATAAAATCACTTTTAACATGTGTGTCATACAATATTTTTGTCAGCATTACAGACTTTCATTTTATTTTAATGCAAATATCACTAATTGGGTACCATGTTACATTAACCCTAGATTACAAATGCTCCCTGTACTAAGCGTTATTACAAATGCGTAGTCTGGCAGACTACTTTGGGTAAAATAAAGAAAAACTCTTTTTTACAACGAAACACTAAGTTTAATGAATTGAATACATATGATCAGGAGTTATAAATTACGTGTTAAAGGGTTTCATAGATATACCTAAATGACTTCACTCCCACAGCAGACACATGCTAAGTGCTGTACACACATGGCTTTTGAGAAGCGTCCGAAGAAGTACCTCGTCACGCGACCTTTCTTACGATTGTTAAATATTCAGAACGAAACTTAACAATACAACAATTTTGTGTTTATTATTTATTACATTAGCGAATAAAGCGCTAAAAATATCACTGAGTCGTAACCACAAAGGTAACCACAAAGGCGTAGTGTATTGGATTACGCGTGTTAAAATGCCGTATACCGTATGGGCACATCATAATGTGTATTTTACTGGCAAGTCACACAATGAATCTACATAGATTTTGAAACCGAGGAGTGAGGGGAAGGAGGTGGGGTAAGCTTTCGGCACTAGTTACGTCGTCTGACAGACGACGCCTTTGTAATCTAGGGTTAAGAAAAGTTGTACACGATCAGAAGAAAGTATTTTGTTATATTTGCATTTTTCCATGTTTTATCATATGTCATTCACTACACTGAATCCGCTATATTGAAGTTTTATTTTTGATATTATATTTCTAATCAGTGAGCTCGAAAAAACCCAATATACTCATTTTTGTTGCATTCTTCTACTTTTTCCAAATGTCATCCGCCATATTGAATCCGCCATTTTGATTTCTTTCATTTTTGATATCATATTGCAATTTATTGAGGTCGAAAACCCCAATATAAGCCCTAATCTAGCCATTATTTTGCAGTTTGCAAACGATAATGAATTTTAACTATGTTTCAGGCATTTCATCACACTGTGCATCGGCTTCAATGAGCCTTTAAAACGGCTCAGTACCTGCAATGTTGTGAATGTATTGTATATTCTACAATTCTCTGGAACACGAAATCAGTACTGTCATTTCAAATACTTTAATAAATAAGAGAAACTCAATTTTGATGTGTTGCTAAATGTCTATGCCCATAGTTCATATCTTGTCATTTTATTTGTATATTTCACATTTTCGCCCGTGCTCGTATTCTCACAAAAAAGTTGTTGCCATGACTTATGGCTCAACCTTCATATATCTAAAAATGCTTAATAATAGCTTGTTTTAATCACGTTGAAAGTTAATATTTTTTAAAGAAATCCCATGTCGAAAAGGAAATTACATTTAAGTAAACTTAATAAATATTAGTGATCAAAGAACATAAATTGAACTTCGTTAATCATCTTAGTGATTACATTTTATTACAGATGTATGTCACACAAATATTCAAGGAAAGTAATTTGTAATTAGATACCATTCTGTTTCAATCATGCATCTATTTCAAATATTACTTCAATGCTAACTTTAAATGCATATGAAAAGTTTCTTCGTTCAATGTATGCCTAATATTGGGTAATTCTTTAATTTATCGTCTGCAATATGATACCAATTCTTCCATAAAAACGTAAAAAAGGTGGGAACATGTCATTTACATAGTACCCTGCTACAAAGCAATATTATGAACCCCTCTGTCGCAAAAATCAGACGATTTCACTCCGCCCGTCCATCTCATTGGTAATAAATTCACGTGCAATTAAAGCACATGCCATAAAGCACACTAGCTCATTGGCCTAGGAATCAATAGCAAGCGTTTATAAATTAAACAGCAAAAGTGATTATAAGGAATGGTATTACTGGAATTTTCAGGAGACATTTGAATTCCCAGTTTCGTGTTTTCACAGAATAACACACACGCATCACCGACGATATTCTACATACGGAGTCTCATATGTGAATATAGTTATTTCGAAAACATTAATTACTCTTTTCAATGCTCCGGTTGAATATACGCTATCATATCATAGTATCTCGTGATGCATTATATTTTATTCTTGGAAGTTAGTGACCACTTGCTCCAAGCTTCTTCGAACTGTTGTGCATTTCGCAAAAACAAGAATGATTTATAACTATAACGAAGATTTAATATTTAGTAATTTTCTTGCGAGTAATAATTATAGCACTCTAATTTCAAAAGTTTATATAGGTCAGATTCAAAAATAATATTTTAGCATAAAAAATTAAACATCCGCCGAAAAATTAGACATTTAGACAAGAAAAACCTATAAAGTGTTTGATGGAGCTTTAATTTATTATTTATCATTTCATATAAAAATCATAAGAATACAAACTAAAGAATATATGAATATCTGCACCTTGCTAACATATCTCGATTTAATTAAATATTGCTATTATGATATCCATTAATAAACTGGAGTGTTGGAAAAATTCACGTTAACAGCGCTATTCCGAGTCCAGCTTTGTATTCTATTGTGAGAAATACTATAAATTATTTAAAAATATAATAAGTGTCCAACCTGTACATATCTTATACAAATCTAATAAATACGAGTATTTAAACAAGACCTCTCCAACAAAGGTAGGCCTAGAACCATCGTCAATGGTAGCCTCTCGCGCACAGGTTGCCACCGAGTCGACACACAATACTTCAAGCTCAGTTGTAGGATTAGAAGATTCGTAAAGGGAAGGGCATCTGCCCGCACTTTGAGGGGTAGAGGGAGAAGGATGAGAAGGGAGGAGGGGTGATAGAAGGAAGTGATCCGGCGATGCTCCCAGCATTTTTCATGCCACAATGCACTGAATCCAGCTCTTTGGGTAGGCCAGCTTTAAACAATTTGATTGTGTAAATTTTTAACAACTCAAAAATGTCGTCGTTCATTATAAATATAGCGGACGTGGAATGCAAAAAACAATGCCATTGAACTGAAATCAAATCTTAACATTTCTTCAAACTTATCGAATAGTAATAGATTTCAGCACCTACGATAAATGTATTTCATTAATCACAAAACTTTTGTGCTAGTCTCAGAGCGCTGTTCACAACTTTCTGACAAAAGTCAAAAGCCAGTTTCAGAGAATATCGAAATCGTGTAATACGACGCCACAACAACGCTGGTTTCACAGCATCGAACAATCTAGTTAAAATTTCAGCCAATCTCTCCAACACAGGTGCATCGGACGATGCAATTGACGCTAATTCAACGGCGCATGTACATCACGCAGAAACTCCATGGTATTACTCCGAAATCGGTTATCGCAGAATAAATCTACGCGACGACAGACAAAAGCTGGCACAAAAACGAGGTCGGGACGTAAAGCTAAATTTGAGCGCCCAGCTTAACTTGGTCGCTCGTAATGTTGCTACTCAAATCCCTGCGCTTCTGTTTGCCACTGATTCCACGTCCCATCCTCCTGAAACTGTGTAGATCTACCTATACCGTGGTGAGGCGAATAAGAGGTTTTAATTTCGGCACGTGCAAATATATGTATCGAATGCACTAAGTCAAATTCATAAATACTCGTACTTGAAAGAAGATTAAAAACGTACGAGCAAATATGTTTTCAAATGTATGAGATTAGAAGTGATAGTTCTATATTAAATTGACGTATTATCACTACATAACCTTAAAAATGTTATATAAATACATTACAGGATTTTATGTAACTTAAAATAATCAGGAGTACCAATTTTTAACATTAAATATCAATGTCAATTCTTGTGAAATCCTATTTGATTAAAATATTTTATTTTTCCCTCTTCTGTTCTTTTCGCAATGACAATTGGCACTATTCTAGGTACTTTTCGTGTATTCAAAATATTCATGTGCATGAAGATCAATTTATTGTGATCGAAAATACTTTACTTCAATAATAAATAAGCTTAATAGTTTTATTTTATTTTTTTAATAGCAAATTATTTTGACACTTTTTGACATAATTGGAATTATTAATAGTATTTTATAAATTCTATACAGTTATCACGTAGAGAATGTGTCATTATTGAACAAAAATGACATTTTAAATGAAACATTTTCGAATACTCAAAATTTTATTTTGAGACGGACTCTTCCAAAATGTATCGCTATTTAACTAATAAAACTAACTATAATTTCTTCGTTCTCTTAATTGAGAAGTGAAGAGCAATGTTAGTATAAAAAGAACCAGAACAACATGATTAGTAGTAAATTATATTCTTGCATCGTACATAATTTATGAGATAAAATGCTCCAACGGGCGAAGAGAAAGTTTTGCTCGGCCAGGATCCACCGAGCGAAATTCGCTCGGCCTTCAAAGCCGAGCATCCAATGCTCGGTACGAGGGGAATGACTCGGGCTAGTGTTGCGTAGGAAGGCAACGGGAAGTAAGCCAAAATGAGGCTATGTGTACGGACGATAGCTGTTTAACCTAAAATAAGGAGATGTGGGTGTGGAAAAACGGAACAGTTAATGCTAATGCATGGAAGTACTATGCTTCAAATAATAATAAGAAGAAGAATTATTATTATTAACATTATTATTATTATTATTAAAAATACAGTGATTTAAGTATTTAAACAGGAATTTACTATTTATAACGTTTTGTTTTGCCATTCTGGATAAAGTATCATAATGAAGTGCTGCTTCTCAAACGAAACGTTAAAAATATATTTTATGGTTTACTAGTTCATTGTTGTGTGTTTACAGACCAGAAATAAAACACGTAACGGTATACTTAATACCCTTGCGGGCCTTTTCGGTTATGCCCAAGGGCCTTTTGAAAGGCCCGCTCTTATACCAACACAACACATAGAACTTAGTTATGAATTCGATTTTGTAAAGTTAAGATACAAGCAAATACAATAAATAAATGGCATAATACTTAAATAAAATAAATTGTTATAAACCTTACTTTGCTTATATATGAAAATTGAAATTTTGAAATGTTTCCGTAAACTTATAATTGCCATCATTCACTCGCATTTCACTGTTACGTCTCACCTTTTTTAGAGACAATTATATTCTTCTTTAGTAATGGTACTCGTAATAGTAATAAGATACATAAGGCGCATCGGCTAACACCCTCTAAATGTTATTTTTTGGTGTTATGACATATTCTAACTAACGTTTGACAATAGACGCAAATAACCTAAAAGTACCTTTTCATCAGCGCAATTTACACTGTTATTCACGTTGGTAAATCTCAAATACACCATAAAGAGTTTATTATATTTCTCAAGGTTTTAATGGAAACCACTGTCCGTAATTTTGTTAGCTTTTGCAAGAATTTTTAATTTTGTACGAACAAATCCAAAAACGATTATGCAATAGAAATTAGATATACACTCTGTTTTGCTTATCTGCAATTCTCCGCTCTCCGCTCTCCGCTCTCCGCTCTCCGCTCTCCGCTCTCCGCTCTCCGCTCTCCGCTCTCCGCTCTCCGCTCTCCGCTCTCCGCTCTCCGCTCTCCGCTCTCCGCTCTCCGCTCTCCGCTCTCCGCTCTCCGCTCTCCGCTCTCCGCTCTCCGCTCTCCGCTCTCCGCTCTCCGCTCTCCGCTCTCCGCTCTCCGCTCTCCGCTCTCCGCTCTCCGCTCTCCGCTCTCCGCTCTCCGCTCTCCGCTCTCCGCTCTCCGCTCTCCGCTCTCCGCTCTCCGCTCTCCGCTCTCCGCTCTCCGCTCTCCGCTCTCCGCTCTCCGCTCTCCGCTCTCCGCTCTCCGCTCTCCGCTCTCCGCTCTCCGCTCTCCGCTCTCCGCTCTCCGCTCTCCGCTCTCCGCTCTCCGCTCTCCGCTCTCCGCTCTCCGCTCTCCGCTCTCCGCTCTCCGCTCTCCGCTCTCCGCTCTCCGCTCTCCGCTCTCCGCTCTCCGCTCTCCGCTCTCCGCTCTCCGCTCTCCGCTCTCCGCTCTCCGCTCTCCGCTCTCCGCTCTCCGCTCTCCGCTCTCCGCTCTCCGCTCTCCGCTCTCCGCTCTCCGCTCTCCGCTCTCCGCTCTCCGCTCTCCGCTCTCCGCTCTCCGCTCTCCGCTCTCCGCTCTCCGCTCTCCGCTCTCCGCTCTCCGCTCTCCGCTCTCCGCTCTCCGCTCTCCGCTCTCCGCTCTCCGCTCTCCGCTCTCCGCTCTCCGCTCTCCGCTCTCCGCTCTCCGCTCTCCGCTCTCCGCTCTCCGCTCTCCGCTCTCCGCTCTCCGCTCTCCGCTCTCCGCTCTCCGCTCTCCGCTCTCCGCTCTCCGCTCTCCGCTCTCCGCTCTCCGCTCTCCGCTCTCCGCTCTCCGCTCTCCGCTCTCCGCTCTCCGCTCTCCGCTCTCCGCTCTCCGCTCTCCGCTCTCCGCTCTCCGCTCTCCGCTCTCCGCTCTCCGCTCTCCGCTCTCCGCTCTCCGCTCTCCGCTCTCCGCTCTCCGCTCTCCGCTCTCCGCTCTCCGCTCTCCGCTCTCCGCTCTCCGCTCTCCGCTCTCCGCTCTCCGCTCTCCGCTCTCCGCTCTCCGCTCTCCGCTCTCCGCTCTCAGCTCTCAGCTCTCAGCTCTCAGCTCTCAGCTCTCAGCTCTCAGCTCTCAGCTCTCAGCTCTCAGCTCTCAGCTCTCAGCTCTCAGCTCTCAGCTCTCAGCTCTCAGCTCTCAGCTCTCAGCTCTCCGCTCTCCGCTCTCCGCTCTCCGCTCTCCGCTCTCCGCTCTCCGCTCTCAGCTCTCAGCTCTCAGCTCTCAGCTCTCAGCTCTCAGCTCTCAGCTCTCAGCTCTCAGCTCTCCGCTCTCCGCTCTCAGCTCTCAGCTCTCAGCTCTCAGCTCTCAGCTCTCAGCTCTCAGCTCTCAGCTCTCAGCTCTCAGCTCTCAGCTCTCAGCTCTCAGCTCTCAGCTCTCAGCTCTCAGCTCTCAGCTCTCAGCTCTCAGCTCTCAGCTCTCAGCTCTCAGCTCTCAGCTCTCAGCTCTCAGCTCTCAGCTCTCAGCTCTCAGCTCTCCGCTCTCCGCTCTCCGCTCTCCGCTCTCCGCTCTCCGCTCTCCGCTCTCCGCTCTCCGCTCTCCGCTCTCCGCTCTCCGCTCTCCGCTCTCCGCTCTCCGCTCTCCGCTCTCCGCTCTCCGCTCTCCGCTCTCAGCTCTCAGCTCTCAGCTCTCAGCTCTCAGCTCTCAGCTCTCAGCTCTCAGCTCTCAGCTCTCAGCTCTCAGCTCTCAGCTCTCAGCTCTCAGCTCTCAGCTCTCAGCTCTCAGCTCTCAGCTCTCAGCTCTCAGCTCTCAGCTCTCAGCTCTCAGCTCTCAGCTCTCAGCTCTCAGCTCTCAGCTCTCAGCTCTCAGCTCTCAGCTCTCAGCTCTCAGCTCTCAGCTCTCAGCTCTCAGCTCTCAGCTCTCCGCTCTCCGCTCTCCGCTCTCCGCTCTCCGCTCTCCGCTCTCCGCTCTCAGCTCTCAGCTCTCAGCTCTCCGCTCTCAGCTCTCAGCTCGCAGCTCTCAGCTCGCAGCTCGCAGCTCGCAGCTCTCAGCTCGCAGCTCGCAGGCCGCAGCTCCCTATTCGGCCTTGTGAAGTCTGACGCTCCAATCCCTGGAAATTACCGCCGAAGCGGGCTCGTGAACCAGCCCACTGCGAGCCAGTGCAGGACGCTCGAGGCGACGGTATTTTTTCGAGGTATTTTCTCGAGGCTGAAATGGTCGAGCAAGTGCGAGCGAGCGAATGGCACGCCTTGCAGATCTCTAGTCCAAGGTCTTTGGAAATTCCTAGTATCCAGACGAATCAGAATTTGCAGTGATGTTCGATGATAGGTTTCGTGTGTTTCGGGGCGCGTCAATTGCTACGGTCATTAGCCCCATTAGTGTTTGCTATCACAGGAGCGTGGTGTTCTTCTCCCGACCTTCCAGTGGATCTGTGGGAGACCTTCCAGTGGATCTGTGGGGTTTTCCCCATCTAGGGGTGTTTCCAACCAGTGGGGCACCACTCCAATCGGAACAAGCTGTAAGATCTCGACTGGTCTCTTGTCACATGTGATTGTGTGGTGCATGTGTGTGTAAGTAAGGGGTTAGGATAGGACAAGGAGGATGAAATTTGCGCGTTCCGTGACCCGTTTGCTATGTTACTGCTCCGGTTACTTCATCGGATATAAATCGGAGAACAAGGAAAACTCGCAATCACAGCAGCCTGCTGCTCCTCCGAGAAGTGCCTGTACTCAACCTAGCTATATCTAGCTAGTGTCGCAAATCCTGCCACAGTCGGGGCTCATGCCTTAGGATCGCACTATAAAAGTGTGCATTGTACATGTGCGCCACGTCCGTTAATCGGAGTGGGAAAAAGGCACGTCATGTGGGCGATTCCAAGGGCGCCCTGTGGATGTTCATCGAGCTTACATTGGTTCTACGACTGGCGCTTGATACTGGACTTCTAATTACCGCTATGTGGGACGGTGCTGGTCGCAAGGTTAGGCAAGACGGCCACCATCGGCGGGGACCGATGCTTTCATCACATGCGTGCCCATTGTGGGAAAGAAGACGACCGATGTTGACTATTGAATGCCCGGCCTAATCTACTCTGCTCGTGGAAATGGTCACAAGCTCTACAGCGGCGCAATAAGATTCGGAATATCTTTGAACGAGCATTATGAAAGCCAATCGCACTTCAAAAGAGTTTGTTAATTTTGATATTAACTTATTAGTTGTAATGCTAATAAGGCAGGCCGCGCGAAATTTCATGTCAGATTTCGCGCGAACATTTGATTTTCTTGAAAATCAAATGTTTCAATTAAAAATGGTGACGTTGAAAGTGGAGTTTGGCGTGATCATGAAGAGTATACAAACTTCTCACAGAATAGAGACAAAATCGATAACTGCTCAGCTCATAACACTTCTCACACGGAGCCTACAGAAGTTTGATTGGGAAGTTCTATTTAATGCACTGTACAAATAACACAGCAATAACTTTTGAACAAAACATATACAAGGGTAACCTAAACATAACTGCCTGAAAGTATAATTGACAGTGATCGATAACTTCAGGTTCTCTGCATGAGGGAACAGATTACTAATTGCTCAAGACGTCACTTTTTAAAAATATTTATCCCAAAGATCGTCTGCAGTTGTCGAGACAAAAGAACTTTTTACGGAATTTCTCATCTCGTTGTGAAGGTAACAAGCAGCTTCGATCTGGCTTCTTTGCCAACGACCCCAGTAAAGCATCTCCCTTGCCAAAAGCACGGTCGCCATTCTTTCTCGCCGCCCTGAGCTCTCTGCTTCACTCCGGGTGGATAATTTCCTTTTTTTATATTTTCTGTCGTTTCGCCAACGCTGTATCGAGATAGCTAATGAGACCAAAAGATAAATATATTTCAGAGAAATGGAGGTCAGCATTAAGTAGAGCTTCGTTAGACCGATGGACCTTTAAATCCAAAGCTTTTCTCTTTCCTGAACAGCGGAGAAATTAGTGAAGCTTGAAGTAAACATCTCTGGCATCACTCCTGTATCTAATTAGCTTGACAAAGAATTTGCTTTAGATTAATAAAGCGTTTAATGACGTAAACAGAGAAAAAAACACACAGATATACATTCACGTCCGCGCTTTTTCTGTGTTAATGCGTGTTAAGAGTCATAATAGACTTTATATTAAAAATCATACTGTAGGTGATTGTTTTCTTCATAAGGGGTCGCCCATAAATTACGTAACGCTTAAGGGGGAGGGAGGGGGTCTGAGACAGCGTTACGCTATGTTACATAGGGGTAGGGGGTATTCGTTAACTGTTACGTAACAATTCGTTTTTCGAGTCCTGTACTAAAACATTGCAATATTAACTAGTTAATTTGTTTTAAAAGCATAAATCAACTAAAGTTATTAGTTGTAAATTGTTCCAATAAATGGAAATATATTTTCAACATTTTTTTGAATCTTTAAGATTACGAAGAAAATATTCGCTGTTGACTCTCTCTTGCATCACCCATGCAAGAGATATGCATCCGCCATGCATCCGCCAAGTATATGCATCCGCCATATACTTGGGTTTTTATCTCTTGGCGCGTGCGAGCTTGCCTTCACCATGAAAAATCTCTTGGTATTTCGCTTCGTTCTCGGTCGTGCCTCTAGAAGTCATATGATCTCCAGCACTGCTCGATACAGTCACGATCAGGCGACTCCGAGCGGCACAACCGAGAACGACGAGAAATACCGTGAGATATTCCATCGCGAAGATAAGTCTCCACACGCTAAGAAATAAAAAATACGAGTATAGCTTGTGATCAACCTTTTCTCGCCCAAGGATTCTTCCTTCACTCACAACTTGCCCCAATCTTATGAGCAGCCAGTATCGCCAACTAATTTCTACTTTAATTACACTGGTAAACAAATGAAATAGAATGGCTCTTTCTTGTGGAATATGGTGCTCTGATTTCAAATTTGCAAAGTATTTATTAGTAACAGGTAAAGTTTCTTTGTAAAAGGCAATTAAAAATACCATATTGTTGTAAAGTGATTGGTTTTATTTACTTTATCTACATATAGTAATCTAAATAAAAATGTAATTTTTAACGATTGTTTATAGTATTTCGTTTGAGAAACAGCGCTTATTAGTGTCCAGCAGTAGTCTGCAAACATACTTCGATTTCATTTTCCCTAATAGCGTTTTCCTTTTGTTGCAATGTCTTTGCAGTCACCTGTCATTGTCACCGTGTTCGTCGCTCAAAGCGCCAAGATTTTCAGGAAAGGAGGCTAAGTGTGAATTCAGAAAATGTATTTTAAGGGACATATTACATTCCAGAGCTTTATAAAAGTGAAGGAGTTCGGACACTAGTTCTTCATGGTTCTCAGCTTTTGTCTTACCAAGGAATTCAGTTACGTCCTTTTGAAGCGACGTTCATGCAGCCTTTTTATCACCATTCAAGCATGCCTCATAAGTTCTGTGAGAATGTTGATGTATTATTGATGTAATTATATGATGAAATAATGGACGTCATCTCCGTGAACTTAATATTAAGTTAAAGGAAATTACTTCCATTATTTCATCATTCATAAGTTCTTTTATGTATGGTCCTACATATACCCTCCTTTACTTGCGCCTCACTGATCCTCAAGAATTTTTTCTTTAAGTACAGGAAACTTGACTGATATTTACCCATCGCCTTCATAATTTGCTTATCAAACTGAAAGATATGTGCTAGAGAGGAAGATATACGTGTGCAGGAATTAAAATTTTTTAGAAGTCACATTTTCATGTCCAGATGTCAGATGTCGTTGAGGTAAGTGCTATTCACAAAATTATTTTTAAAATATCTGCTCTCCCACTCGCATCGAAAAAAGCAAAATTTAATATATCATTGTTGGAGACCTCATGCGCCGATTTGGTGCGTCGTGTATGTGTTACTGCGCTTTACTTCCCGATTCCTGTAATTGCTAAACTTATTTCATTGACATAGCGTCTATTTCATATCTTTAGTGGAATGTACAATATCACATACTGTTGGCGACTGCCGTCTTATAATAAACCTGCAAGCAATTAGCGTGTCAGCGTAAATGACACTTGCCTATCTGCGAAATATATATCTTTTTAGTATCGTACCTATGACATATATATGTGGAATTACAAAAAACTGAGCCCATTTGGAAATATTTGTGGTAGCATTTGACTCAAGTGCACAAAATACGTAAGAAACAAATACAGTTAGCCATTTAACAAAATTACTGTCGACCAGTGTTATCATTATTTTTAATATTCAACACAAGTAAAACAAGTACAAATTGTATTTAGTGTGCTAAAATTTATTTCCATTTCTTACATTTAAAAGGGCGGGGTGTCGCAAGCGTCACGTAATTATTTAGGGTGGTTAATGCGCGCGTTATGGGTGTGTTATAAGGGGAAGAGGGGGGTATTGAAAATACTCGAAATTAGCGTAGTAATTTATGGATGGCTCTTAAACAAAAAAAATGTTTCTGGTATCTCACAATAAAGTTTTTGTAAGAATAAACAATTGCATACCAAGATCCAACCAATACTAAGAGTACATTATTAAATCCAAAACAAAACAAAACTAAACACAATCAATACTATTCGATTAGACACTCAGCTTAGTGAGTTTCTTTTGGTTTTTGTTTGTTTTTTATATTTCGTAACGTGTTTTGTTAGATCATCATGTTTCCACAAATACCGAATACAGAAATCAATATTCTATCACCATATCGAATTGGTTAGTTTACAAACTATTTGGCACTTAAGTGAAAGTAAATAAAATTAATTTAAAATTATTTTCAATGCCAATTAAGTAATAGTTAAACACAATATCAAAAGAAATCAACTATCTAAAAGCAAAATGTTCATCAAAACTTGTTGAAATATTAAAATTATAAAATTACATAGTTAAATTACATTATTAAAGACAAAACAAAACACAATCAATACAATTCCTTAATACTTTCCAGGAATGAAATTGAAAACATTCTTATTGAAAAAGCACATGCCACCACAAGAATCAATTTCAAATTATTTTTAAATGTAGAATGGTTATAAACGATATGCGAAAGAAGTAATTAAATTCTCTTAAACATATGTAGGTGAAATTTGCCTAATTTGGACCGATTGTGTTTTTAATGCTCACACTCACAAAAAAGATTCAATTCAAAAAAAGATTTCCCTAAAAAATCTCTAACATAAACGATCTCTAAAAACAATATTTAAGGACATTTTTCTGTAAGAAACTAAGAGGAATTGAAAAAATCTGAATATACGTACTGTTCATATTGAAATAATGGATCTTAATAAATTAATAGGACTCGTGGTCTCCGACAGAGTTTGCCTTCAAAAGGTTGATGTAGTAGATGCAACAAGATGGGAGGTTCCGTGCTGCGAATGCAACTACATAGGATCAGTAAGGATTTCAGGGGATTGTCTCTTTTGAGGAAAATTAAAGGCAATGTACACTTGTGAATAAATTTAAGTTTCATCTTTGAAAATAGATAGATAGTTGTACAAATTAGTAATTTAGCAGTAAGCCGGAGAACAAATTAATGTTTATACAGTTTAAGATTCTTCCTTCTTGAAGTTATTCTACAGGATGAGGTATTTTTGAACATTCTATTACATTCTTGCTGGTCCGACGCTTCTCAATATTACCCCACCTGCTCAAAGACGTGCAGAATCTAAGTAAATAAAACAAAATCGGGTTAATTAAACCATTTGTAACTCAAGAACGACTGGACCAATTTTAATTATCTTTAAATGAAGCATTTAAGTATTGCACTTTTATTTAACAAAAATCTAGAAAGATTACTTTGGATTAAAAAGTGAACAATCAACATGATAATCAATGATTAAAGTTTTATTTCTATAATGTATGTAATGCTTGATTTCACTTTAACACATCCCGTACCAATAACCTACATTTCAAGCACTGAAACATTTTTCTTTCCCTTTACTTAATCCTAGCTTAATACTAGATTCAACATTTAATATTTATGACGTGTGTATTTTTATGAACATTTATTAAATTTTTTATTCCTTTTCTCTTCAACTATTTTTCCGTGCAATTTTTTATTCTTCTAGTTGCTGATAGGAGAGGCTGGTCGTTATTGAAACTACTTTATGTCTTTTCCTTCTTCCAGTAGCTAATATTTTGGTCGGTTTAGAAAGTGAATATAACTTTTAATCGTCTTTTAAATATTTTACTTCAGTTGTTTCTTCCATGTTCATTGAAGCCCAATGTGAATTCATTACCATTTTGCCGAATGTTGCTAGAGACAGGCTTTCTTGTTTTTTAGAAGTGTTAGATCACCAGATCTAGCGCTAAATATTTTGGGTAACGACACGACTAGAGACAAATGTAGAAATGTTAATTTGATTTGGTCTACACTTGTCTCATTAATGTGATATCACGTTTATTTGGGGCCGTTATTATTTAATACAAATATTGTCACTGTTCGGTGAAGTGCTTTCAATGCTTCAAAGAATAAATATTAACTCAATACTGAATTTCTTTTTTTATTTATTTTACGACATATAGTACAAATGCGTTAACTTCAAATGTGCGTTTTATAGCGGTTAGGATAAGTCTATAGGTTTTCAAATTTTTAGCATCACTTATAAACTGTGAATATATTACTGTCATTTACGTCTTCGTAATACAATTATTCACGCCATTTGTAAACGCTGTTGATAGACAAATTTAGTTTTTTTTTCCTGGCAGGTCACAACATTTCGTCGTTGCCTTCCTCAACACCCCTTAAATGCCGCCCTCCTGTCCACAAGCAGAGCTCTCCCCACGTGTTGTCGGTGGAGGCGGCGTCGGGGGTAGAAGAGCGCGCAAGCGCTGGCGGCGGCAAGGCCTGTTATTAACAGCGCTGTCGCCGGGAAATAATCACTTCACGAAGAGCGCGCTCACAAAAGCTATTAAAAGTTGCAGCGCGCCACGCCCAGGCGCGCCGCGTATAAAGCACACCGAGGAGCTGCAGGCGGCGGAGGCGGCGGCGGCGGAGGGGGAGGGACGTGGGCGCGATCATCGCCAAGCCAGTGGTTGGAATTTTAACGTGACGAACTTCTTTCTTCTCGTTCGAGCAACGCAAAAATCGATGTTCCGGAAAGGAAGATATCAGAAGTTCACCAAGACAACTTGTCAAAGCAAAGAAATATACGAAAACTAGTGGTGCTAACACAGCACCTACTTACTCGCCCGTACTTTCTCGCAAAAAGTGCTCAAAAAGTGTTGAAAAATTCTGCATGACTTTATTTCACAATCTATCTTTAAGGAACAGATTTCATTATGGGAAAACATCTCTAATCTTCGTAATTGTAGTTGTAGGAAGACGCAAAATTTTTTTTGAATATTTGTAATTTTCGAAAAATCATAGTTTTTAACGATAGTTCTCTTAAATATCCTGGGTACTATCCAACAACAAAATTTAATCAAAATCAAGAAAACTTTTTTTTTAATTTTGAAAATGTCCCAGGGCCTTTATGTAGCTACCACTCAAAATTAAAATATCAGATTCAAATTCAAGAGTTCGCTACATCAAACAGATTAATATGTGCATATCAATTTTGAAGAAAATCGGCTGAACAGGTTAGCCGCTGGCGTAGTTCACAGACGGGCAAACAGAAGTTTTGCTGTCATTCGATTTTTCACTATACAGAACCCACAAAACATGTATTCTGGCTACACCACGTGTTAAGGAGTTTTTTCTGAATTAAGCAATTACATTTATCTACTTTTTGGTTACCAGGACCCTGTAATAAGAGTGTTTCTGCCGAAAATTCACTGTTTTGTCGCACAGCAGTACATAACATTCTCTCTACTGCGTAAGCGCTAGCGAGAAAGTAAAATGTTCAAATGTCATTGCACGGCGGAATATAACATCTTGTGTGTTTGGCCATTGAAGATATTTCTGTGAGGAAAACTATAATTTTAAAGGCTGAGGAGCTGCAAGTCGGCGGAAACGGGGGAGGTGGTAGGGACGTAGGCGCGACCATCGCCAAGCCAGTGGTTGGAATTTCAATGTGATCAACTTCTTTCTTCTTGCCCGAGCAACGCCCCCGCAGGGGGGGGCGTGTCTGCGTAGGTGGGCACGACCTCTGGTGGAGAGTTGTAGACGACCACCCGGACCCTGAGTTTCACGGCAGAGCCTTGTCGAGAGCTCCAAGTGGGCATGGCACGCAAGGGAAGGCCTGGCCAGCCTTTGGTGGACTGTTCGACCACCCGACCCCAGACAGGGCGTACCCCCGCCTTTGGGCATGAAACACTGCTCGGGTAGGCATAATTGCCGTCCTAGGGGTGAGAGCCTGAGCAGAGTCCCTCGGGGCAATGAGTAAGTCTCGTAAGAGCTCTGGGCGGATGTGGAAGCGACCGCCAGGAAACCCCAGCTCCAACACCGGTTCGAATGGTCCCCCGGCTGGTGGACCGCGGCGCCATTTCGGCCGGTGCAAGCACCAGTAGTCGGCGGGGGAAACCTACGCATCCCTTCGGGGCTCTGTGTACCCTCACGGCGAAAATGCCCGGCGTAGCCGCGTCGATAGTGCACACGAGCACGGTTAGGCGGGCGGCCCTAGGCCCGCTGAGAGTGTAGGAGAGGCGCAGTGCAGGACGCTACACACGTGCCTTGATGGGTTGGGGACCATCCACTCTGATCTGACCCCGACGGAGCCGCGTTGCGGGCCCCACGGGACCGATACCCGCTGGGGCACATGGCTAGTCGGCCTTTGGGCCGACGTCGCAAGGGGGGGCTTGCCCCTGGTGTAAATGACTAAAAGCACCCGACCCCATTGTCCGGCACACCCGTGTCGATAAGGCCTCGCCGATAAGCTACTGTCCGGACCAGGCGGTCTCCCTCGGGGGGCCGACACCAGGCGGAGCGTAAGGCGCGGCCGGAAGGCTAGGCACCTAATGGACCAGGCGGCCACTGGACGGGGGCTCGGAGGGGGCCCCCAACGGAGGTCGACACCGGACGGTGCTGCACGTAAGGGAGGTTCCCTAGGGAGCCTGAGCGGTGACAAGCGCCCGCACGACCCCAAGCTTGCGGCATACCCGCTGCCGATAGCTAACAGCAAAGGGTAGGATAGATTGACTAAAACTGAGGCACTCTTTTAAACCTGAGGCTATTTTAATTCGAGGAGATACTTACAATTTGAGGGGACACTAATGACCGCCAGGCGGCACTGGATTTGACTGCGCAGGAGGGGGCCAAGGCCACGCGGAGTACGATCGAGGGTACAGCCCCTAAAATGCAAGACCTGTATATAGGACACTAATTATAAGGCTTAGATATAAGGCCCCCCTTGAAAAATCGAATTGGGGGGGGCAATTTAGACATTTTGCCGATTTTTGTGGACATCTTGACGCCAGATGGCGTATAGGCCTATCCGACCGAGGTCAGAGACGCCCACTCGCCTCGCGATCGGACTTATGGGAGTGGCGCCGCTGTTGCCAATCAGGGTGCACACTGAGGGGTTAGCTGTGGCTCTGCGCCCGTGGGGCCGAGAGCTGGCAGAGGGAGGCGAATCAGATGGGGTTGAAAGCCCATCCGGGACCTGTTCATACCAGACGGCTTGCCGTCGCACACAGAGGACAAGGGTCGGGAAGAGGGTAAGCCCTAACGGGTGAGTCCCAAACCCACTTTAAAGCCCGAAACGGGGATTGGAACTCCCGACTGTCGTCCTGTTCCTGGCTATACCCAGGTCGTTAGCCTAACGTGTAGGCAGTGGGGAGACGGGAAGAGGGCCGGGAGCCCCCCGGATTCGTCCGGGCGGTCCTCTGACGGGCTTTCGGATTCGTCGTGGCAGTGACCCGCTAACCCGACGGGAAATTTGGGTTGGGGTTCGCCCCGCAGTGCAAATGAGGCACTTAAAAGAACTCGGACCGGCCTGTGGCTGGTAGGGATGTCAGCTGGAGCATCGCGGCTCGACCCAAGCATTGTGTGGGTAGGCTATTTGGCTGCGCGCCGACGTGATTCGGTCGTCCTGCTCTTTTGGCGGGGCTGAGTCGCAAGCGGAAGTGTTTTTCCGTGACGCGGGGGTGAGATTAGATCCATAGAGACAAGATATCCACCCTGGAGTTCGCTCCCTCAATGAACAAACAAACGATAGAACGAATGCCCGAGCAACGCGGTCGTTAGGCAGTGAATAAGCGAGTGCAGTGAATAGGTGAGTAGCTCTTGGTTGTCGGTTCAACCCGGCAACCCACCAGTTGGGCCCCTGGCGCGTCGACCTGAAGGCAGGATTGGGTGAAGGAGACTTCTCACCAAGACAACTTGTCAAAGCAAAGAAATATACAAACAAACGTTTCAATGTCATTTCACGACAGAAAATGACATTTTGTAGGCCTGACCTTTCAGGAGATATGTAAGGAAAACAATTATTTAAAGGCCTACCGAAGCAAAAAGGATACAATCGATGTGTAGAAAGAACGAATTCCCCATCATGCTCTCATTTTATTGATTCTTTCGGAAAAGTTTTGAGAGTGTTGGAACGTTGTCTCTCAATAGGGAGGGTTATTTCCATAATTGATACGTGCATCCTAGTAACATTTCTCAATTTTCAATTCTTTATAAATAAAAATGATTGCATTTCGTGTGGTTCCTACAATGGTAAACAATCTGATTACATTAATTTAACGAATGCAAGATTTCTGTATTATCAAAGAAAATGTTAAACGTCACCTCACACAAAGATTATCTATTCCTCGCTCCATATTATAATTTTGTTTTCCAGTTCTCCATATCATGTAGCTAATGTACGAGTATTGTTAACTTTTTTTTAATTTTCCGTTGCACTTAGTAAAGATTTATTTGAAAGCGTTCCGTATACACTTACATTCATGGTCATTTTAAATTGCGAATTCACTTTTGCACAATAATTAAATGGGTAAATAATTCTAATTTTCATAGTTAATTGGCTAACTCTTTGCGATTGTGACAAAGAAATCAGTGGAAAAACTGTTGTTCGTATTTATTATAGGTTCCTCAATAAATTCCAAATTCATCAATCATTATTGTACCATCAATCTTTCACAGAAACGAATGATCTCATGGACACACTAAGAGTAGAATGCCCCAAAAAATTGAAATCTGTACGCTTTTGTTGATACGTCAAAAGGTAAGTCAGTAACAGAATTTCAAAGAAGAATTCAAAGTTCTTGCCTATACAACTCAAACGCAGGATGTGCCTGCAGAACAATCGAAGTGTCAGTTTTCGATTCTCTGCCAGGCACGTCAAGGCTCTGAGACGTAAGCTTGTTGGCAAAGAGCTCGTCAACGAAAGGAGAGCTCCGCTTCAATCGTGTGGAAACAATGAACTGTGACACGCTTTCCTCGGGACAAAAGGGCTGTCTCAAATATCTAAGACCTATTCTGTGTTAAGTTCACTTTTAGTGGTATTAAAAAAGTGTGGGTCATGTATACTAACACTGATAAGAGGGGGACAGCAACATTAAGCTGTTACTTGTGACCATTATCAACTTTTATTGTGAATCCTTATGTTCTTATGTTTGATTTCAACCATTTTTAGATATGTTAATTTTTACTTCTATTCATGGTTCACCTAGGTGATTCTCACTCCCTTGCACCTCATGTCTTCCGTAACTTCAAAAATAATTATTGACACCAATTACATTAACGACATCAATTAAAAACGAAAGTCCGAAATATGGATTTTTTGCAAATTAACCAGTTAATTCGCACATTTACCAGTCGGTTTGGATAAAGCTGTATAAATGGCGATGGACGGATCATTTCAAATTTAATTAAGATTATTCGCGATTTGCCACAGACACTTGTTAGAGTAATCATGCAGCATGCTCCCTGAATGATTTGCACTCTAAGTCTTAACACCTGTCGTACACGGTCGGATTTTATATAAATAATGTTTATGAAACTTACATCAAATGGGTCTTTAAACATCCACTATTAAAAGCAGTTAGGTACTTTTTTGATATGCACAGTGAGCACATTTTTAGCACTAATACTAAAAGGGAGAAGATGTTCAAATGTTCAGATGAAACTGTAAACGCAACAAAGAAAACAAAATACTTTTGTTTGATCAGTTAAAAATGATCTTTATGTAACACGGTACTCAATTAATTGATTTGTATACTTGAATTTTAAAAAATCAGTACGTTTGTCTAAAAATAGTGCGGAAACACGTGGAAAAAGTTATTTAATTTACTCGTAGGTTTGTGCCACTCAGCATATTGCACGTGTCGCAACACTTTCTTCCCAAATTAAAATGTCTCCTTTATTTATAAAATAGCATAAATAACTATCATAAATCGTAAATAACTTTCATGAATTACTATTATAAAACACTTCATAAACACCTGTATTGTGACCGAACGTTTAGGTCGGCTGTGGGGAAATTTCGTGGGTAATTGGCTCTCTTTGAAATTTTGAAAAAAAAAACAAAGTTGAAAGCCACAAACATTAATATAATTTAATCTTCATAAACAAAAACAAAAAACCACACATTACAAAATTACCATAACATGCACAGCTAAACAATGAACAAAGAAAAATATAACACTGAACAGCATAAAAAACCCCTTGGAGGAAAAATCAACTGCAAGATTATCTAAAATAATCTTTAGATTTTAATTGAAATGAAAGAGAATCACAGTAGTATATTCTGTGATTAAATGCAATGGAAATTCAAATAATTGAGCAAATTGGATCTCAGATGAGACGAGGAGTGATGAGAATGCACTGTCATAGGGAGGAGTACTTGTATTTCAACTGACAGAATATCTTACTGCTTTCTGTTGGTTAAATTTGCAGTTAATTTATCCCTCAACATACACTAAGTCACCACTCTCATGTAATTTCCTGCACGAAATTCTCTGGAATGACAATGAGAATATCTTTTCTTCAATTGAAGTGAAATAATTACAGTTTTTGAAAAAAAACACAGAATGTTCAACAGAAATTCTTGCAAAAATTATAAAAAATGAAATTACAAAAAAATCTTATATTCTGTTGAACTGAATGAATATGGTTTTTGAACGAAAACAGAACGTTCAATTGAAATTCTTGAAAAAAAAACTACAGAAATTTGCCCCATTTTATGTCTATTGTACAATATTCAAATTTGCACATCTTCTTCAATAGTTCGTTTGGAATATACTTTCCATCACACTTTTAATTGCTCATAAATAACTCTAGTTGTTTTCTAACTTGACTTGGATTTAACACTATCATCAAAATGTTCCTTTTAAAGACAGAAGCTGCACTTGCATTCTATTTACATGACAAGATTCTTTCAAAAATCAGTGATGTTCTCCCCTAAGAAAGATACATAACTTCAAATATCTTCTGCAAATAGTACAAAGTTACTATGAAAATACCAATGGGAAGGATATATCAGTCATTGAACACGTTTTATAATGGCGCAGCACTCTCCGAAAGTGAACTACGGGAATCACACCTCAACGTTAATTCGGGGGTTGTGTCCGTGGAATTATCTCGAACAGTGAACAGCGTGAACTCGTAATCGGGCAGTTCGGGTGAAATGTACGCGATGTGGCACATAAGAATCGTAATACCGACCTTAGTCCGCTGGCAGATTTAACTCGCTCAAACAACAAAGCGTGCTGGAAGAACAAGCCTGACGGCGTCCGCCTTAACGTGGTCCAATTCCCGTGCACTGGGCTCGCGGCCACGCCTTTCGCTCAGTCCAACCTCACGCCGCCGCTTCTCGAAATATTCTGCCTCTCTCCTCACTCAGACCGTTACTACCCCTTCTTTTCCGCGTAGGGGCGACAACTGTCTCCCCCCCGCCACCCCTCCAGCGACCGCTGATAAGGCGACGGGTTACGTAATCGCGCGGCGAAACAGGCGGACGAGGTCTTTCTTATCGATAAATAGTTAGCGTCTGAGCAAGCTCAGGATCGCTACAGTATTACACAGTCAACTTTTTTGTACACAGTCAATTTGACACACAGTCAGTTTGATTGTATTACACACAATCAAACTGTTTGGCCCATCACCTGTGGGAAACATTGTGTCTTACAATTACTGTTTGGGTTCTCGTTTTGCATTACGAATACAGAACAAATGATAGTTGACAATACACAAGTGAGGGTATTTTTGATACACACCTGGAAGTGCGCTTTCGTCGATCACTCGCAGCCAATGTCTTTCATCATTTCGATGCTCATTTAGTTTTTCCCCTTTCGAAAAACATAATCAAACCTACAATCAGACGTAAAAATGGCACATTTTTTGTCATTTGAGTTTTGAATTTCTCTCAACAGTTGCGTTGTTCTCGACGGCATTGGTGAATGCTGATTGGTTGTTGCGTCAAATTGTTGGATGAAAATAAGGCATGTTCATTTTTACAATTTTTTTATAAAACTCCAAATTTTACCGTGAAAGCTAGAAATTATAAAATTTACGTTTCATAAAACGTAAAAACAAATTTACAGAAAATGCCATTGTGCATAACAAACACAACCATATCCATAAAGTTTTTAATCATCGTGCGGCCGCCTGGCAGGGCAGGGCGTTTTGCCACTACCGCCGCAGAAGCAGCCAGTGCTGCGAGCGCGTTTCGAGCGACGTGCAGACTCAGTCCCTTGAGCGGCGCAAATTAAGCGGCACTTCGTCGTTTTCTCGGGGTTTCGTAGACCAGCGCTGCGAGCGATTGCAAGATGTGACCGCGGTAGAGGGTCGGCACAAGGAAGAATAGGGACTTGTCCGTGGTAATATGGCAATAGTACGAGGCAATAGTCGTAGGATGGCGTTGGAGTAAAGGATTGATTTTGGTGAAGCGAAGTTTAGTGAGGGGAAGTTGGGTGAAGCGACGTTTCGTAAAGCGAAGTTTCGTAAAGCAGTGTTTCGTAAAGCGATGTTTCATAAAGCGATGTTTCGAGAAGCGAATTTTCATGAAGCAAAGTTGGGTGAAGCGAGGCCGGTCTGTGGAATAGAATCCGTATCAATGCAATTGTTTGACGCAGGTAGTGAATAAGCTAAAATGTCACTGGTCATGTTACTTACGATTTTACAAGCACGGGTATTTTATTATTTTAGACAACTCTATAAACATGAATACTGTTTTCCGCATTAAACTAGTTTTTCTTTTAGTATTTAAACGAGTCAACAATATTTTCTTAAAAATGGCTCCAAAGTTTTCAACGAAAATGTCCATAAAGGACGAGATTTTATTCTTCTTTAATACTCTTAAAGTAATATTTCGATTTCTGCCATTAGAAAACCAAACAATTGATATTTTTTAACAAATTAACTTTGGGCTGCGATAGACGGCAGCTGACAAGAGCATGGGGCAAGACCGGATCAAAGAAATTAGAAAATAACTAGTACGAGAAAGTCTGTGGATTCTGTAGTGCCAGTAGTTCTTTATCATCTAATTGTTAAGAAGCAAAACGTGACATTTTTAATTACCTTAAAAAGATGCATTTTGCTGCAACTTAGTCAATCGTCTTAGAAAACAAAACACCTAAATAACAAGTGGTTTGATTATACCCTTCATTACAAGAGGTCAGAAGTTGTGAGAACTGCTTGTATCTCCCCAGCTACGCAATGAATTATTCATTAGATTGCAATACGCTAGTTCAAATATGAGAACAATACCCATAGTGTCGATTGTTCAGTCGTAGGTTAGCAACGGCAGCAGAAGCAGAAGTCACGAATGTGTATGCTAGTCGCATCCTTCGTGTCCATTGATAAATTCACAATGAGAGATCTGTACCAAGTGATCATCGTTCAATTGGAGAAGTGGTCTGTTGTTGTCTGCATTATAGTTTAGATACGAGCATTATAATGCTGACGGTTATATGGAGTACAAATAGGACAGCCATATTGCATATTGCGAAAAGATGAGTTTAATTCGATTAAGAACTTGTAAGCTTACTGGAGAGAGGAAAGTGAAGGTGATGAGTCTAATTAACAATGGAAGAGAAAAGACGAGGAAAAAATGGTATACATTGTATATATGTCGAGAGACGGCAAGTATTAGATTAAGTATTCTTCCAACGCTGCATTAAAATTAACAAAACACGCCCTCGCTAGTTCGGCACTACGAAACTAATGAGAAAGACGCAAGAATGATGAATTTTTATTTCAAGAACATCTCAAATGTCACGTATCAGCTAATAATTAATTTTAGCTATCTTGATTGTAAAAGTTGTCAGTCAGATATCATGTTTGTAATTCCTCTTTCCAATCAATATTAAAATATTTAATATTGCTGGTTACTCAAGTGCATATTCATTATGGCAGCTCATGGACAATATTTGTATTATCTGCCCGGTTTTCTTGAAAATATGCTTCCCTTGTGCTAAACGAGATTTATGAAGCTGTATGTAGAGTAAATGTAGCGTTTTAACTCATATATGTCCAGTGTTGCGTTTTCGCAACAAGGCGCAACGAAGCATACTTTTAATTTTCAACAATATCTATGTGGGTCAACATTACATTCTATGTTAGGTGCTTGAATTGAAAGGTTTGGAGAAAAAATTGATAGTGTTGGTTGTTATTCGTGTAATCGTAAATTCGTGTTCAGGGTTAATTGTATTATTCGTGACTTTGAAGATGGAGGGAAAGAGACGCCATCCAAGTGAATGAAGACTATTTTCTGAACGTAATGATATCTTTTTTATCAGCTGAATGATTTATGTGTATTTTTCTTTATTTTAAAACGTGAATACTGTTTGCTGCTCATATCTACAGTTATACGGAAATCATTGGTCTTGTATTATGAATGTTGCGAAAACGCAACACTCATACGAAGAATACAAAAGAAATACGAAGTAAATACGAGGAAAACAAGAACTGTAAATATTAATATTTATAGTTCTTGTTTCCTTAGTATTCACTTCACGTTCTTCAAATTTAATGTTCGAAGGCAAGTTACAAATTCTTTATACAAAGTAAGCATGAAATACTTTAGAATTTACAACACACTAGCGTACCCGTGCGAGAACTCTCGCATTTTAAATTTCACCCTCTTTCCTATCTTTCCTTTTCCATATTAAGAGAGGAAATTTTTAACGAAACGTTGATTTGTTTAAATAATGTAAAAAGTAACTTCCGATGTACTTATAGAATTTAAAAATTAATAAAAAACTCTGAAATTGATGTTTGAATCAAATTTTGAATAAAGCGCTGCTCAGTATTATAGAGAGTATAATCAGTGTTATAGACATTTTCTTGGAACAATTCACAACACTTCCTTAAAAACATTTGGAGTAATTATACGATCTTCCTTGACAACTTCTTTCTTTCCTTAATAGTCACAAAAATATTACAAAAGATTTTTACTCTCTAGATTTCTACTTAAAGTTGTCCTTGCGAAAATACAAGATCGAGAAAGCATAACCCTACTCTTTCCAACCCTATTACCGAACTGAGACGTACGCCCGTGCAATTTAATTGCTTCAATTAATTAGTTTGATTCCACATACGGTTGCAGATTCTGGACGTCTCTGAACAGGTGTAGTAGTATCGAGAAGAACCCAATCATCAAAATGTAATAGAATGTTCAAGAAGCTCTCGACCTTCTAGATTACGTGGCTAGGAACGTTTCTTTGTGGCCTTCGACTTCAAACTTCCACATTTTAAGGCTCTAGAACGCTTCTTCTAATAGTTATTCAACTAAATAGATTTTAATAATGCTGCCCGAGTTATCGTTATGCATTTGACATTAATGTTTAGTTTCATTTTCAACAAATCCTTTGTTGAGTCGAAGAGCAAATCGTCACGTCTCCGCGAAGTTCCCTTTCTTTACAGACCTTATTGATGAAGATCGGTTGCGTGTCCGCAAAACTCATCTCTACTACTGAAATAATATAGGAGTTTATTCTGTATAATATAAACAATCAAATATGGGATGTAGTAGCAGCATTTGAACTATTATATGCTGCTCCAACTTCATTTCTACCTATTTTCAATGAGTATTTTTTTTGTTTTTTTTTTTTAAACAAATCCTTTATATTTTTAAAGTCAAAGTGCAATTCGTCACGTCTCCTTGAAGTTATCTTTCTTTAGATACTTTCTTTTTAAAGATTGGTTGCGTGTGAGAGTCGCAATGGAAAGGTATACTACTGAAATAATTTAGGAGACAATTTTCCATGCGATATTCATTTAATTTTTGCTCATTTGCCAAAAATCAGTCTTGCCATCCTCATGAAAGAAAATTATGGTGTCGTGGACTGAAAATAACCACGGTATAATGGAGTTTAATCAACGCGAACTGCCTAGATATATTTAGGTAGAGTTGATTTAATTCCAGTCATATTCCCAAAGATCGCAGCGCAAAAACACGAAAAAAAACACGTTTTTGGCAATTTCTCGGAGTCTTACGGCCGGATCGGAAACAAATTACCAGTTCCCCATCAGGAGACCGATACGCGTTCAAGGACACCTCGTATGTACCGATTGGTGCAGGGGAAATAGTCTAACGGTGAGAGAAATAACTGTACACACACGCACGCTAGGGGAATTTACTCAAATACTAGATACGAATACTCAAATACTGTATAAGAATACTCAAATACTATATAAGAATACTCAAATACTATACTTATGTCATTGTTGGATGACTGAGTTAAAGTGATTTAATAAGTAATCTGTACTGCTTGTTTCTCTATTAGAACTTACTTTGCATACATGCCTAATGGAATAGAGCTGAAATTGATCCTTGAGAGTTCTAATTACTTAAATCAATATATTTTCTACATGACTGCATGTAACCGCAGTTGTGAACTAGTGGTGCCACAGAATGGCACAGACTTTCCCGTATTAGTTTTCTATTTCCTTGGGTCTGGGCTAGCTATTTAGAGTTGCCACATTCTCGTCCCAGCTGCCATCTATCGCCACATAAAGTACATTTTTTGGACATTTTCTTAATATTTCGTTTTCCTGGTGGTAGAACGTAAATAGTAATTTTAGAATAATCAAGAACAGTCAAACCTCGACCTAAATAGCAATTTACTTTGAAAAATTTGGAGTCGTTTTTACGAAAATGGCGTCTAAGCGCTAATACAAATGCGAAATTTGAAGCTCTTTTTCACAGAAAATATTTGAGTTTTCAAGAAACTTCATTTGAATTAATTTGAAACATTTTAACCTACAAATACATATTGTTTACAAATTGCTGGTAATGTGCATATTAAAGGTTTGAGACACCTTTCAAAAAAATTATATTAGTGTAATTTTTGCAAAAAAATCCTCTAAAGTGAATCAACTTATTTTGGAGAACAAATTTTATTCGGAGGAAAAATCTCTATCTTCAATTTTGAAGTTGTAGGAAGATATCCTCTTGCCCTTGTTCAAACTTTTGGAATTTTTGAAAAGTCAGAGTTAACCGTTAAAATCGGACCTACGCCACCTTAATAAGCGTATTTTACAATATTCGTACAAGAAATTTAAAGAAAAAAATTGGAACCATTTTTGAGAGAATTTTGAAAATGTTCGGGGGCTTCATGTAAAGTACCCTCAAATTTTGAAGAATGTTTTTCAAAATCGCGGCGTCTAGTGTGGAAGTAGATCAACCGGGTAATATTCATTTTGCAAGGAATTGTATATTGTATGGTTTAGGCGCCAGTGTTGTTCACAGTCTGACAGACGGGCGGACGGACAGACAGACGGACGGACGGACGTTGTGAAAAGAACCACTTTTTGGTATCAGAGGACCCCAAAACGTGCATTTCTGTTGAATCCCAAAATCGATTTTCCGCAGCATCACATAACTTTCCCTGCATTACGTGTATTACTCCGTAATAAACGGGAAAGTAAAAGCAATGTTACTATAAAAACATTATTGAATGACCTTTTTAAGAGGATAGTATTTTTCTGGCTTGAATTGATTCAATAAACTATATTTTTTTAAGTATAGTACTTCTTGTTACTATAAGTCTCCAAATGACACATCGATTTATTTATGTTAGAAGAAATAAAACCACCAGAGGAAGTATCTGTCAGGTAAGAATGAACTATGTAATTAGTTACATTTCCTTGCTAATATTACTCTTTTTATTAAAATTCTTCCATTATTTTGTTTTTGATACTTTCGAACGTTATTACGTGAGAAATACAAAAAATTGTTAGGACTAACATTTTAAGAGTGTAATTGACACATTGACACATTTTTTTCAAGAGATCACATTTAAGGTTTATTCTTATTGGCATAAAACACTTCTCAATTCCATTACTTGAAATGAAGTCTTTATTTCAATTAGTAGTGCATTCAATTGATTTACGGATGAGATGTTTTACTCTAACGAAAAACGGGACAGAAGGATTATCACATAACAAAAAAGGCTTCAATGGCAGAGAGTCTGACCCTGACAGACGAGAACAACAAAGTGTATGAATTCTACCAACCAGAAGACGGTTGGATTCATAGCTTCAAAAGTTGGTTGTTCTGACCGGAAAGAGATTCAGACGCCACATTGGATAATTAGTTCGTACTTTAAGGTAACGAGAACAACATTTGCTGCTCCAGGTCACGAGTTAAAATTGGTGCCCGACTGAGACAGTCAATTCTTTAAACAGTTATTTTGCATTTATTGTTGTTAAACATTTGTTGTTGTTGTTATTATCCATAAGAACATTCAAGTAATTCATTTCATATTGAAGATGCTGAATAAATTTGTGTCTTACCTGCTCAAACTTTGTCCCTACGTTACGCCCGTGGCGAGAAACATTTTCCGCTGTCACCCAAAGCTTTGCTGGGCAAAGGCTCTCGACAGTAAGATCCAAGCGTGAAAGCAGGAACATGCAACGCGCCCACATCGCGGAATGGTGGTCAGCGAGAAGCGACGTGCGGCGACGCTGCACACCTGCGCAGCCACTCGCCGCGAGCGCCAGCTCCGTAACTCAAACGTCACGTACCAACTAGACAGACAGCCTTCCCTACGGAGCTGTCTCTTTTTTTGCAACAGCTCGCGCTCGAACGCAAGAGATTATCGGCCCTGGAAGCCTTGTCAGCTCCCGCTATGATTTATAGCGGTCGATGCGTTGTCCTCAATGTCGTTGCGGCAACGCATCGCCCGCCCGGCCGGACGGATTCTTCGTTTATTTTGCTCTGCGAGAGGAAACTGACGCTCTTGTTCTACGTGATGGGACGATTGATGTCGCTTTGATCATTAGTTTCCCTGGCTTTGGGTCGCATCTTTGATGGTAAACTTGATTAGAGCTTGCTGTGTGCAATGTGCATGTCAAGATTTGTTATTGTTCACATATGAAACAAGTATATTTCAACACAGAAAAAATAATTGGAAATTTGAGTAGAAATTTATAATTTGTGACCCAAACTCGAAAAAAATTACATGAGTATCAGTGATGACATTATAAGCCTACCAAAGAAAAGTTCAAATATCACATAGAAGTTCAATATAAGATTAACAATATTCATCAAACATTAACTGTTAATAAAATGCATTAGTCTACATTTTGAATGAGCGATTATGCACATTTTTAGCGTTGCTTAAGTAATAATAATTAAAATGAACTTCAGAGAGGTCCAACCCCCATACGGCTCTCATTTTCAACATCATTTGTTTCATATTATATTTTATAACTCAATCTCCATTTACGCCATAAGCGCATTTCCTAGATGGAAACGTTTCCTGGTAATAAGGTTACTAATCACTGAACAATTATTAATATACCTTTTGAAGTGAATGACTGTATCTAAATTTCTGAAATTGAGAGACAAGTTCCACCTAGAAATAAATAACTGGCTTTAATATTAATGATGTAGGATAGGTTCGGAAAAAAATTTGAACTTTTGCAATTTTCAAATGTCAGAGTCCATAATTAAAGTCAAAACGATATCATCTTTATAAATGTAATCCCTTCTATTAGAGCAAAAAATGCCAAGTAAAAAATGTTCAGTCATTTTCCAGAAAAAGAATTGAAAAATGTCGCAGGGACTACATGTAAAGTTCCACAAAAAAATAAAATTTCATAATGATCACCGAAAAGGCACAACTAGATTTTTCTTCGACGTATTCATCAAGTTTCAGTACAAAATTCTTTGATTTGATCAGAGTTATGCGTGACACATCCTCACATCCATCCATACAAATGGACTCACATCCCAATTTTCGGGTACAAAACTGCGTGCATCACCTCGTCTCCTGTGCCAATTTTAACAAATTTTGTAACAACTTAGTTCTGACGTAAGTGTAAAGTTATAGCTCAATAGTACCTTAAGGAAAGGACACAAAAAAATTGTGAAAAAAATGATTTTTCATAAATGACAGCATTTTATTCTTTCTTCTCCTGCACGCTTATATAAAGTTTATGCATATTTACTACTTTTTAATCCCTAAAAAAATGGAATTCTGCAGTAGAGAGGGCATTAAAAGAGTAAGCATAACCGTTGGCGGAATCTAGAATGGAAAAAAGGAATATTTTTTAGGTATTGGCAAAGGTCGAGATATTGTTTGCAATTCATGGCTGCACTGTTGTTTACGTCTAGCATGTTTCATTTGTATATTCCAAATGAAACGCCTATTGTTCTGAATAAGAATAGAACTTATTGTATTCTTGAATTGTTGTATTTGTATAGAACTAATTGTATTAAATAAGAATAGAAGTATTGTTGTGTAAATAAAGGCCTATTGTTATGATGAAATAATTAGGAATGTCTGTTGGAAGAAATAACAAATTTATCCTCCAACACATTCCGAAACAACGTGCGACCAAGCGAGAGGAAATTTAACTGATCTTCGAAACCAAAAATGGAAGAAGAATCAGGGAGCTAAAAGAAAAGGAAACAATGAGGAGGTTTCAGATGACCCAGAATATGGAACAGGAATGCACTGAGAGATTGAGCACACGCAAAACATAGCACCAAACTTTTGAAGTCAATTTAGTCAAATTCGTATTTTTACTTTCCCGTATACGTACGTATATACGGAGTAATATACGTAGTATAGGGAAAGTTACGTAATGCTGCGCGAAAAAATGGCGGATTTTCGGCAGAAATAAATCGTTGCCGGGCCGTGATAACGAAAAAGTGGATAAATCCAGTTGCTAAATTAAACGGAAAAAATTTCCTAACACGTGATGTAGCCTGAATCACTGTTTTGTGGGTCCTTGATACCGAAAACCTTGATACCTGTCCGTCCGTTTGTTAACACTACTAGCGCCTAAACCACTCGTAGCAATTTTTCCAAATTGAAGAAACGCCTATCCATCTGGCTCTAGTGGAAGCTTTGAAATTTTTAAAAACGTTCTTCAAAATGTGGGGGTACTTTACATGAAGCGGCCCGAACATTTTCAAAATTTTCTCAAAAACGACTCCAAATGTTTTCTTTAAATTTTTTGTAATAATAGAGTAAAATACACATGTAAAAGTTCCATACGTCCGCTTTTTACGGTTAACTCTGAATTTCAAATGAAACTTGTTCTCCACAGTACGTTCTTTCATTAAGGTCATGTACATTTTTTAAAAATTTTAGTTGTTTTCGCGCAATATTGCATGCAATATGTGCAATTTAAAAAAAATTATAAACTAGATTTGCTCAAAAACGGCTCCAAATGTTTTCTTTACACTTTTAATAGGGATAGTGCCTAATGTACTCTATGAGATGACATAAACCTCTTATTGCTCAAATCTATTGTTTTTTCAAAAATTACAAAATGAATTTTTTAACTTGTCTTTCACGTTGTTAATACATACATTAGCGCCGATTTGTTCACATCGTTAACTAACGAGTACATGTGCTCTAAATAATGCCAAGTTTCTCGAAAACTCAACCGTTTTTTGTGAAAACTAACTCAAACTTCCGCATTTTCAGAAACGTTCAAACGCCATTTTCTCATAAATAGCTCCAATTTTTTTCTTCAAACTTTTGGAACGGATAGTGCTAATTGGACTCTTTAATATGACAAAGTTTTTTGTTATTGAGTTTTTTTTGTTTTTTTGCAAAAATTACCCAAATGTATTTCTTTTGGAATATCTCTCACATCTTTAATATGCACATTACCAGCGATTTGTAAACACTATTCTATTTGAGTGTATATGCTTCAAATTAAGTTTTCCGAAAACTCAAAAATTGTCAGTGAAAAAGAGCTTCAAATTTCGCATTTACCGTAGCGCTTAAACGCATTTTCATAAAAATGGCTCCAAATTTTTCAAAGAAAATTGTTATTTAGGACAAGGTTTTACTGTTCTTTAATATTCTTAAAATAATATTTTCGTACTTCTATTGAGAAACCGACAAATTAAGGAAATGTCAAAAAAGTGTACTTTGGGCGGCGACAGATGGCAGCTGGGAAAAGAATATGGCAAGTCTGAAAAGCTAGCCGGGACCAAAGGAAATAAAAAACGAATACCGAAAAGTCGGTGTCATTCTGTAGCACTACTAGTTTTCAACTTTAGGAACATTTATCTCCGAGAAAAATAGCAGTACGTACTTTTTTTTTCAGCAACAAAACTACCAAAGAGGTCAGCCATTTTATGTTAAAAAAATTAACTAAAAAATGTGTAATTTTTACTTTTCCTTATACATACGTATATACTGAGTAATAAACGGAGTAATATACGTAGTATAGAAAAAGTTATGGAATGATGCACGAAAAAACGGCAATTTTTGGCAGAAAAATTCATTTCCGGGCCCTGATAACCAAAACGTGAAGAAATCCAGTGGCTAAATTAAGGAAAGTAAACCTCTAACACATGGCGTAGCCTTTATCACTGTTATGCGAGTCCTTGATACCAAAAAAACCAAGTGACAGCAGCTAACAATAGATGGCAGCTGACAAGGGTATGTGTCAAGTCCGAATAGGTAGCCGAGACCCAAGGTAATACAAAACTAATACGGGAAAGTCTGTGCCATTCTGTAGCACCACTAGTTCATTTTAAGACTAATTCTTGCAGGAAGAGTGTGCGTTTCCATCATGACAATGTCTTCCAGCTTCATTCCTCGTTTAAGCGCTTTGTAAGTTTTGAAGCAACTATGTCGCTGAAACTTTCTATATTAACTACAACTGATGCTGTCTTCTGAAGCCCTAGATATTTGTAGTTTGGATGTTAAATTACGAGGCATCAGCTCGTTCAATGAATAAGAATATATGTCCTATTTTCAAGATTTTGAATGGCCTGGTTTGTCTTGCATCTTGAATGGCATCACTGACATTGTATTTGAAGTTCATGTTCGAAACTAAGATATATATTATTTTAACACATTTTAACTTACTTGCCTAGATAGAAGCGTTTTCTCTGGAATCATATTACCACTTAGAGTTCGATACGATTTACCGCTCACGCCTCTTTTGTGCATTAAAAGCTTTTTGCAGACTACACTTCCAGATTCATTGCGAAATGTAATTGTCACCTCCCACATATTTCAGACAAAATCAGTAAAATAAAAAAATTACCACAATACAATCAAGCCACTTAAACACAATGGCTAAAAGAGGTCGCTGTAAGAGACACAGCTCTTTTTGAAAAGCATATTGGCCGTGATATACAGCCAGAGCCATCTCTAAGCGGACGTTACAACCACGTGAAAGACGTTTGGAACATAGCTTTTTGCTTGTTTCCGATGTTCTTGTTCCCTTGCATAGCTTGGCGCTGTTTTATATAATATTTAGTTGTTAAAACTTTATTTTCGAAAAGTTTGGAAGTCAGCTCCTTTGGCTTTGCAAGGTCTCAAATATTTTAAAAAGTCTTCACAAAAAATACAATCACAAAATACAACTTACACAATACTTACACAGTACAACGGTTCTTTAGATCACAAGAAAATAAAAAGTTTCTGTTGTGTAATGCATCACGTGAATAAAATATATTTAATTGAGGTCGGCATCTTGCTTGCAGCCTTCCTGTCAAATGACGTCAATTGTGTCGCAAGTAGTGACTCACTGGCCTGTGAAAATTCAGTGTGTGCGTGCAATATGAATGTAGGCAAAAAACACAAACATGTGTTCGAACGTGTCAGTTAAAACGAAAATGTTTGTTTATTTTTGGATGTTCCCGAGTTCCTAGGTATCTAACAAAACCATAGACACCTCTCACATGGCCAGAGACTGCATAGTTTTCTTTCAATTTCTGCACGCGTGGGAAACTAGTAACGTAGAAACGACTTTAACAATATATAAGTGCTTTGGCAATTATTGAGAAAATACAATACGTCAGTGCAAAATGGGTCAGTGCAATATTATGATCGTGTCTTTCTACTTATACGCCGAACAGTAATGTGAAGATTACAGAATCAGATTGAACAGATCAGTCGTATATGAATAAAAGTTGTACACTACAGAACATATTTTGCCAGAGGAAATGCCTGAGTATATTTGTAATTGCTGCTTAGATATTCCTAAAAAAATTGTATTCAAATAGAACGTGTGCTTCTTTGGTATAGTAGTGTGATTGCATGATCGGTGCAATTGTAGACGTATAATAATCTGAGTGTAAACGTGTGCTAATTTTTAGTGCGCATCACTGGCTAGGTTAATTCTAACAGATTATTGAACCTTCATATTTGATTATAACAAATAATTGAACCTTAGTATGATATAAGGTGGAGGATAACTTACATGAAGTCATTTTTAAATTGGAGACTACTCAAAATATTTTAGTCTATGTTACTGAGAGTAATTCGAGTCGGTATTATATTGTCCTACTTTCATATTTTCTAAATGTTTGTTTTGCTTTTATATTTCATTTCTAGAATTTCTAAAATTAGTATACAAAGAAAAGTAAACAATAATCCTGCAAATGTGAAAAATACATAACGGAAGTCCTCAAATCCAAGATTTGGCTCTGCATTAGAGGGTTGTTGAGGCAATGTTGCCATTTGAAACAATAAGCTGCGTGTATTTTCTCTTTCAAACTTATTCAAAACCCCAAACTGGGACGCTCTCATAATGAAGGACTCGATTTTTTCTGTAAGAAAGAAACCCATGCGTACTGCAAACGAGATCAGTTCTGGACTGATTAAAGAGTGCTGAACCATGTGAATAAGTGGGCGATTTTTCTTCCTGAAGGACGGTACTTGCGTTATAATACCAGATGTGGCTTTTGCCGTCACAATACCTATTTTTTCTCCAGCAATTATACGATTGAGAATATTGGGATATTCCGCAAGTGAGTGCAAGAATTCAAACTTTTTTGTAATATTATATAACACATCAGAATGATCCTTTATGGATATTGACTCGCCAATGGTTTGCATAACATACATCTTGTCAACTGCTTTCTCTAAACTATTTATTGTATTAATATCTTCGTAAAACTGAGCAACTGCTAATTGACTAGTCAGTGAGCCTCCTAAAACATTAAGAAAAATGACAGACATGCAAGAGTACAGAAACCATAGAAGACGGAAACGAGTTTTCCTAAAAGAACTTGTTAAGAAACACCTAATGGAGATGAAAAGTGCAGTAATTATATCAGATGTTTTAATAATTCGTAAATTGACAAAAACGTCAAACACCTGAACTAGAGCAAAACAGATTACACAAAGAGCAGTAGCTAACCATATCCCTAAATCAAAAATACTCATGATCGCTACTAAAAATGGCACTTGGTTGCTTTTACGGATGTTAACCACCAGAGAGTCGATACCATGAGGGGTGAAAAAGTAAATTTCTTTTAGCCATTTAGCACGTGGAACAACTCCAGTACCTAACAACTGAATTTGCCCACTCATGAGATCACCGAGAATGTTGCTGTAGGTTCCGTTTAGAAGACGATCTCCCAAAGGTTTTTTACCTGTCTCAATACATTTGGCATTTTTCATTTCAGGAATACGCTCTTTCACCAATTGCACAAAATGTATGGACGAAGAAATATAACGAAAATCCCTTTCCATACGCAAGGACGGGCATTCCACAGTTGCAATAGAAGGTGTGTACGGAGAAGCCACAACGGTCCATTCCGAGATGCGAGTGGCATTGTGCTCCCAGCAGAGAAAGGTGGCTCTGGAGACGCCGTGTGAAGAGAGAAGACGTGGCAGGGCGGCCACGCGAGGGGCGACGGCGCGGGCGGGCAGCGTCACGACGACGGCGGCCGCGGGCTCCCATAGGCAGCAGCGGCGCAGGCCGGCCAGGGCGCCCTCCACCCCTTCCCCATTGCGCACCTCCAGCAGCACGCCGCCCGCCCGCGCCCCCGCCCACCCCCGCTCCGCGGCGTCTAGCGAGAGGGCCAGGGCGGGCGCGGCGGACGGCGGACGCCAGCCGGCGGGGCCCGGGGCGCTGAGCAGCAGGGTGAGCGGATGGGCGCCGCGGGAGGGGCCCTGGGCGGTCTCCAGCAACCTCCACGCGCGCTCGCCCACCGCCCGCTCGGCCGTCCGCTCCGCCGCCCACGCCAACAGCGCCCCTCCGTGTTCGCGCCCACGCACGCGCCCCGCCAACGCCACCGTCACCGCCACCACATACAGCACTGGCAGAAGTTCCATGGCTGCAAGGGGAACAAATTTCTGGCCAACGTTATTCTGACAACTCCTGTCGCAAATATCGCATGTACTTTTGAGATGACATATTTGTTACGAATGAAAGAACGAACTTTTTTAAATAGGCAATATAATGTTATGTTTTGAAATAATTGAACTTTTCGTTTTTGCACTAATTGGAGTCTTTTTAAAAAAATCTCATGTCAAGGTTTGTTAGAAAGTTTACATCAAAAATTTAAAACTGTTACCATTTTATAAGAAATTTTGATATTAAAAAAACACGAGTCTATTGTTTAACTTCACAAAACATCAAAAAAGGTCGAACTACATTTACAAATGTATTAATTTCTTTTAAAGTCATCGGGTGGAAGAGCAGACGCACTAACTTGCGACGCGCCACCAATAAAATCATTATCTATTTATTTACTTATTTAATGAATATTTAGGTCATTTATCTAATGAATCCTTAGGTCATGAACTAAACACGTTCCTAGAGGCTTCATTGCTCAAAACGTTCAGTTTGCGTTCACAGAATGCAGTGCTTAATCACTCGAAAGAAAAAATTTCTTCGGCAGTGTTGACACCCCTCAGGATAATTATACACATTTCTTTAACAAGCCATCAGGCTATACCTACTCTGAAAGAGTGTACTTCACAGACAACTCTTGTGGGATTTCGGATTAGGATCTCAGACACCGTATTTTGGAATGGCTAGAGGCCAGCAAATTGACTGATTAGCGGTTCCAGGCGTGACAACGGCTGTCATCGCTCCCGTAAGTGTAGTGCATGTTTATCTCGCGCGCTGTTGTGGTGATCTCCCGCTGGATGTCGAGATCCGGTGCCGACCTACGTCGGCTTCTGGGGTTTTCCTCAACCAGTTACACTCCCGCCAAAGGGACTTCGCCCCAGCAATGATATGATCAGCTCCTGACTTGTCCCGAAAAGTGTGATAGTCTAGTGTACGTGAGTGTAGGTATGTATAAGTAAGGAGTGAGGGTATGACAAGGAAGAAGAAGGTCCGTGGCTCGTTTGTTAGGATATTGCTCCGGCATTCGCCTCGTGTTCATCTAAGAAACCACGGAAAACTACTAATCAGAGCACCCGGCAGTTAGAATTCTCCTCCAGACAGCGGCTGAATTCGACTTAGCTGTATAGCTAGTGTCGAAAATCCAGCCACCGTCGGCACTCGAACCCAGGACCTCCCGATGCACACTGCAGTGACATCAGTTGATGCCCAGCGCCACCTTTGCCAGTCCCCAAAAACATCCCAGGCCCCCAAAACATCCTACAAGAATATCTGCGATTAAACATTTTTTTGTATTTTTTTATTGTCTAATTTTAATATTTAATAGATAATATTCAGGTACTATGCTCGATAAATGAGGATAAAAACTAGAGAACTGTATGTTTCAGTTTCCTTTTATTTAGAACTTTCATAGATGACATTTTTAACACATAAAAATGATTTTAAACAGATGTAAGCGTTGGTGACACTACATTTAGCTAATATTCGTATTTTATAATATAATAAGTTAAATGATTATTATTATTATTATTACTATTATTATTATTATTGTAATGTGTTGTGAAGACGAGTTACACGCATGAGTAGAGAGACATTACAGCGAATGTGGGTTTCGCAGTGACGAGTAGTAGAGAGATGTGAGGACCTGCGCAATGAAATTATACTTTATTCGTAAAGTTCTAGTACTGTAGGTCAATAAGTGAACAGGGTTCGATCCACGTATGTTCCACCCACGTACAAACGTAATGGGTCGGGGTGGGGCGGAGTGACAAGGGACAGCCCTGTTCTGGTGAGACGGTGCCGGGTAGGACACGGTATGTCAAAGCTGGATAGTGCGGATTCACACCGTATTCAGAATTCATTCCTTTTTCTTTCTAATATTTCATTACGAATCAATATCACGACAGTGCAGAGTAAATCAGCTAGTAAATGACTATATTCATTTATTTTTTCATGAAGTTAAAGAATACTGTGTACCACGATTTTTTAAGGTATATTATACCTCAAAAGTGCAAAAATTTGAAATATTGCTTAATAACTTTTTCGTGTATTTCTTCAATACGGTGGTATGGTGTCTACAATGAAAACAGAAACGTTAAGAAAAAGAATTGAAATTTTTTGGGGGAGATAATGGAATTTTTAGTACAGAAATAGGCCTTGAGCATAAACATCGTACGTTTATAACTACTATCTCTATTACTTTATTTTTTGTGTGATAAATAAAATGATTTGAACTAGTGCCTGAACCAAAATAATATATTTAAAACATTATTACATATTTAAAACATTTTTTGTCTCAGAAAGTTAAAAAATCAAAAAATAGTTTTTAATTAAATATTCTTTATGAAATAATTGTTTCCATGTTTAATTTTGGTTCATGCACTAGTTCAAATCTTGCTACATGTTACAGCTACATGTTTTTCAATTATAACAAAAAAAGAATTAGATAATTATCATACTTAAAACCGGAGATACGGTGTTTGAGGTTTCCAAAGACAGCCAAAAAGTCAACTTTCGGGGAAACGGCTCTAAGGTTAGTAATGCTATAGAAAGGTAACAAGTAATGACTTATTTTTTATATCTAAATCTCTTATTTTCTATCTTCCTATGAAATATCATCTTCTATTCATTTCCTGGTGTTGCCTGTTTTTCGCTTTGCTTTCTTTCAGGAAAACTACGCCCTCTTTCGAAAAAGGGGGCGTGGTTACCCCAATGCAAGTCTAAATAAATATTCAAATAAAAAAAACGAAAGATCGTAGAATAAAATGGGTTTCGCCATATTAAAGAGAATATATCAAAGATTTTTATTCTGTTAAAAGTCAAAAAACCGATTTTCTGTGGTTTTTTTTTTCTTATTTTTGGGGTCTTCTTTCTGCGGGTCTTTTTTATTATTTTAATATACCTTAAATGCTGAAGTGACGTTTACCACAGGTGTATACAATTTCAACTTCAAGGAAGTTAACGTAAAAGAATTTGTTTCAAAACTAAACAATAATATCTTGATTACATAATGAACTATACATTTATCACGCCATGCTTTAACTTTAATATTTCTGAGTTAAAATATCTGGAAGTTGACGTTGTAAAATGAAATTCTCCATTTTAATCTCGCAAAGGATTCTGCCAGGAAGCCATATTGTCGAATATCGTCAACTGTCTCTCTTCATTCTTGATTAGTTGTTACTAAAATTGCCGAAAAACGAGGTGCCGAAAAACGACTGATCGTGATTAGTTTAATGCATCCAAAAGAGTCTGAACCATGTGTGCCACAAGCACAGGATCATACAAAACTGGCTTCCCAACAAGGCTTCACCATTAGTCAAACAAACCTACGTTCAAGTCATTTGAATAGAAGGCAACACTGAATAAAAGCGAAAATGTAAAAAAAAAAAACCTGCCATCGAAACAGAATACAACTTTTAAATTATTTAAAATAGTCAATGTTGAACATTTTAGTTCTTTTTAATTATGAATTAGAGCGGACGTTATTGACGTAATTACATGAATAAATAAAAGAAGTCATCTCCGTCTACTTAATAATACCTTATTAAGTTATTAAACAACTTATTAAGTTGACGGAGATGACTTCTTTTATTTCTTCAAAATTATGAATGTTTAATTTTACGATATAAATAAAACATCTTTTTTTAAAAAAAAGTAATTTACTTTGAATATTACAAAAATTTCAGACCAGACGTATTTTAAGCGCTTGATATTGTGAAAAAACTATTATTTCCTATTCAAACTAATATCTTCCTTCTTTCATCAGCTCAGGTGTCTCAAAGTTTTTGGGTTTGATTAACGATATTTCTATTGTTCAAAATTTATTTTGTTTGCAGCATGTTATAGTGCTCTAAGAAAGCTTTATGTTGGTGAAGTAAAAATCCTTGTTGTGGTTTACCTTGTTTTGCTTCTAGCAATCTTCATTTGGTCAGGATAAGTGAAGTGGTCACGGCTCTTTGCGCCCCTGGAGATCAACGAAAATCATTAACATGATTGAATCTAGTTGCAAATATGTACTTTCCTTCAACGGAGTCAGTAAGTGATAGACAGGTTAACTCACGAAGACAAGTGAAGACAAGTTTTGGCATACATTTAACGATAATGTACTAAGATAGCTTTCAAATTGCATATTGCAAGGAGTTCATAAATTAATGAATGAACACGTAAATAGAAAATTGCTTTAATTGTCGATATTTACGCATGATTGTTTCGTATTTAGTTAAGGCGGATAAATAACTTTGAAAGAGGAGATTTTATCTTTCCAAGAAAATCTACAGGATTTGTAAGCGGTTAATGGATAATATTATCCATCCAAAAGCCTTGTTTGACTCGTGTCATGAGACACAATCAAATTAAATCAGCTAACAGACTTTACATGTTCGCTAAGTTGGATGTGCTTTGTTGAGATCAATTTCTTGCGTGGTAAATAACGCTGAAGTTTCGAAAGACAAGAAGTAAAGAAAACAATTGTGAACTTTACATACTGCAGTCAATATTCTCCCTCAAATAAGTGTTAACTCACGCACGAGATTATTATAACAACGAGCTATGTGGCTTTTGGTGGCAAAAGCTGTCCAAATACTAAGTGGCTTTTAAAAAGTCTATTAGTGCTATATAGAATAGAGAAAAGTAATAAAAAAGGAATTAAAACTACGTTATCTTCTTGTACTACTACTACTATCTTCTATAGATAACGTTACAGTAGGGTAAATCCACTTTAAATGGTCCAGAATTTAATAAATTGGTCGCTCGACCGTTTCGAAAACATTCATATTTTGTACACAAATTTCCCTATCTATGTTTTGGCTGTTCAAAAACATCTTTAACTCTTTTATTGTACCTAGTTTACAAATGGCGGCTATTTTTGTGCGCCATTTTTTGCATTTGTAAACATTTATTCTTTTCTAAATTACTCAGCTCTAGATCGTTCTAGCATTCTAGAATAAAAAGCATTCGATTCAGTTACATACATATCATGATTGTTCATATAATGAGAAACAGCCAAAAAGCTGGCATGACCCATAAATATTCATGAATGACTGAATATGTAGTCCGCTACCGCAATTGTTCAGCATTGCACTCATGGAGTAAAATTACTCCTTTTGCGCCATAACGTGAATGCCTACAAATTTATTAGTAAAATTAAAGCTTGTAATAATGAAAAGATCTTTCTGGAATCAAATTTTATAGGGATAAAAATGTAAGTTTGGTGAAAAATAATTTAACGTGCGTATTAAAAAAATCTTTTCCAATTTGTTCTCATATTGTCTGCGTATTGTTTCAATATTATTGCTCTGGTTAAAATTGATGTTTGTCACTCATCGACAGTAAAATAATTTACCATGAAGCGACGTTAAAGGCAGTTTGAGTAGGATCATTAAATGTAATTTGCGAAGTAAGAGTAAGTGTTTAAGTAGTAATTTAGTTTAACTATCACAAACTTGTCTCCTTTCTAAGTACCAAAGGCTCATTAGCATTGTAAAACAATTACCTTTTTCTACTCCCATTGTATAACGTCGTCTTTGGATGGCTGCAGCCAGTTGCATAATGATGGTCATTTCGATACAGTTTTCATTATGATACTGGTTCTCGACCAATCACAGAGACGCTTACAAACCAAGTATTGTCACTTCATTAATCAGCGAGAATCGTTGCAGTAAATGTTTCGTTCGAGTGTGTATGTTCAAATTGCATTTAATATTGTATTAAGCTTCTTAGTGTTAATTTATTTTATTAGTAATAATGTTTACGTGAAATATTGTTAAAAATAAATTGGATCCTAATTTCACTTTGATCTTATTTGACTAGCGCAGTGGTAGTTATTGAAGAGAACTTTCAGTGAGGTTAAAAGATCTGAACGCAAGTCATTTTGCGTTATTTGCTGCTGCTGTGTGGTTGTCCTTAAAAACCGGCCAATTCTTTGGTTTAAAATATTTAGTGAATGGTGGTTCTTTCTGATAGTGCTGACGTTTCCAGAAATGAGAGAAAATGCGAAAATACGGACATCGGAATATTATTGCCGCAACTTTTGTAGTTACTCGCCGGCGCTCTGGTAAAACACAGCCACCTGCGGGTGTAGGGTAGTGAGGTGTCCGCTAGGTGGCCTTGGCTGAATCTTGCATGTCGACTGCCAGGAAACGATTCAGTGGAGAAGTTTAACTTATAAAAGTTACCATAAGTCGTAGAAAAAGTACCGTATGAAACTCGATGTAATGGGTATTAATACACTCGTGTGAAGTTTACGATACTCGCTCGTTCCTCGCTCGTATCGTAATTTCACACTCGTGTATTAATACCCATCACTACATCATCGTTTCATAATGTACTATTCTACACCACAATCATGTTTTTCTTAGTTTGAAGCAGTCACTAACAATTATCTTACGCGGTAAGTACTTCAGTTCACAACAGAATAAGTGAGGATAGTATCTTAAAGATAAACACTTGCATAATCAAAAGTACGAATGATCTGTGATTATTTTAAGAGAAATATGTTTTTGTAGTCTCTATGAAATATATTAACTTTTCAAGAAAACCAGTTATAATCATTATCTTATCACCTTTTATATGTTCAGTGCAGAAGCAAATTATTTATTTTATCTGTCACACGCGTCTTTAATTCATGTTAACATGCAACTCTACAGGTTTGTTACGTGCACTTCTGCCTACCTGTATGTTAAGAAATTTAACATCCTGAGCAACGTAAATAAACTACCCTCGATTCATCGCAAGTCAAATGTTTTTTTTTAAGAAAAAAACATGTCCGTGTACAAAACAAATCAGATTCAAACAATTCAGAATAAAAGAATGTTAATGTAATATTAATAGTATAATACTAAAGTAATTAGTGTTAATTGTAGTGTTAATAATGCAATTAAAAAATGTGTTTTAGGTAAATTGACCGCATTTTCCTGACATTCCACCAAATGAAACTCTTTTCCGGTAATCATATTTACTGACGATTAGGTGACGCCACTGGAAGTCGATGCGCCAACTTCCTTATCGAACGTCAATTCTTAAGGTATCTTTAGGTTTAGAAGGATTATTTACATTCACCTTTTCTCAAACCACGGTATACGAATATTGTTTACATAGATATATCGCAAGCGACACCCCACAATATCGCAATAATATGCCGCAGCAACAGGTTTCATTTGTTTTTTTATTGCAGTAATGTAAAGTTTTGCATAAATCGTTAGATTGTGGTAACACTTTGACATTGTATAATAACAATTAAACTTATTCAATGAAAGTACACACTTTAATAAAATACCTTTGTTACTTAGTAACATGGTCACGATTTCTTTCTGCTAGCGGAACATATTTCCGAGCGTAATTGCGTCCATTAAGGTGACAGGAAAGGTGAGGTTACATTATATAACAATTTAAATGTGTCTCTTCTTTCTATTTCTTATTCTGTACCCCTAGGTATCATCCATTTCCCATAATTTGCAAAGCAAAGTCCTCGTGAGAGAAAACGAAGAAACTGGAGAAATCAGAAAGAACTTACTCCCTTAAGTCGAAGTTTCTTCAATTGCAGCACATTTAAACCAACACTAAAGCGAAAGTGCCCGTTACTTCTCTACTCAAAGACCCAGTAAAGCCATCATTTATGTATTTTTGTGTTATGTTTTGTCTTTCCATATTCCGGTTTTGTTCACTTCGACTCAATTATCTCTTCAAATTTGGTCCCTGTCATCATTACTCCCATCCATCGTGCCGACGTAACTCATAAACTCATACCGGTCATTGTAGTACCTACTGTTGATGAAGCGCGGCTCGTGAGCTCAATGCTCTTAATCCCACATTTGGGGAAGGGGGTTGGTCTCCACCTGGATGTTGCTGACGCTGCGGTACCTAGACCCTCATGTGGCGGACCTGGCCTTATCCCCGCTCACACACCTTACTAGAGGAGGGAAAGGAATCACGGATAGAATGTAAGGTTTAAAGATGATATAAAGTGATGGTTGAAAGGTTCAAGAAAGTTATATAAGATGAGCTAGGAATGCACACATGCGAAAACACATATCTTTAATGCATTACACGTATTCGATCCTACAGCCCAAACGTAACGCGTACGCGTAATCTCAAATTCCCCAAAATCTTCGCCATCCAGCCCGCCGAGGATGGAATCGTTGTGGAGAATGCTTGGGAGTGGTACACAAAGATACTTCGAGGTTGGGAGATCCCTCCCATGTCACAACACACACTCAAACATCATTGCCCGAGGAGGGACTTCGCAGGCCCCATCGCCTCAGCAAATATCGGCTACTCATATCGGTTTAAAATCACCAAGTACGTATTGCACAATAAAATTCACTGAATGAGCAAATTTTAACTGATGAAGTTAAAAAGGTACTTAATAAATGTGATGTAATTTGTTCAAAATATACGGAAACTACACAATAAGTTATTATTGGAATGAAAAGTTAACACCTGAAATGTTTCAACTCTCACTTCGAATTTCACCCGTCTTCACGCCTGACATCTTCACATTCCCTTCCATCTGACGTTCCTGTGTTCAGATTTCATGATTCATAGATATTTTTATTTTATCAATTAAATATAACTCAATATTTCGTACGAATCCTAGTAGTTTTTAAATTGAAAGTTAGATTTAATTATACTGCCGTTCCTTAGCATCGAGACAAGAGTAAAACAGTATTATTTTGACTTGTCAGTGAGAACCACGATGCGCAGAAAAATATTTTGATATTTAATGGTTCTACTACAGAAAATATTTACTAGCGATACAAACATACTACCGGTTAGGCTTTTTGAGTGTGTCTTCGGAGTACACAAAGTTCTGTTTCAGACAAAAGTATCTTAGGTTTGTTTTAAGAAAAGGCTGTTCAAAATAGGCGTTTCCATTTAGTGTCACATCCTGACTAGAAGGCATCGTAATGTTGTTGATGTCGATTCTTACTAGTGGTGCCCGTTTGTGGTGCCCATGCGTGAGAATTAAGGGTCTTCACATGAAATAATTAGAAAGAACTGCATCATCGGACGTGTGTTCATACACATTTATGCTCCATTTCTCTTCACGAAGACCCACTTCACGTTTGTTGATGGAATCCAGAATCAACTCGAATCAAACTTCAAATAATACAAAATATAATTTCTCGCCCTCGCAACAAATTCTCCCTGGCATACCAAATGAACAAAACAAAAAGAACTATACGCTGTACCATTCGTCTTCGTGTTTCACTAGCTTTGGTAGAGACAGTGCAGACGAGTTTTACAGCCCTTGCCACGTACGCGCAGCATGATCTTTATTTAGTTGGCTGTCCGGGTGACGCCGATTCCATGGCAAAGATGCCGACGTTTCGGTCGCCATTCTGCGACCTTCCTCAGGGCGTAATGCCATTACGTAAAGCATTACGCCCTGAGGAAGGTCGCAGAATGGCGACCGAAACGTCGGCACCTTTGCCATGGACGCGGCGTCACCCGGACAGCCAACTTAATATTGACTCCGGCCGCGGAAGCCTACGCTCTCAGCATGATCTTTCTCGGGCAATCTAAAGCGATTACTCTTCTTTTGATATTCTTCAGCTCGTTACCTATATTATTTGGATTTTTTTAATGAGGTATTTTTTTTGGAGCGTGCGAAATGCACTCAGCTGATAACGACTTACTCACTTTCCCCTTCAATTATTCACTCAGAGTTGATGTCAATAAGGGTAGATTACGTCACTGGAAAAGCTGCTGCAATTGCGTGTCACCGTCGGCGCCGTCCTGAACCCCTCGAACGTCAAGAACGGAAGAACAGAGACGTTTAGTTCAAGATGTAACAATAGATCTAATTAAATAATGGATAAAAGTAATTCCAACCCAATCTCACGCCATCTCTTAATCCTGGTCCAAAAACAGTCATTTCAATATCGGAAAATCATCTCATCTTTCTCTACGAATCCCCTCAGGTTATTTTAAGGGCAATGTAACGGGGGTCTACTCACTATCTATTTATTTACTAACTTATACAACACCACGTTGGGCTGTCAATGTAACGTAATGGGGTCTCTCCCTGCTATCCTTATCACTTACTATAGAACACCTGTACGTTGTGGTGCCAACGTAACAGATATGCTCTCGGCTAGCTCTACCCAACTGACGATTACTACTATTACACTATTACCTTATGTTAGCCCCTTTGCAGTTCGTCACAAAAATTTATTTTAGTGGGCTGTGACCGGCTCCATACGGGAAACCCCAAACATGGCCTCGGTTGAAGTGCTGTCAGGATATCAACTAATTAAAAAACGTGTGAGAGAAAATAGCAAATGGTTGGCAATTATGCCTCCATTCATTTATTAATCAGAAGTCAATTCCTTTTTCCCTTCGCACTCCTCCATCAAAATAAACATAAACACATAACACAAACACAAAAAGAAAATACATACACTGAATATAACATTAATAATCATTTATACTGAAATGATTTATCTCATTTACTTTGGATACGTACGCTCCTTTAGCTAATTATACTGGCCATTCATTGTACTCCTTACTACTACAACAATCTTGGCCTTGAATAACTTATTCTGTCTTTTTAAAGAACCCAAGAAATTATTTCACTTCCCTGTTTGTGGAATCCGCGCGCTCCAACCATTCGACACCAGATTCGTTGTTCCCTGCGCGCTGCTTGGCTCCTAACAGTCCGAGTCGGTCATCAACGCCGTCACGCACCATCGATGACACCGACGTCATTGTCCGGTTCGTGTCATCGCCTCTCACCAACACACGAATCGACCGGCGAGGTACCGCGCACTCGTATTCCAAAAAACATTTGCAATGTTCCAATGCAGTTCTTCGCGGCAATAAAATACACAAGCATTTGAGTAATCAATGCTATTGTTGGTGTCTGTTCAGGTACCGCAAACACCACGCAACTAAGTTCTTTTAAAAGTTCCGAAACAGTTTTTTGATAATTGTTCCGCCGTACAACGCAAAAACTCACTAAATGAAATTATTCACGACATCCAAAGTCACTAACATCTCCGTATAAAAATCCTAACGATTCAAATTATTGCAGCCACGAACGTACCGTCTGTGTGCTAGTCAGAACACTTATCAAAATCTTTCTACACTAAGTAATTTCACATCTCCTTGTAAAACTCAAAAAAAATCCAAAATATCGCAGCCACTAACACACCGTCTGCGTCCTATGAAAACACTTGCCGGAATCTTAATTGTTGTCAAGACTTTTTATAGTCTCGAGCTCGAACAAAACAAACTCGCCTCGTTCTTGCCCTCTCTGGTTACTTACGAAATAATTACATATCGCCCGTTTCGCGTTTTTCCGTCACTTTATAATGTTCTAAACTCTTGAAAAATTCTCACTGCTCTTATTTTGTTCTTCAAACCGACGTTCTGCGTCTTATTATGCCGAAACATTTTTATTTCACAACTTAATATTCCTTTCAATGACCACGCATTTCGTCAATTGTTTTTGCTTCAACTCCAAGTTATGAATTCGAAAAATTTAATTCACCTTCTTCTCCAGTGTCCTAAATTTTAGGTATTATATTCATAATTTTCCCGAAATTCACCTGTACAGCCTCGTAATTTCCAGTCTAATTTCATTCTTCCGTTTTGCCGTAATCTTGAAAAAACATTAATTTTGTTTCGTATGACGTCACAAATTGTAAAACTCGCTTTTTTTCAATTGAAGTTTTTGTCGAATATGCATTTTCTAAAAACTGCTAAAACAACGCAACCTGTGGTCCGATGTTACTGAAATAAGTTTTAAAATTCTTCTCTGAATTTGCGCCATCGAATGTTGATGCGCGAATTCATTTTCTTTCGGCCGTTTCCATGGTCAAAATGTAATATTTACACGCGATGCTGCCGTCACTTGTTTATTCTATGCTACGTTTACAATAAATAGTCCCAGTTTTCTATACTCAGTCCAACTTTACTAGACCTTTCTAGTCAAATGTTTCTAAATAACACTGAAATGATCCCCGATCATTACAGCATGCGTACTCTCATTAATCACTTTTACCTAAACACTTTTTGCTTATTTATGGAGATCTTGATTGGTTGTTGGAACCTATTAAGACTACCCTCGGGAGGTGACTTAAAAAAGTAACTGCATTGTAAATCTTAAATTAAAAAGTGTCTGCAATCGCCTTTTTGAAGCTGGTGTGCACGTTTAGATGACATAAAAATCAATTCAATTGTTTTTACGTAATTTTGTCTGACAGTGTCTGTTCAGAGTGAGGTCTGGAACGGCTAAACCGTTTTGACGATGTTTTCACTGAAAGGAAGAATGTTTTGTTGGGTAAGGTTTTACTCACATTTAACTTTTTCAAAATATTATTCTCTCTTCTAATGAAGAATAAAGTTGTTGGACAGGACAGGAATACACCATTGATATAGAATGTCTAACTAATACGCAATTATAAAAACAAAATATCTGCGAAATGCGGGGAAAATTTCAAATAATAATAATTAATAATAATAATATTTAAAAATAATAATATTTAATAATAATATTTAAAAATAATAATATTTAATAATAATAATAATAATAGTAAATCTATAAAACATGAATGAAAGAATTGTAAATACACAGTCCAAGTCAGCGCACAGAAATATTTATCGACATTAGCCCACTGCAAGGTTGCCAACCCCTGGCGTAGGCCCAATTACCCCTCTCCACTCCTGCCAACCTCCCTCGCTCCTTTCAGTGGCGTAGACCGCGGTGGGCCAACCGCACAGCGACAATCGAAGTCTGCGCAGGGTGGGGTGGGGCAAGGCGATGTGGGGCGGGGAGGGGCTGGGCGGGGTACGGCGGGGCGGTGTGGCGAGGGCACCTTCAGATGACAAGTGGCGGGCGCCGATTTCCGCCGCGGGGGGATTTGTCATCTCGCCATGATGAAGCAAAGGGGGAAACTAATTTCGCGCTCTGCGACTCTCCATAACTCAAACGGAAGGAAGGTGCCGCTGCGTTTTTTCCCTTCGGTTCCGTTTCTCCCAGCGACCCGCCCGCCGCCGACGCTGCTGCCGTCTTTGGTTGCCCTCTCCAGTGGAGTAGAGGAATCGCCCTCTGCTACTGAAGAGTTTTTGCATAGCTCGAAGCACCGTATCCTATATCATACGTACCCACTTTTGAGCCTCTGCAACCTTACAGTATTTTGGTGCTATACAGGAAAACGCTAGTCCACCAGAATTAGCGAGTGTAATCACGCGGCTTGTATCCCTGCACGATACCGAAATTTGTTCCCAACTGTGGTGGTACAGTCTACTGTTAGTTCTATTTGTTGAAGTTCAATAATATGTTGGTGGCACTATAAATATATCTGTGGGTGCCATTGTTACCAAAGGGTTTAATTGTAAAAAATGTATGCGGTTCTTGGCATTATCCGCATAGAAAATGAAATGTCGTTTTTTATAAATTTTCTAAAAAACTATATTAAAACAAATTCCTATCGGCTAAATGTACGACTAAAAACCTTCAAACGGTATATAAACTCGCCGTCATTATAGACCTTTTTATCTGATATTATTATTATTATTATTATTATTATTATTATTATTATTAGGTTTGCTATAACTTAATTGTTGAATCAACAAATGGTACGTATTTTTCATCGGCATTTAACTTCAAATTCTTGTTTATTTTTTCCTTAAAGTAAGAACAACGGGATTTGTGCTTGCAGCAATGCTGACCAAGTGTCACCAGCCACTGATTTACGCATCTTAGGTAGTGATTTACGCATCTTTCTAAGAAAGGATATTTAAACGAATCTGGAAAGTATAAATGGTAAAAATAAGAATCGGAATCTCCTAAATTATATTCCTTGAAATTATATTCCTATCTAATATCAAAATAACATATAACAAGAACATTAATTTAATAATAACTTGAAATTAATTGCACTAAAATAAAATTATGCTGATATATTGCTACATATTCTTGTCTAAAATACCATGTAGATAACCCAATATTCTGAAGAGTTACAATGTAGATTATCAGGAAAGCGATTGTGGATGGGAAATCCAGCCGAAAAAAAGAAACAGTTCAAAATGAATTCCGCAATCAGACAAATTCTCTAAACATGCGACGTGGAAGTGTTTGATGAAACTTCTGAAGGTCGATGATCGTGATCACTGAGTCTGTGTACGCCACACGGCGTATGTATCGATTTCCTTCTTACTCGTGCGAGCAATTAGGCTTGACGTGAACTTGGGAGTTGGAAATATGAAGTTCTCATATGCATTTCACAATATTGTACCTTACAAGGAAATAATGTTCTTTGTAAAATTATCTTCAGATAGCATATCACAATTATTTTCATTTTTCGTAATTTGCAATAATTTGTGCTGTAATTTATAGAATTCACTATAAAAACATTTAATTTCATGTTGAAAAGGCATTAGATAAAACTAATAAATGACCTAAAAATAGTTGCTAGAAAACGTTTTAAAAAGTATTCAGAGTACATTGAATCTCAAGAATTAAATGTAAATTTGTCAGTTAAAATATAGGTTTAAAGATGGCATGTTAAAAACAATTTACTATGACATTCTTTCACCGATTCCTGCATCCACTATGAAATGTGTACTGAATAGATTGTCAATTAATTGCCTTTCTAGAATCTAACAACAAAATCCAACATGTTATCTTTAACCTGCATGTATCAAAACATGCGTAAAGAAGATAATATTTCGAGGAATTGACTTCGAACATTGGTTTTTGTCGCAAAGCATCACACTACTCGCTTGAATATTATAACAAGTGCAAATCGATTTTACGCCCCATTAAGAATTTATTACTAATAGGATATTAATCAACCTTACATCCCAATAAATTCAGTTATATTATTGGACCGATATATCACTGACAGCCGTTGCCCTCATTTCGCCTCCTATCTTCAAAACAGTTTTAACCTAATAACTTACAGCAGATACTAGGCAATTAAGAAGAAGTGATTCCGCACAGTCGCGGGCGATTAATTTCCTGGCGGATAAGCGAATCGCAAACGATGTCGCAGATGTCATTAATTTGACGAAAGCGAAACGATAATGTCTCTTGGTCCCAAGCGGAGAGGGGGCGTTCATTCAGCGTTGGCGCCCGGCAACGCTACAGCGCCATTAACGGAGCCAATTAGTTCTCTTCAAAGTAGGCCCGTCCTTATTTACTACAACGTAATTTCTGCAAAGCTCCATCAGCAAGTTAAAGGCTGGTAATGAACCGAAGTTACGGAGGGCTGCGTCTGTGCGGCGGGGCAGTCGCCTTGCAGAGTTGCTGGGCTCCAGGAGGCCAAATATAGTCGGCGTTGCCGGCGAAGAGAATGCACCACTCCGTTTAATTTGGGTCGTAATCGACGGTAACGAGGAGTGAAGTATTAAATGCTAACTTTCGAATATTGTTGGCATCGGAGCAGGAAGTGTTATGAAAGGCAAGGTCAGTTAAGCCAGTTGCAAGGAATGTGTGAATGAATAACTGAAGCACAGTCGATATGTTTGATTTTATGGGGAGATAATAGAAATTCACTGATATCTACGATTTCCCAAATATTTTAGTGCTAAATAAAGAAGAAAATAGATTCAAAATTATCATTTATTTTTAAAGCTACAAATAATATACTTTAAGAACAGTTATTTCAAACCATCAATACTTATTCATAGAGAATTTTTGATATTAAAATAAAAGGGTTCTATCTGCACTGAGGTAAATTTTACAGGAAAGGCATTTTCAGTTGAGGATTTAACTCTTAGTTCCAGTCGCTTGGTGACTGGTTGGGTTCCAGAACCCAGGGTATTTAGAGGTATTTTACGTAACATCAGTAATTTATTTTGGTGAAACAAATTCATAAGCTCTCATTATTTTAGAAAGTATACTTTTTTATTCATGGTGCCCATTCATGGTGGGATGAGCCGCGTCGTTGATTTGGTGGCTGACGTTTCGGCCACCAAATCGACGCGGCTCATCCCGGATAGCCTGGACACCATGAATTCCGGCCGCGGAAGCCTACGCAACCATACTTTTTTATTCATTCAAAACTAATAAAAATTAATTTAAAAAATGCGTATTTTTAAATTTTATTGACATACTTGAATTTGTTACAAAAATAGAGCATAAAAAATGCGCAAAAAATGTTTCATAATCAGAATTTTCATTCAGAAATTTCATTCAAAGCTTTTTTCTAATTTTTCGTAAATGCTCTGAAACTCATTTCTGAATTATTTTTCTAAAAGTCACAATTGTGTGTCGTGCTCAACGTTCTAAACTCACAACAACACGCGCGTCACAGGGAAGAACTCCGTCTACCACTGCAAACTTCTAGAAAAAGCATGTAATATTACCAGCTAGCATTTTGCAAAATAATTCTTAAACTGGCTAACAGATTGCAGCACAATGCAGCTACATCGATTGAGATATCTCATTAGTAGGAGGCGGATTTTGATTACCTAAAACACGGCCAAAAATTATCAATAAAATGTTCTTAAAATGTTTTAAAAATGCTCTAAAATTAGAAAAAAAGTACCTAAAAAAGTGATCAAACCCAGTTGGGATAGACAACTCAAGCTGGCTGTCACTGATGTAATCGAGACTTCTTCTATTCCTTCAAGTGCACTCAGCTTGCAGACTTTTGGTTTGGATGGTTCTCTTCCAGAAAATCTGTCTTTAGTTACACCGAAATCGGCTGAAAGACACTAATAGGCGTCATAGGAACCTTAGATGACATACAACGGCTGACATTACAATTTCTCAAAGAATAAATCGAATAGAATACTCATTAATTCTGTGGAGAACACTTATGGCATCTCGTTGATATTATTTGAAGCAAGTACCATTAAAATAACATTAAAATCAATAAAATCAGCCAAAAATGCATTACTATTCACTTAAAAAAGTAAAAAATTATTTATTAGTCGTAATCGACAAAAAGTGCAAAAAATGACCTATAAAAAGGGTAATTTCTTTTGTTATAATATAAAATTAATTTATATACTAAATGGCATTGTTCTAAAGTGAAAAAAATGACATTTCATTAAAATTCGCCCCCTTCTCATCAGTGTCCAGAACCGACGTATACTTGGCACTTGCGCGGAAACACTTCTCTTTACATCACTATGACACACTGTTTTCCTTTGCAAGTTACCTACTATGAAACTTCTGTAAGGTGCTACTGGCAAACTTCCTTATATTCTCACGGTAAACAATATTTCCCTTAAAGAAAACATTATTTTAATTATGTAAATCTGTCAAACTGCATTAATTTTGGCATTTCATAATTTTAAAAAGATATGACATTCTTAAATCATACTTGAAAAGCATTAGTCGATAATAATATCTTGGAAACATGTTGTCACCACGATTATTGCAGATAGAACCTTTTTATATTAAGCAAATTCGAACATGTACAGATAGAATCGATTACACTGTCCACAAGTCGAAAATAAAAACGAAATTGACATCTCAGAATAATACAACCCATAGAAATACTTCTGATATATCAAACCATGGCGATTACTCGTTTTTTGATAAGAATGCAGTTAGAACTCTTTTATTTCAAGGTCGTGAATTCTAAAGCATTTTACATTTCAACATTGCTTTACATCCTTTCTATCATGGAACCTTTCCAAGTGATTGAAGAAATAGGGAAAAATAGTAATTTCTAAGTATCAGAACCGGTTATAAATGAAATGACAAAATAGGAATAAACAATTAAAATAACACATTGTGATTCATTGCCAATTCGAGGTCAATAAAAAATACGTACAATTAAAATCTATTCTGAGGAGAATTCTTGTGTCAAGGTGCTCTGATCGGTATTTTTCGTGGTTTCTGCGATCAGTGTCAGGCGAATGCCGGAGCAGTACCCTTACAAACGTGCCAAAGGCCTCCCTCAATGTTTTCTTGCTCATCCTTGCGATCCCCTCACCCCTCATAAACATACACACTCACACATGGACTACCACCACCACCACTACGCATGTCTGAAGGCTGTTTAGTACATGCGCAGAACAGAGCGTTGCCTCCCTGAGGGAGATTCCTGAAGAGAAACCGCGCACACCGACGTCAAGATCGGCACCGGATCTTCCGTCCCAGCGAGGAACGAGCACCGCCAACCCTCGAGTTAAAACACGCGAAACACCCACGGGACGAACATTCCTAGTATTGACGCGCCCGGAACACTTCTCACTCGCCCGCCATTTCGCGAGGGGTTAAACCCACCCAAACATTACCGCACTCGACTTCACCAATGGTAACTCAATCTCCGAAAACAAAGCTACGGAGGAACGCAAAACCCTCGATAACAAAGAGCAACTGCATCGTTTGTCTAGTGCACCACCACCACCACCTCGCGTGTCGCCTCCCGCCACCCCCGTCGTCGCAGCTGCCTCCCTCCTCCGCCGCTCGGGGCCGCTTTGTTCCTCGTTGCGGGCGGAGCGCGCGCTGCGCATTGTGCGCTCGCCTCCACAATGCCGGAAAATGTATCTCGACGGCGCCACACAGAGACCCATTTGTCGAGCAATAAACATCGCTGCACCTCCCCGGCCGAGGGAGACTGGAGAACGACGCGACGACGATGTAGTGCTTCGCGGCGAAATTGTATCTGTGGCGCGCGGATCGCTGCGATTGACGTCGTGAAAGACGGTAGTTTATTGACCCTGTGGGAAAAGCTACTCCACGTTTTCGGAGCGATACTTCAAAACGTTCTTCACTAGACGGGATGACTGGACCCTCTCCTTTCTTCATTCCATTTGACCCGTTTTATTATTAAAGTCATTTATTATTATAATTATTACATTATTATATGATTATTATTATTATCATTATTATTACTGTTATTTATTTAAAACATGGAGGAATTTTGGTTTAGAAAGACGCCTACTCAACCAAATTTCTTTATTTTTTCTTTAAATGGAAGGTTGTGAGCTCTAGATGTGTTATCACTTACACTTATTAATCTGTTTTTAATGTAAAAACTTAATTTTAATTATGTCTTATAATTAATTGAATTAACGCTTACCTGCCGTCATTTCTTCATACCGTCATATTATTCAAACGCCAACTGCATACTACCATGAAGGCGGTTTTAGATCTTTCTTCGTTTTGAGACGCCAATTGCGATCGACCTATCGAAAATAGTCGTCGTTTTGTCTAGAGTGTGAGGGTGAAGTTACAGTTAGTGAAGCGAAGATAGAGAGAGTTTTTGAAGTTGAAAGTTTAATTATATGCTGTCGGATGGGGAGAATAAAACGATTTTGAGCCATCACCCGCCAGACGCGTCCCTTTTAAAACAAAATAATTCAACTGCGAGTTTTAAGTTAAGGTGAATGGTAGAATTTCCTGCTATAAGTAACTATTTATTATTTATTACAACCGTATACGTGGGGTTGGTATATAGAAAACGTATCAAATATATTTTTCAGAAAGATGTTGCAAAAAGTATATCAATAACGTCGAGTCAAATTCGCACTGAAAAACAGTTACTGGCTAGATTTTTTATCAACTCGTCATCCTTAGATGTTGTTCGACAAATCATCCTATGCATACTTATGAATTAATACTTTTCATACCGGCTGAGGTGGCTGACGTCACTGCAATGCCACTGCCCATTATTCCACACCCTACGGTGGCAGATGACTAGGTAGCTATGTTAAATTTCGCCATTCTCTGGACGAGAACTCTGAAGACGGTCTGCTCTGATCGTTTTTTTCGTGGTTTCTCTGATTAACTCCAAACCGGAAGCAGTATGGGCCACATAACACGCGTGACATTTCCTTCCTCTTTCTTGTTCTATCCTCGCCCCTTATACACACACGCACACTTGCATGCACTACTCTACCATTCATGCCGGCCGGAAACTTAGAGATTCGGCCGTCAGTGCCATTTAAGTTGCCGCCACCTCTCGTAATAAAACATGCACTACTTTTACAGGACCGAGCGAAGTGGCTCAGTGCACAGCGCGCTGTCTTCACAGTCAGAAGGTCCGGGTTCAGTCCCTGGACCGGCCATCCTGATCGCGTTTTTCGTGGTTTCCCTCGGCAATAAGACGAATGCTGGTATGGTTTCAAAAGGCCACGAAAACCTCTCACCTTACTTCCTGCCACCCCTCACCTCTCATCAACATCATCATCATTATCATCCTATCACCACATACTAATAATAATAATGATAATACCAATAATAATAATCATCGTACCTGGGTCACCTAACTTCCGTCGATGTACGAACAGGACCAGAAGACACTTCCAGGACTAATAGCTATACCCGTTACCGAGAAACTATAGCTAGCTATATCGACGCACCGAGAAACTCACAAAAAAGCAATCAACCAATACATTACATTATTAAGAATAAAATTTTCATTTCAAAATTTCAGTAAATACGCTTCTATACAATGCCAATTTTCTAATAAAGTGAGAATTATTTGTTATCAAAAAATTCTGTATTAAAATTTAATTACTGTATTTGCAAAAAACCCTAGATCAGATATGACGGTATTTAGAATTAATACACTTATATATTTTTATACATACATGAAACATTGACCTCCCAGTGAAGGCTAAATTCGGCTCAGAGCCAGCAAGGTTGCAGTCCCTGCAGGAAGTCTGACCGAGAGGTCCTATGATTTGAGGGGCCGACTCGACTCTCGACTGGTGGACAATCGATGCTACCTAGATAGCTAGGACAAACTCAGCTGCTGAAAGGAGAAGAACTGTAGCAAACGCCTGCTCTATTCGGTAGCTTCCCTTGATTTCTCCGCTCAATACCAGGTGGATGCTGGAGTAATATTCTAACAAACTGGCCGATGACCGCGCGCGCTCTCTCCATACTCGATCATCTCCTCTTACACACACTTACATACACTACACAACCACACGTGTCGGAAGTCCGGATAACTATATCCGGTTTGTTTGCCGCTATCGTGCAATCAGTTAAAATTTGTTGGTCGTACAATATCGTACACAATCCAAAAGACGTCACCGATTTTGGTGAGTGTTCGCACCACTCGGGGCATGTGTTTGTAACTTCGAGGGCGGTACAGATCTGCCAGTGGAGGTAGCTACACACCCTTTCGGGTCTTTTCAAGTATTCGGTCCTTGCTAGGATTGGACAGACTGAGACAATATGATCAATGGTTTCTACGTGTTCCTCGCAAATGCGGCATTTATCATCTTGGGAAAGTTTGAGAACTGTTTTATCATAATGCCGTGCTCAGTCCAGTCTACTAGTCCGAAACTGTATTCGGCTACAGACACCGCCAAACTACCTATTGCTGATATTTTATTCCTGTAATTCAGAGCAGACTGCAGGACCAGTCTCATTCTTCTGTAATACTCCCTGCGAATTCTCTCTTTCTTTGTGTCGTTCGAGATGGTCTCACATTCTTCAATGCCCAGATATTTGTAAGTTTTACCTGGCTCAAGATTTTGAATCACAGTGTGCGTATCAACTTCAATGCTCTCTGACGTTGTCAGTTTGCCTCTTTTTAAATTGATTTTTTTACACTTGTCAAGACCAAACTTCATGCAGATGTCATTGCTAAAGTCATTTACGACAGACACTATTTGAGAGAGAATCGCTTCATTCTTAGCAAACACTTTAATATTATCCATGTAAAACAAATGTTATACTGGCCTTTTATCACCATGAAATTTGTAACTAAAGTCAGCTTGCGACAATTGTCTAGATAGTGGGATCAAACTATTGCAAAACACCAGAGGGGATAGTGAATCTCCTTGAAAAATACCCCTGTTGATCTGAATACTTCTGGTTTCTACTGCTTCCTTTCCGCTGTGTATTAGTAACCTGCTACTCCACGACTTCATACTAGCCTTACAAAACTCAATAAATCTATAATGCAATCGATAGATCTCCAGGGTCTTCAAAATCCAATCGTGCGGTATACTATCAAAGGCCTTTTGGTAGTCAATCCAAGCCATGCTCAAATTACGAGGGGCATTGAATAATTGAGAAGACAAATTGGTTTGGAAAAGTAAACGTTTATTTTTAGAAAAAAAGGAATTTACCTACTTTTTAATACATTACTCACCAACGTTTATACACGTGTTCCAACGGGTAACCAGCATTTTTATAACTGCTGCAAAGAACTCTTTATCTTGGTGTTGAACCAATTTTCCACAAATCTTTTAACAACTTCGTTACCCTGGAACTTCTTCTCACGTAATGCCTCCTTTAGTGGACCAAACAAATGGAAATCAGATGGTGCTAAATTGGATCTATAAGGGGAATGAGGCTGTACCTCCCAACCCACTTTGTCGATGGTTCCACGGCTTTCCTGAACAGTGTAAGTACGTGTATTGTTTTGCTGGAGAATCACACCTCTCCTCTGAGATTCACGAAGTTTCTCTCTCATGACTGGTTTCACCTTGTTCAGAGGCATATCTTAGCAGTACTGGCTGTTTATTATACGCCGTTTTTGTGATAATAACAAAAAAACGCACCTACACCATCCCCAAACACAGTCAACGTGACTTTTCCTGTTGATACTGCCAGAACGATGTTGGTCACTCACTGAGCCTCGAAAACTTTTAAACTGTTCTACACACTTTTAAAAATTCTCGCGGTTTTTACAACTTTCACCATACACTTTAGTCATTCTAGAGTATATATTATCTGGTTTTTTCACTTTCAGCAAGTTCAAAACAAATCGCAAAACGTTATTCAACCAATGTGGAATTTTCAAGTGAACTCGCCATCGTTCAACTTAATTTTGAGGTTATGAACACAACAATACCGATCCTCCCGAGGGTTAGGGCTCATTCCAGTGATCTCAACTTAAAACCCTAAAATTAACAAACTTGTCCACAGTTTTGTCTCCAGAGCAATTTGTCTCTTTAATTATTGAATGACCTGCGTACGTTTTCGTTTCTTTACATCATTCAAGATGACTTTATTCAGTAGCAGGATTTCCTTACAGCCATAAGAACTTTTACGACATCCTTTTTGTGGTATCAAATGATTCTTCTCTAGATGTCTGTGCATTTTGTCAGCTATGGCTGCAGTTATAATTTTGTACAGTACTGGCAGACCAGTGATTGTCCCGTAGTTATTCGCCAAAGAGCTGTCTCCCGCTTTGGGTAGCAAATGCGTGATGCCGCGTGTGAGCCATTCCGGGAGTTCCTTTGGATTTTCTAAAATTTTATTAATAGCCTTTGCTAGATGCGGATGTAATGCTGTTAGTTCCAATTCAATAAATCTGGATCTTATCAATCCCGAGGGATTTCCAGTTTCCCATGTTCTTAATTGCTTGGAAGAGATCCTCTTCCGAGAATTCGTGAACATCTTCCACTGTTTCCACAAGTTCATCGGCGGCATCAACTTCAGCTTGAATCCAAGATGGATCTTAGTTGTAGAATTTGTTTTCCTCCCAGATTCCTGCCCAAAATGCCTAGACGTCATCTTTTGAAGGAGTGACAGCATTTCCATTCGGTTTCTGAGTCAGATTGCGATAGAATCTCTTCACTTCTGTTTCAAACAAACGGAAATCTATTCTACGTTTCTACCGTCTAATTCGTTGAGCCCATGTTTGGATTTTCTCTTTTAGCTTCTCAACAACCATTAGCCTTCTTGTGTCATTTTCAATGTGGTATTTTTTTCAACATTGAATGTTTTTCGTTGAACTTTAGTGGTGTGCGTTAATTTTGATGATGCCTCAGCTAAGAGTTATATTTCACGCCGAATGCCGGCTATCCGTTTCATAAATTCTCTTCGTCCAAAGGGAACAGTGCTGTTTGCTCTGTTTTTCTGTCAGCCGTCGGTGTTCTTAGGTGGCCCCAAAATTATTTGAGATCCCAGATATCCAGTTGCATACACGATGTGATTGATTTCAGTAATATCTAGATCTCTACCTGGGGTCTGTACCACCTCATTTAAGGCAGAATTCGCTGTCTCTATCGCTCTCTTAGCTTTGGCATTTTCGTATATTCTCCTCAACGGTGCACGAGATCCAAATGGAAGTTGTTGTTATTATTATTATTTTTATTATTATTAATGAAATGAGAGGTAATTATCTGTGATGGTGAACTCTTACATTTACTTCGTTCAAAGTATCCTGATTACGCGACTGCAGCGTTAACTCAATGTTTACAAAACAATCACACGACTAATCCCGTCGAGGTGGATTGGTCCACGTCATGACGGGGGAATGCAGAGAAGGCTCTCAAGTGTTCCTTTCTCCATTTTTTATCTTGCTTTTCATTTCATGTCACTTTTGTGTTCTTTTCATTCCTTTTTCTTCCACACTGGCCTTCTCTGTATGCTGAACGCCCTCCCATGTGTTTGCCGTGCATGGCGACCCGTGTCGAAGGGAATGTGTGTCTTGGCGGTTGAGGGGCCTGTTTTTTCCCAATCTCTCCTTGTGCTACTTCCGGCTTTGCACCTAAGAATACGTCGTTTGCGTTTATTGGGGAACATTCCTTGTAGGCTTCAAAACACTTGCTTTTGTCTCGGAGTCTTCTAGATGGGCGGTTGGGAGCTAACCCACTCCCGATCAATCGGCTCGGACTAGGTCTTGTACTGAACTCCAGGCTGAGCGGGGGGATCCATGTCATTCTCCCACTAAATCTCGGTGTCAACCCTAGCACCCAGTGGGGTGTTCCCTTGTTGGACTCCGCGATGGGTGGGGAGCACGGAGATGGATTCATGTCCATCTCATGGATACTCAACCATCACCCCTGCCCTCTTCCGCAAGGAAGAGGCGATGTCACGGAAAAGCGAACGATCTGAATAGCTTTTTCTGTAGAGAAGAGGATAAACAGATGAAAACACGGTTTGTTTTAATGTCACGCGCCGAAGAGGACAAAATTTTCAAGGGTGTGAGCACGGTCCGTCTCGCGCGTGAAATTAAAACGTCTTTCTGTCAGCTCCAAGCGGTTGTGCGACAAAGAAATGGTACCATTCTCTTTGAAGCGCGCATCGACGAGCAGATCGATAAGATCGCAAAAACGAAGCACATTGCCGGCCTCCAGGTGGAAGTGACCACCCACCCTACCCTTAATCTCTGTAAGAGGATCGTCAATCACGACCATTTTGCGTCTAAGAGTGAGGAGGAACTGCTCTCCTTTTTCAAAAGTGACGGATTTACTGAGGTCTTCATGATGAAGAGGAAGGAGAACGGGAGAGAGATCCCCACTCTCACACTGATCTTGACGGTCCAGCCCTCCCAAAAAGGATCATCTGCGGGTACTACAATCTTCGTGTTCGTCAGTATGTCCCGAACCCTTTGCTCTGTTCTAATTTCCAAAGGTTTGGGCATACGCAACAACGCTTCATGGCAGTAAGACCTATATGCGTCAAGTGTGGCACCTGTGAACACGGAGTAGAACCTTGCATCACGAATGTGCACTGCGTGAACTGCGAAAGACTGGTTGCGTCAAACCAGCGTCACACTTCAACAAATGCCCTACACTTTTGAAGGAGAGGGAGATCCAAAAGATGCGAGTGAGAAGGTGTCATTTCCCGAGGCCAAACGCCAGTACTTGGCAAGAAACCCAGTGGATCTTTCTCGGTTTTTTGCCAGTATAGTGACGAAGACTGATGACAAAATAGAGCAGCCAAACTGAAACCTTACCATCCATGTGCGACGTACCTTGCCAGGTTTCCCTTGAGGTTTTTACTCAAACCTCCACCTTTGCTGCTTCATCGGTAAGTAGGTCCAACAAAACTTCTGTTGCAGTAACTAATACCCATATTCGTGCGCCAACGGAGTCGGGAACAAAACCAGTTTCCAGATCTCGGTCACCCATCTCAAGGGATCTGGATTCCACCTTAATGCCAGCCGCTCTCTCTAGGAGTGGTCAGGACGATTCTGCCGTGGACTAGGACGTGCCTGCGAGTTCTTTAAGCACCTTTCAGAAATCGAGGAAGAAGAAAAAGGAATCACCCACCTAAATTTAAACAATGGCTCTCTCGTGGAATATGAATGGTTTCCTTCTCACAAGAATTAAGATTAATAATCTCCCACCACAACCCATTCATTATCTGCGTGCAGGAAACTCATCTTCTACCCCAACATTCCCTCTCCGCGGTTTTTGCACTTACCAGTTCGACCAAGATGACGTGCTTTGCGCTCATGGAAGTGTCACGGTATCTATTCGCGACTCCCTGCACTCAGAGCAACACAGCATTCGAACTGATCTTCAGACCGTGGACGGGTAAAATTACCTTCAGGTCAGCTCAGTCTATGCAAAATATATATATATATATATACATATACATATATATACTCCACCTACACAAACCGTAACGCAGAAACAACTCGAAGATGTAATCTCCCAGCTGCTCCAGCCTTTCGTTCTTGTTGGGGACTTTAATGCCCACAATCTACTCTTAGGTGGCACGAGGACCTGCCCGAGAGGTTCTATCCTCGAAAATATTATTGACCAGCAAAATTTAATTCTTCTGAATTCCGGAAATCATACTTTCTATTCTATAGCCTCAAATACTTTCGCGTCAATTGATCTGGCGCTCTGCAGTCCATCTCTATCTACCATCTTAGAGTGGACTGTTCTCCATGACCTACATGGGAGTGACTATTTTCCTACTCTGGTCCACTTTGATATACCCAATTTAGACATTAACATTCCACCTCGTTGTCTAATCCATCAAGCTGATTGGGACACATTCAAGGAAATTAAAATTCCAAACAATTGTTCTGACAACATCGATACCTTGGTGGCCCAATTCACTGACGCCCTTCTTCGCACAGCTAGCGCTGGAATCCCCAAATCTAGGTGCCGGCCACGACACGTATCTGTGCCTTGGTGGAATGCTGACTGGACTATCGCAGTGCGTGACCGAAAGCGGGCACTGGCGAGGCTCAAGAGGTTCACCACCTCCGCAAACCTAATTGATTACAAAAGAAAGCGGGCCAGAGTTAGGTTAGTAATACGGCTTCCTGGAGAGCCTATATTTCTTCTCTTTCTTGCCATTCCCCTCCTAAAGTAGTATGGCGAAAGGTCCAACAGATTGGAGGAAGACTTTCGCCATCGTCTGTCCCAGGACTTCTTATTAATGGAAATGTCATCACTTCTCCAGAAGACGTAGCTGAGGAATTGGCTTGTCACTACGAAAAAACCTCCAGCTTCTTGCAAACGAAGAGAAGAATGAAGAATGGCAGATTAGCTTTTTCAACTTGCCTGCACGAAGAATATAATGTGCTTTTCTCTATGGACGAATTTACATCTGCCGTCGCCCGTGGGGAAGATTCTGCTCCAGAACCAGACCAGATACACAGCCAAATGTTGAAACACCTACCGGAAAGGGCACGTCTTTTTCTCCTCCGTATCTTCAACAAGATTTGGATGGAACATACCTTTCCCAGGATTTGGCGCGAAGCTTTTATCATTCCAAGTCCCAAAGAAGGAAAGAATTGGACCAACGGAAGAAGAAAAAAGGAAAAATCAGGACCAACCTCTCAACCTACCGTCCTATCTCGCTCACGAGCTGTGTCTGCAAGGTTTTAGAGTGAATGGTGAATACGCGTCTGGTCTGGCTCCTGGAACAGAGAAATCTACTTACACCCATCCAGTGTGGTTTCGGGAAGGACGGGTTAACCATGGACCACCTTGTCATCTTTTCCACACATATCTTCACTGCTTTCGTGCAACGTCAACACCTGGTACCAATTTTCTTCGATATAGAGAAAGCATATGTCACCAGCTGGAGGTACGGCATTCCTCGTACCACAGATTCTTGGGTTCTTAGGAGCCGGCTCCCTCTCTTTTTAGTAACGTTTGTTTCATCAAGATACTTCCGCGTTCGCCTTGGTGACATGGTATCTGCCAGTCACCATCTAGAAAACGGGGTCGCTCTGGGATCAATTTCGAGTGTCACTCTGCCATCGCTATCAATAGTATATCATCCATAATACGAGACCCGGTGAAAGCATCACTCTTCGTTGACGACATTGCCATTTTTTGCCCCTCCAAGAGTATGCAAGTGATAGGGATGCAGTTACAACTTGTTCTCAACAAATTGCAGGAATGGAGCAACACAACAGGATTCAAATTCTCCACCTCAAACGCGCGTCCGTGACCTGTGAGCGCGTGCCGATGCGGTACTCACCTGGTACCCACCTCTCACACGGCGCCACGCACGATGAGCCAACAGCAGGACTTGACTGCTGGCTATGTTGACACACAGCACACACACACATATCGGCCTTCGGTAGCTCGAGTAATGTAAAGAGAGGGCTACTAAGAGGGCTACTAAAAGGGGAACGGAGGACCACCTCGAAAGAGGAAATGAAGGGTCGGCCGTAAGACATAAAACGCAAAACTGAAGATAATATTAATTTAATAAACTGAACCGAAATTAGAATATTAATGCCTCTTGGAATATATAAAACTTATAATCTAAGAAAAACCAAAAAGAACGATATAAAATTTAGCATGCTATTTACCTAATCAATTGCCGGACCTGAGCTGTAAATTACTAATAAAATTCTAATTATAAATCTTAAAAATAACAATGTACATGGAACCACAAAATTATTACACTGGATGATTAAACAATTGCTGAAGTGTAGTGCTGAATGTCTTTAAAGAGATTGGCACAAGGACAAGGCACCTGATAGATGCACAGTTGGAGACAAGGACAGGTACCTGATATAAGGAAGCTGCTGCTCCCATACGGCTGTCCCGTGTCGTCACTGCTGGCGCTGGAGACTGCGGCGATGCGCCTGGGATGACTGACAATGCAGCATCAGCTGATACCATGTTCAGAGTCCCCGGACACGATGAAGCGGCATGTATGTTCACTAACGCGCCACAATGTGCGAGTGATATTAGAATGCACGCCGGTGTGATGCACTTTGATGGGCAGCCTTAGCTCTAATTAGATTGAGTTGGGCAGCCTGTAGCCCTAAATTAATGCCGTTGTGGCGTGAAGATAATTCACTGCATGGCAAGGAGCAAGTGTCGACTAAACAGCGTAAGGCATGACTGCCGCGGAAAGTAACTCTTCTCATGGCAGAGGCCCTGAATGTAACAAGCTTTGTCATCTAAGCGATCTCTGTCAAGCGAATCTGTCGGGCGCGATGGTTCTCAACAATATATAGACAGCCGCCCCCGACCTCGCCGGTGGGGTGGTTGCCGGTCTTGGGCCCCGTGACAAGGGACGGGGCGCGCGAGGTGCGGCTGCTTAGAAGAAGGGTACAGCAATAAGCCGAACATGTCGAAGAGGCTCTGAAGCGCCCACCCTCGCCGAAGGGGTTGGTCGGCGGCGCTGGGTACAGGCAAATTACCCGCGGCGGCCGAAGCTCAGCTGCCCCACTGGGGGGGGGGCGCATCCGGGCGGCCGCGGCGGCGCGGCGCGCGACAAATGCGGCCGTCCCTACGACCGCTGGCGGCCGGTCGCCCTTTGGAAGACAATAGGCGCGTTTCGTCTTTGCCGACTACCGCGAAAGAGTGTTCTGAAGAACCCCCACCTTCGCTAGGGGCGGCAGCCGGACAGAGGTGCGGCGGGATTAGGAGAAAATGAGCAACGGTGGGCGCGCGGACGAAGGGGCGGCCGGGCCAACGCGTTAGAACGGCTCGGCCTGACTTTGACACTGCCTCTGGCGTGCGTAAACACACATCCTTAAATTGAAGAGCCGATGTGCATCACCTCTGAACCTTCTCCGCACCCTTACAAGCAGCTCATAAGGCGCAGATCGTATGTGTCTCTAGCGTTTGTATAGAACCCTCATCCGCTCTATTTTGGATTATGGATGTATTGTAAATGGATCAGCATCTCCATCAACCCTCCGACCATTAAATACCATTCATAATGCCGGTATAAGGATCAGTACAGGTGCATTCCGCAAGAGTCGCATTGAATGCCTCTTGACTGAGGCTGGAAAACCATTTCTGAGCCGAAGGCGAGATATTTTATTAGCATCTTACGGTGCTAAAGTCTCAGGTCTCTAACTATCCTTGCTGCCGAATAATCACTCGCCCAAATTATGAGTCCTCGTACTTTCTTCTAACATCGGTACCCCAGCCCCCAGGTATTCAATTGCGAAGTCATTTGCGAGAACTCAATGTTGACCTTTCCACTCCAAGTGACACGATTCCCCCTTGGAAACTCCTCCTCCCAAATATTGAGGTCAGGTTGTCCAGTCTTTCCAAACAAACTATGAGTCCTCTTGTTTACCAGAAACAGTTTCAGGGTATGAGTGAAGCCTATCCGGATCATGTATTCTTGTACACAGATGGTTCTGTTTACAATAGTGCAGTGACATGTAGTTTTTATTGCATTAGGACCACCAAATCGTATCGGCTTCACTCCCAGTGCAGTATATTCACTGCCGAAATATATGCAATTCTCGAAGCCATAAAATATATTGAGTCAACGACGTTGCGGCGAGTAATTATCTGTTCGGACTCTCTCAGCTCTCTTCAAGCTGTCTCCTGCTTCTCGTCAGACCACCTCACGAACTCAGTTCAAAACCTGATTCATCGTTTTCTCTACCGCCAGTATGACCTGATACTTAGTTGGGTTCCAGGCCATGTGGAAATCACAGGGAATGAGCTGGGCGACCAGGCGGCGAAATGAGCGACTCGTAAGACCCGCATTGACATTCCTTTTGTACCATTGTCCGATGTTAAGGCTTTCTTGAAACGATCCGTGTTTAGAGCGTGGCAAACAGTGGCACAATTGCATTTTTAAATGCTAAATTAAAACTAAATGCCATAAAGAATTCTATTAATCCCTGGCGTTCCTCATCCCGCTCCTCTAGGCGTGAGGAAGTCATTTTAACGCGTCTTCGTATCGGACTGCCACTTTTCTCACGGTTTCCTACTTCGAGGTGAAACCCCTCCCATCTGTGATTCATGTAGGACTGTTCTTTCTGTGGAACACGTGCTCCTGCACTGTACTAAATTAAATGGCAACCGACGAAGACATGGCCTGGGCAACTCACTACGGGAGGTGCTCGAAGATGACGATTCTACGCTCTCAAAACTTTTTTGGTTTTTTGAAAGAAAGCGGAGTATATAATTGGATTTGACAGATAAGGGCAATGTTTTATTTTTTGGGCCCCTATACAGCAGATCTTGTTTTGTGATACATTTTACATGCTTTTAATCAGCGGGTAAGTTGCACTTGCAACACCTACTAAATCTATTTCTTTTTAAATACTTTGACATGAGCGCGAATGACCGCAGTAGTTGAAGCGCCCTCTAAACCCTAATTAACTAACACGGCTAATGACCTCAGTAATTGACGTGCCCAAAATCTCTAACAATCAATCAACGAAGCTAAGTAATACTGCTATTATCATTATCTTATTATAATATTCGATTTTCAGAAAATGTTGAAATAAATTTTTATGAATGCTTTTTTTAAAAAAATAGTCCATTCCTTATCCTTCAGCGCAACAGTTTTTATTTCAACATTTTTAAAAATCAACATTCTTCGTTTAGAATCCGGAAAATGTTGTGCAACACAACCATGCACGCGACCTCCTATCGATTTCCTTCATCGAGCATTTTGCGTTTCGCAATTGCTGAGCCGACTCCTTAGCAACGTTCACAATAAACGGCGCAACAACACTCCGTGACAAAACTTCCTTTTGAATACTACATTACCCATTCTGCTTGTGCCACCCCCACCGTTTTTGCCACTCACGCTCCCCACGCCTTGGTTCATACAAGGGGCCGGGTATGGCCAAAAGGTCTTAGATACTAAAGATCATAATGAAGTGTGAGGTTCCGTTTCCTGTCTAGCCTCTGGATCTCGTTTTGTTAGTATCCCAGTCATTAACAATTGACATTCGTATGTTTTTCTTCATGTTTGAACCGATAGGTGTTTATTTAAGATTATTACTGTAAATATTTTTACTTAGCCGTTCCCTAATTTCTGCCATCAACACTGAATGCATCCCACTCCAATGATGATTTCTACTACCACCACTCCAGAATCTAGCACTAGTTTTAGTCCGATATTCGTGTTTCTCTCACGATTCATTCTCCTTGATGTGGCGTCCACTGCTGTTAGGGGTCCTCCCACTTATCTCTCATTAGGCATATGTTCCTCCACGTAATGCAGCCGATCTTGAGATTAGTTCAGAATCAGGCAAACTCTACCCTCATTATCGCATGTAAATTTGAGTTCCATTGTTCACTACTGTAAACAACAGGAACAACATAGTGTAAACAACAGTAATATAATATTTATGAAGAAGGTGGCGAAACGTTAATCCCAAAAATAAAAACTTCACATTGCAATTCAATTCTGTGATTCGCTGAAACATTATTCTTAAATGATTTTCGAAAAAATAAGAACCAACATGTACTTTTTAGAAGAATTTTCTTGTAAAATAGTCATTAAAATATATTAGGCATAGAAATAAATATAAAAAAGTATATAATTTAAAGGTTCATCAATATATCATGTGGTCTTTCATTACATTCGTTGCTACCACAAAATCCTTCGTTTTGTGTAACTTTACTTAATAATGTTAGAATTAGCATATAATTGAATAATAACTACAAGCAATCTGTAAATTGAAATCAATTTGTGTAAAAGAATGGCATTATCCAAGCCTTCCAAGAAGGAAAAATAATTATTGATGCATTTCTCAGCCTGCGTACCACCACTTAGCTTCACGTAATACTCAATATACGTCATTATCGCGCTTCCTTTGTCCCCACCTACACTGGCACTTCCAACGCCGCTGCTCCTCGCTACTCCCTCCACAACTTCACCTTTCTCACCGCCCATACCTCTACTTCCGTTTTCGTCACCGCCAACGCTGACTTTCCCGGGCCAGCCTCCACTTGCCTTACGCCGCTGGCGCCGCGACCACTGCCGCCTCCCACTCCGTCAACGTCATCACCGCATCCTCTACCCTGCTGTCTCCCCCTTCCCCTGTCTGAGCCGCGCCTCACCCGTGTCCCACCTCGCAACCAACCTACCTTGCATTATCCGGGTTAATCGACTGTTGGCCTCTCCGCCTCAATGCCGTCGCCATTGATTCCAAAAGTATACCGCTTGTACTTCTGCCACCACTACCTGCTCTACCTCCTTTGCCACCTCCTCAACCTGCACCGCAGCGCCTCCGCCTCTAACGTCCCCGCCTCCGCCGTCCCCGCCTCCGCCGTCCCCGCCTCCTCAGTTCTCTCTTCCACCTCGCCACCACCATACCTTGTCACTGCCCATTTCTCCACCTCACCATCATAACTCACTTCCATCGCCTCCGCCCCCGCCACCACTGTCGACACCTTCGCCGCTTCCGCCACCACCACCAACTCCTCAACCACCGCTAACGATCAACGCCACCGCCACCAGCTCCTCAACCCCCGCTAACGACCAACGCCACCGCCAACATGACCACCACCACCACCACCACCACTGCCACCACGAGGGTGCCCCCAATGCCGCCGCAGCCAGAGGCCAGTGCCGTCTTGGCACCGCGCGCGATGGCCGCGTGGGACGCCGCCCTTCTGCTGCTGCTGTGTGTTTGGGCAGCGCATGCTGAAGCGCACCCACTGGCGCCGGCTACGCAATCTCGCCTGAATGAGCTGGCAGTCGTGTTGACACAGCTTACTCAAAGGGCGCGCTCCTTGCTTATCGTTGACGTTGGAAAACCTGATGAGGTATCCCAGATTCTGCACGAGGCAGCACACCGTTTGCATGTTGCGGTGTCGCGACTGGAGGTAATACATGACGGTTCCCATTTGATTTTATTGGAAGATAGAAGTGTTTTACCACAATAATCTATTAATGTAGATATTTTTATTTATCTTTAAATTCTTACAAGTGTTGTATTAAAACTGTCCAATCGACAAATCCTAGACGCAACATGAATATATTCCTTCAATTTTGGAAAGCTGAACAATTAAAAGTACAAATGAATAAATTTGGCTCCTCTAATCTACCGTATATTTTAAATACTTAAAATATTATTTTTTTATTTTAAACAAAACAAACATTTTTAATCTTCGTCAGAATTATTCCTTCAAAAATTTGGAGGATTCATTTACATACGTCTACATTAATTGGATACTAAGTTCCAATTTATATTGCAACGATTTTCTTTTTAAATAATGATTAATGACGTTATTATAAACTTTCATTTTACTAGCTACTCTATTTACAATAAGGTTACTAAATATTTTCACTGACGTTAAAGCAGCAATGTGACGGCGTAAACGTTTCGTAACTTTTCGATTGATTCAATTGTCATAATCCTGGCTGAACTAATCCAACACACGTCTCCCGGGAAAATGAATTCAATAAAATTGGTTAATTTATAAAGCTCAATAATAATATTGATGATAGCAATGATAATACTGAGGGAATAATTAATTCAGAGAGGTTATAATGTTCTATTATTTAAAAGTGAAGTATGAAGATTTTTGTGTGTTTGTATCATAAAACTTTTTGAACCGTTCAAGTTTGTTTTTTTTTCAAATTTGATACGAATGCTTTTGGGTGGCCGCAAATAAAGCTAATGGGAGTTACAATTCCAAATATTATCCATCATACACACTTTGTTCAAGGAACCAGCATTGTTTTTATACGAATTACAAGAGGTTGCGTTGCAGCGTTGCGGACAGGGGATGGTCGTGGCGCGGCCAGTCGTTGGCGAGCGCGGCATGGCGAAGTGGGGTGAGGTGGGGCGGCAACATAAAGGGGCAAGAGCATGGGTAAACCTGAGAAGGGGGCAAATCAGAGTAGTGAGGGTGAGAGTGAGAGTGAAAGTGAGGTTGAGGTTGAGGCTGGGTGGGGAGAGTGGGACGTGGTTGGGGACAAGAAAGGAGTAAAGTGGGGCAGAGCAGGGTGTAAGTGAGAAGTATATAAGGTTACAACTGTTTTATTCTAAAGAGAGAACCAATGCCTTTTCATGTCTAATAAATGGTTGTGATAAATTAATACTCGGGTAACAGAGGATTACTTTCAGTGGTTATTTAATATACTGCGAGTGTATCACACATCTTGAATTCACGACCACAATTTTAATTATAGAAATCGTTCACGGGTGTTCGTAAAATACTAATAAACTGACCAACACCCATGAACTAACCCCATAATATGAGTACATCGGACAACTAGAGATCCTCTAATAATAGATGCATTGTGTGCAGAACGCAACCGCCTCATTGGGCAGCTGCGTGGGCGTCGTGAGCGCTCCGTCGTGGAGGGGGCTGAGAATTTGGTTGCAGCAACAACCCGCGCCCTTCACCTCGCCCTCAGGCATTGCCCATTGGCTGATGTACGCGCCTAAAGCGCTCCCTTATCAGCAAATGCGCTCGCTGTTTGCCAGAAGCAAGGTGAGCGCGTCCGATGGACTAGCGATATACGAGAGAAGAGGTAAAGAGTGTTTTGAATCGACAAAAAACTTTACATGTCTGAAAGGAGAACGTTCATTTTCTTAATGTCTTTGCACCTTATTTTTAAATGTATCAGATTGGGGAAAATAACTTTTTACTTTACTTTAATATATTTGATACTAATAGTACTTGTTTTAAAGTTACATTTATAAATATCACTTCTTCAATGTTATAAATATCACTTTTTCAATAACTGAAAATACTAACAACTTCGAGACATGGCTCATTGATAATTGGCCGAGATAGAAAGCATGCTCTCCATGCTCTCTTAGTTGAGGCATTGTTTATCAAAACCTACTCAAATCGTTTGCGAAATTTCTTGCAGAATAATCAAACTTTATGAGTCTCCATGCTGTTAGATGTAAAAACCGTAAGTTCACATTTTATGCGGGAATAATCTGTATTTGAAATATAAATGTTTGAGGTGTTATGAATAACCCTCTAAACTTTACAAAACTAAACTTTGCAAGTTAATTTTGGTAAACAATAAAATGAAATGGTTTTGATAACTCACGTTTTCCATTGCAGTATGGGGAAGATTGATAGAAATGTTTAGTTTTTATATACGTTATTACATATTATTTTCTTGCCTAGGAATGATCATATTTCTATAATATTTAAAATACATTAGCAGAAATAATCTAATGTCAAAGAAATACTTCATTTATGGCGAAACCTCTAAATACAGTAAATTCATAAAGCTATTCAATGTATTCTTTGTGACTAATTCCAATAATTTATTTTTGAAGGTCAATGTTTATAAATATTACCATTAATACACGTGTGCTGAGTTTTATTTTTTCTTCATTTTCGACGTTTCGAGCGTGTGATTTTGCTCATCTTCAGGAGATGTATAAAGTTATATTCAATTTTTCAGTTATTAACATATCATTGTATAATAAATACATAAAATTTCATAAATTTAATTTGTCTATAATAAATACAAGAATTTACGAAAGCAGAGCCACACACTTGCCTTATTTAGGTTATATATAACACATATCTACAATTGAGGCGGTCTACGTAAAAAGGGCTCATTTGAGAAAGGCCTGTTTTGAGAAAAACGGAGTTGAAAGTTTTGTTTGTGTATATAAAGTTTCTGACTTTTGATAGCGAGATAATAATAACTAAAATATAAAGAGTAGCTATTCAACACATGTTATACGCATTAAAAGTAAAGGCACAACTCGTGCCTTGCTTTAAAATAATAATATTAACGCGGTTGGTTTTGTGCCCTTTTTACACAGAATAAAATTTAGGTAATGAAATGGAATAAAAGCGCCAAATATATGGTAAAAAATATTTTAGAAAGAATATGCTTTATATAATTTTGCGTAACAAGCTTTTATCTTTGGTTTGCAACAATGGAAATTTGCTTGACAACAGAGTAAGAACATTGATAATAATCTCATTGTTAAAACCTGCTTTTAAGAACATAACATATTTTGTATAAAATTAAAATCCTCATCATCTAGAAATCTGAATAAACTTTTTACGTCAGCAACTTTCTTACTATTTACATCTGGACGTGGAAATTTCTCTGTGGCAACTATATCATATCTTCGTGCAGTAGGTTTCCATACTGTATATGCTACAAAGTTTGCAGTGTATGTGCGAGAACATATTTATTTATTTATTTATTTATTTGTCAAAAAAACAGTAAAAACTGTATATGACGTGTGGGGAAAGAAATTTATCTGCGCACATTTTCTTGAGGGCCAGAATTTTATTAAAAAAACAAACGAAATTAAAAATGAATTTAGAAAATAATTTATTTTAGAAAAATAAAGATATTTGAAAAATGTTTTTTCCCGAGTTATAGAAAATCAATTTCAACTGTAAATGAACTAAAAGCAAAAGGAGTGCTCAACAAAACGTGCGCACAGTGAAGCTACATTTACGTTCAGAAGCAAAACAAGGGGCCATCTCAGCATTTGCTCAATGGATCAGGGAAACTGGACAAAAACCTGATCGAGATGGAGGTCATTGACCCGGACCCAACATAGAAGAGCACCGTTGCTAAGATATTTTATGAGCACATAATTCATTATCCTGAATGGAGTTTTAGTTTTACAAATGGGCATGGCATAGAAAAGTGGTTTCAAAAGTGTATTCCATTCCTGAAGCAAATCCTTATCCATTATAACATGAAATGGACCAGGATTTGTCCTGCACGTAACCATCGCAGTTAGATATGGTTTCGGGCTTCCTATTATTTCATTCTTGTTTATCATTCTTCTATTAAACCGAAGTTTCTGTCACACTGGGAGAAACTGTGACCCCGAACCGGAAACTATAATAGTAACATCATGTACTCTGGCAAACCACGAAGCAAATTTAGTCACTGTGTACTTCCTATTTTGCTCTCCTGCTGCATCAGACAAGAAAACTACTTCACGTATTTCCGGAAATTTTCTGGTTTGTTTTTTTAAGCAGTCATACAGAAATGAAACTACTGAGTTTGCATTTTTCTTCCCATCACACTCCGTAAAAGTGTAGCAATAACTAGAGTCATCGTTAAATACATGAATATTAAAACAGTACAGCCACAACAATCGCTTATAGAACTGCGTATTTACATTCAGTTTAGAAATGGCGAAATTTTGAGAGTAATCAAATTCCAGAACAAGAAATGAAGGATCTTCTTTGCACTTCATGAAGTATTAATCTCGCATCTCTTTTCTTCTGATAACTTTCTTTTGTGAACTTCTAGCATGGTGCGACATAGGTCGTCAGGATTATTTTTTAACTTCTTCTTGCTCTCTTCACAAAAATCACAAACATCAGTTTTAGGTTTACGTATAGCATATGAAAACTTTGTTTTGAAGTATTCATAGTAAGTTTTATAGTTCATATTTAATGTGCTATTACATTGTGCTTCGTAATATTCTTTAAACATATACTCCTTTTATGGTAAGCAATGTATTGTCAAAATAAAGTAGATTACTTTTTGCCTTGCAGTAATGACTTTCAATACTTGCCAAATGTTACTTGTCACTTGGTATACTTGCCAAATGTTTCCCCATAAGTTCAATTACATGATCTGCTATATTTCTAGGTCGGTTGGAGTGGGTCCCTCTTTTCTCTTCAAAAGATTCATTCAGCAACAACTTGTTTTGGATAACCTGAAGGCGCTTTATAGAAATTTGAAACAAATTCACAATTAAATTGCAACATACCTGTATTTTGGCGCCACCTACAAACACATTATAAATCCATGTATTTCCATATCCATTTCCTCTTTGTCTCTTTGGGTTTATACTATTGGTTTTTTGTTTTCTTGTATGCTCCATACATTTGCATAACATGGCGTCTTGGAGATTTTTCTCTTTATTATAGTATAAAATGAATCAAACAATTCAATCTGATTCTCCAAAGGTAATTTTTCATATCTTTTCCTTGTACAACATTGGGATACCAAATTATGCTTTTTGACAGCAACCACCTTTCCCGATGAAGAAACATATCCCTCACCATGCGCACGTTTGACTTTAATTTCTTCATGCTTCTTATTCTTGAGTTTAAAATAAATTTTCCTTTTTCTTTTTGCTGTAAGAACATCACCAACTCCTCCCACATTTATGTCGCTAGTATCACTCATTTTCTAATAATAATAATAATAATAATAATAATAATAATAATAATAATTACGATAATAAACACTTTGTTCAAAACTAAAAACGATAATGCCTTCACAGTTGCAACTACCCGCTTTTCATGTACTCTGCACAGCTACTTTCAAACATGGATACCAACCTCAGTTTTCAAGATATACGCATTAAACTTTTACCACCTGTACAAAAAACATGAACACGAAAAGCCATTCTGCGTAAAAAGAGCCAATAGGCCTATGTGCCCTTTTTACGTAGACCACCTCAATTTCAGATATATCTACAATTTCATTGACAACAATTGCACTGCATTAGTAGAGATAGCCCCATTCCATGTGCTTACTCCGCGTCAAGCACCGGCCACAAATGCGGAGTAAGAATCCACAAATTTGGTGCAGCAGTGGATTTCTACATTGCGAATAATTCACGGCTCATTTACAGTCCGACCACGAATCCCATTCGAGCGTCTCAAGTTAGGAGGGGAATGCTACGTTTGAATGTTGCGCTGAGACGGAACGGTTATTAAGCAAGCCATGAGTTAATATCTTGGATAATTTTTTTTCAATTTTCAGAGCAGCTATTACAATGTCATAAATTTTTGTCATTTTAGTGCATTCTGTCTCAGTATTAATTGTGACCTTTAATTTTATGTTTCTTTTATTTAATATTATATCCTTTAATTTTAAGTAATCTCAAATTAGTATTGGCCTCTTGGCCTTGAACTTGTCAATTCATTGTCAAGAATTGAGATAGGTAAATTCTGTGTTTAGTGAAGTTAGAAGCTTCGTCTTTCTGTTATTTCTTTGATATTGTTTTAATTTTCTTTAATTCTGATTTTTACCTTCCTTTTTGTCTGCCCTATGTAGTATAATTCACAAACTTTGCAGCCAAACTCATAAGCACCATTATCCTTTTTATTCAATATGTACTTGTCTTTTTAACAATAATTGCCACTGTTTGGTCAAATTTAATTATTTAGGCTAATACGGTCGAGTAATGTAATTGGTTCCATTTTTATCTTTTATTTGGCTGTTTATATCTATTTTGACCTAATGAACGGACTCACTTTTTACTCAATTTCACTCAATTTTTAATCAATTTATTATAAAACTGCTGGGATAATCATTGCTCAGAAGAATATGGCAAACTATGTTTAAATTACTTATGGTATTTGTTTATCAGGGAGACCAATCGCTCTATCAACTAATCCATATACCACTTGAATTTATTGTGCAATAGGATGATGAGAACTAAAGTTTAAGTCTTTTCCTGGTTCAAACTCATGAAATTTTGTATATTTATTATACAATGGCATGCTAATAATTGAAAAAAATGTAATGTAACTTTATAGATCTCTTTAAGACGAAACTCATACGCTCGAAACTTCGAGAACAAAGAAAACATAAAACTCAGCACATATGTTTTAATGTTAATCTTTATAAACACTGACCTTTAAAATAAATTAATGCACAAAATATTAAAAAATTCATAAAACACTGAAATTTACAATGCGCAGAAATATTAACAAGCCATAGCCACTGTTGTAAAACACTGGAAATGGTGTAGTGTGATATTTTATTCCCGTCCTTTTAGAATGTCTTATTTGATCGAGGAACTGGAATCCTTCATTTGGACCGGAAAAGCGTCTTCATGCTTTTCGTGCAGTATGAAAATGTTGCAATCGAAAGTCCTGCTATTCATGGCTGGCCTTCAGAACCTACGGTGGAAAGAAAGAGAGGAAGAGTCTTTATTGGACCCAAGAGACTTCAAAACCTTATAACTGCCAGAAAAGCTTTCCGCGGATCCAAAAAACGTCCACTTCTCATGGAGATCGCAATCGGACCAAGAGGGCATGGAAGCTTCGTGTCCAACAACATCACCGAAGAGACTTTGATGGAAGAGGTTTGTATTACTAGTAAGCACAATCGTATGATCAAATAATTTTGTTATAATCATCCCTATTTCTCAAAGAATACTCAGCCTTCAGCGATCAATAATTACCCTTGGATGGTATTTTTATCAACTTCAATTACACGACACTATCGCTTCATTAAATGTTCAACCTTGCAGTACTTGCGTCCCATTTCGTAATGTAGGTGCTGTCGAGGGCTACATAAGTATAGTGCAATTTTTGTAACTTTACCCCTCAAGGCCCGTCTTCACGATGTAATATGTCACATATATGAGTCTTTCATGGTTCTACCGCAAGATATCGCATTATCGCGACCGTATCAAGCAGTGCTTGCGATCATGCGACATCTAGCGGAAGTTCATGAAAGACGCGAAATGCCGTGTGAAATTCCATCAGGGCCTTAGGGGCTTGTGGGGTTTAGTTATAAAAATAGCATTACAGCTCAAGATAAAAGTATTGTTATATATATAGCGGACAGACAGACGGATGGGCAGACTGACATTTGCTGTCAATCGAATTTCCGTATCAAAAATTCACCAAACACGGATTTTGAGTACACAGCGTGTCACACGAAATAATTTACAATATATATGAACAAGATTTATGCACTTTTAGTACCATACCCGGCAATAAGAGTTTTTCTCTCAAACATTTGCCGTTTTCTACCGCATGATTAAAATCATTTTTCTTCTTACGAAGTAAGTGCGAGAAATTAAAAAAGATGTACTTTCAGTTGAACAAATACATGGACAAGAAGCACGAAAAGAGTACTATTTCGTATGTCCAAGAATAAAAGGCCAGGAATACAAAATTTTTAGGCCATGTTTGTCAAAGGCACATTTGTGCGGAACATTAGAAAAAATTGCATTATTTACTTGTCAAAAGTAAAAGAAATTTGAAAATATATTCAAAATATCTCAAAAGTGTCTAAATAAATGAGGATAATTGAAAATGATTTAGTATCCCATTTCTCCCACTCCAAGATCGTATAAAGAAATGGAGTGACTCACTACCCTAGAGTAGGGTTAGCACACAGTTTCAGATGGGTAGGATTAAAGGGTTAAAGTGATGAAGAAATGATTTCATTACGAAACAATTATTGAACTTCAATATTAATGTTGGAGTTCGAAAAAATATTAAGGTTTGTAATGTTTGAAAATTCAGACGACATAATGAAAATTGCACTTTTACTCGACTAATAAACGTACTCTGAATTACTTGCTCAAACAGAGCAAAGGAAAACATGAAGTCGTTTTTGAGAAAATACAAAAAACTCTTTAAATAAAGAACTCAGACATGTCATTATCAAGTTATCTTAGATTAATCTAAAAATATTGGTTGTGGAGAAAGGCCTATGCACGGTTTATGCGCAAGAGTTGTCCATAAATGGAGAAACGGACTAACGATTTACAAAAAACGGTTTGGGTATCAGTGAGTAGTACCTACATCAGGTTCGTATACTTGTCGAGTCTCTATGTGACTAAACTGCTCCCCTAAGAGTTCTGAAAAATGAATATGGTAATCAAAATTAACATAAATTGTGACACAATTTAGAAATAGAACATTAATTTGTTAATACTTACAAACAAATAGTATATTTTGTTTAAACCTTTAACAGATCCCTTAACCCTAAGATGTCATAATCTCGTGTTTACTTTGCTTATGAATCATTTCATCCCTCTACACCAAGATAATTGCCCCAAATACACACAAACACAAACACATTCACGTATTGCTAAGGCACATTACAAAAACTCTTGCGACCTTATATTGTTTTTATTAGTACTGTGAAAGTTTATTATTATTATTATTATTATTATTATTATTATTATTATTATTATTATTATTAGCTAAAGTACCTTGCATTGCTGGGGTATTTATCGTAATTTACAAGCCAGGAAAAGGAATTCCATCTATTCCCACTCTGCGGCGGAGCCTTCTACTATCTATTGTATTGTAGCCCCAAACCGCCCTGCTCCGCCCTTCTCTGCTTTGCATCCATCTGGAAATACCCGGTGTTCCTGACTCTCTCACTTAATAAATATTTATAGTTTTATTACTGGGGTGCCTACTCCCAATTTCACTCACTTTATAACTAACATTAACAAAAAAATGTAAGCAAAGCATACAATACATTTACTCACGTATATCCTTTTTACGAAATTTATGTATTCTGCTGTAGGTACCAATACTTTCAATCACTTGTCACGCCGTAAAACAAAGTGTTGTTCATATTTTTTTCTTCTCGCAAATTTGTAAAGAAAAATTCCAAAATTCTCTTTTACTTCAATTATACTTCTTACCGAACTTTCTCTCGTGAATTTAAATAATAATTACGTGTTCACCATCCAAACGTACGCGTTCACTCTCCACTATAATAAAACATTTTCCAACAAAAATTCATCCATTTGTCACAGTTTCAACACAACACGTAAATAATTCATAATATGTTTCACTTTAGCTCGTTCAACTTGCAAATACGTAATAATCATGCTTAATTTACTACGACTAACCTAGTAACTTATTACATGCAGAACAGATGCAAACGATGTGCATTCACACCATTTTACGACAATATCAAGCACTCCCGCCAGGAAAATTATTTTTTTCAATAATTTCATGTCTCTTGTTGATTGTAAATCATAGCCTATAGTTCTCTAGACCTCTCAAGGAAGCTAGCACGAAAGTTTCATCCGTATTGGTTCGGTAGATTCAGAGATTATCACGCTGTAAGTCAGCGTAGTTCTGTCTTTATATATTAGTGTAGATACAGATATAGATTATCAGTTTTTGTTTCTCTCTGATGATCCTAGTTTAATGATAATAGACGGGAAGTTTGATGCAGGTCCGGACCAAACAGGATCAATCCATAAGTAGAATATCAGGAAATTATTGTTTTTATAGGGTAAACGGTACAGTGACTGGCCACTTAAGAGTTGTGACAGTATTAACTCATTTGAGAAGTAAAATTTTGAAAATTTGCTACTCACTTTCTACTGTCCAATGGTCCTTTTACTTATCCCAACCGTAGTTTCTATCGAGCAATGAATAGTACGTTATATTAATTTTTCACAAAAACTTGTTATTTTGTACAGTGGTTGGCTAGAAATTATAGTGATTGGCCTCTGAATTATTTATAACAGAAACTAGCATAACGATACGTTCAATTAATTATTATATTACCCATGAAAGCATACAATTTGTAAGATACAGATTTAATATAACTTTAATATTTAAACGCTGTTGGGTTAAATCCTTTTTTTTACATCTGAGCATATTCGACTCAATTCTTATGTCAGATGTGTCTTCTGGTCGGCCGTCACAGAGTGTATAATGGCATTTTTAATAGAAATGGGCATTACAGAACATTACTGTCATATTGTCTTTTGAAGATCTTTGTTTTACTGAGGAGATATTCGTACTTCCTTTTTCAGCTAAAACCTTCTCTGTAATTGGACGATACAAAATTTGACTGTTCTCCAATACAAACATCTTTTGGTATTATTTATTTTCTCACCCAAGTTACTTCCCTCGATGTACCCTAGAACTTCTTCAAATCACATTCTGATGTCTTGTTCGCTGACACATGAACTAGCGGCTGTCACTTTCCCATTTAGTGATTATGGGATGTCTTCTTAAAAATGCCTTGACCCAGTCTTCTCACGGACGGTTATTGTTGAACGTATTGGGCATTTAGTTTAGCAGCTAAAAATTGTTGAACGCTACTCTGTAGATCTTCCTTCTTCCTTGGAAAACCTTTCTGGACTTGTTCTTCCTCTTTAGATAATACAGTATCAGAACATAGTGCTGTTTTGTGATCTGAATTGTTAAAACGAAACTATAAGCTTGTTTTCGGAACATTAAATGATTTTTCAGCAGAACGCAAAGGTGACCCGTTATTATTAACACATTTGATAATATTTTCTATGGCTTCTGCATCATATTTCTGCTTCGGCTTCTTTGGCATTGCAAAATCTCTTATTTCAGGCCCATGTAGTTTATATGTGTGTGTAATAATATTATACTACGATTAAAAACAATCTGACAACAGTCATTAGCAGAGTGGCCAATAACACAATTCACACACTATCGAAAATACAGTCATTGGCCACCCCCCCTATGCCACTAAATATGCAAAGCTAGGCTTCTCATTTTTAGTTCATAACATTGTCACTTAATAAAGATTTTTGACATATCAAGGTGATTTAATTACCGCAGTAATCAACAAACAGCACTGTTGGATATCAGGTTTCTAAAGAAAATCTTAAGAAATCTTTACATACAATGAATACGCAAGGCACTGTTAACAAACATCCGCCACATTGGCCACAGTTCCACACTTGAGGTCAAAGTAAATATTACATTATAACTAAAAATCGTCCCTTCACGCCATTTTTAAGCAAAATATTAGAACACGGAGTTAGAACAAGCGGTAATTCAAATTATAGTTGGAGTGGCCAATCACTGGGAGGGGGGGGCAATCACTGTACCGTTTACCCTATTTGTTTATATCTCGACGTTTTGCACAGCGTGTGCCTTTTCGAAAGCACTATTTATAATAAAACAGGGTTGACAATAGCATTGAAAATACAGTATATCATGATAAAAACATAATCGCTTAAATAAAATTGGAGTTTGGAACCCTACGTGTGTATATTACATGATAAAAATCTTTAAAACGTAGAAAATAGTCATCCTGGGGGATAAAGTAGCTTATGTGCTGGTTTTGACTAGCAGTACATGTCTGGATATGCTAAGGAATGAACGTGTAGTGATTGCAAAGTCGGAGTATCTTGAAGTAAACAGGGGGTTGGACAAATGAACTTAAAGATGTTAGTTAATTAGTAATGTTTTAGAAATTTCAATTAGTTTTTGTAGGTCATTCTTAGTATTCACAGCATAATTTAACATAATATGCACCATTTCGGCAACTAATCAAACCACCAAAAGATTAGTTGCTGAAATTGTCGTGCAAAACTCGAAACGTTTGCGAAACGTTAAGGTGTAAATAAATATATAAGCAACAATTTCTTGATATTCTACAAACGGATTGATCCTGTTTAGTCCGTAGCTGCATCAAAACTTCCCATCTATCAATATTCTTCTTCTTAATATTATTATTATTATTATTATTATTATTGAAAATCCAGATTTTTTTATTGCATTAGTAGATACTTTTTATTCTGATAATGGTTCAATTAAGTTCGAAATATTTTTTAGTGTATTTGACTTGAAGTGAAATATTCTCAAGTGCTAGTCCACGAAGTTCCACAAACATCAAGCCAATTGAATCACTCCTCAATTAACTCTTCTTTGTCGTGCGCAAGGGAGCAGACCTCCTCTTCTTGACGTGGGACGCCCCGGTCTCTCCGCGTCTGGAGGTGATCCGCGAGCCGCTGAACGAGCTGGTGGTGCTGGCGGTGGCGCCGCACCCGCCGCCCGCCGCGCTGGTGGCGCTGGTGTGGCGTGCGCTGGCGCGCGGGGCGTGCGCGTGGCTGGCGGCGGTGGTGGCGTGCGCGTGGGGCGCGCGCGTGCTGTGGGGGCGTGGCCTCGTGCGTCGGTCCGTGGCCGGCGGCGTCACGCTGCTGGGCGTGATGGTGCTGGCGGGCGTGGTGCACTCGCTGCTGGCCAGGGTGCTGGGCGGGCGCTCGCGCGAGCACGCGGTGCCAAGTCCCGCGGGCTTCCTGGCGGCCGACCACGCCATCCACGACGTGCTGCGGGCGGCGCCGGACGAGCGGGCGAGGCGACTGGGGCAGCGCGTGCTCACCTCCGCAGGGGCCGGACGGCAGGAGGACAGCCGGCAGATGACGCAGGATTGCGGGTGGCTGGTGCCAGTCGAGATGGTCGACAGGCTCAATGAGCAGGTGAGATGGCAGAAGAGTAGCCCACCGTTACAAAACAACTTTCATTTCGCCCCTTTCAGAGTTCTCCCTTCTCTCGAACAGGGTGGACATTTTAAAACAATTGACAGACGCATACGAATCCTATTCCGACACCCGGAGTACATCAGTGGGGACGGTTTAACTGCGGACCCGTCTTAATTGCAATGTAAAAACAAAAAAAATTGTTAATATATTTAAAAACTAATTCTAGACGGATTTAGCAATGTATTAAAATTATTTAATTAATATTATTAATATTATGCTGGAGTTCTACGAAGCAATTACGCGTGGTAATGATTTCATGTTGTTTTGTAAACATTAAATACGAGTTGTAAGACGACACTAACATTTAGATTTAGAAAAGGCTCTAATAATAAGTTCTAAACGTATTCGAACGGATACGTTCTTAAGAGGTACATAGCCATTGAATCTCGCAACATGTATTCAGTTACTAACCCCTTTTTTCTTGATGTATTCTATACTGGAAAGACTCAAGAATAAAGGTATGGGATTTATGAAAAAAGTACTTTATTTGTTAATGTTGTAATTTATTTAAGTGTGTACCTTTTGTCTCAACGCCTTTCGCCTTTTTCTTGGGCTTTATCGTGTAGCATTCTCTTCAATCTCATCAATAAGTCTTCGCCTTCCTTACATCCCAACCGTCTCCTTTTGTCTCACATTCCAACCTTCTTTTACCTCTCATATCAGTCTTCTTCTTCGACCTCACATCCCAGTCTTTTCCTTCTGCCTCACAACCTAGTCTTTCCATTCCACCTCACATTCTATTCTTCTCCTTCTGCCTCATCCTAGTCTTGCCCTTCTGGCCCACACACTAGTCTTGCCTTTTGCCTCACATCCCAGTGTTCTCCTTCTGCCCCACGTCCCAGTTTTATCCTTCTGCCTCACATCCCAACATTTTCCCTTTGGCTCACTTCTCAGCATTTTCTTTCTTCAACACATTCCAGTCTTTTGCTTGTGCCTCATATCCCAGTCTTCTCTTTCTGTTTCACCTATCAGCCTTCTCCTTCTCCCTGATCTAGCCCATTTTTCTCCTCCCGCATCTTCCAGCCTTGTACTTTCGCCTCACTTCATAGTTTACTTATTTGTATTTCCCTTCTGGGCATTAATTCAGTTTTCTGTACTGCAATTTTTCTAACTTTGCCCCTCAAGGCTCGTCCTCACGATGGAATATGTCACGGTATTTCACGTCTTTCTCTGTCGTGCCGCTAGGTATTGCTGTGATCGCGACCGCATGATGCAGTACTTGCGATCATGCGACTTCCAGCGGTACGACGGAGAAAGACGCGAAATGCCGTGTGATATTCCATCGTGGCCATAGGGGTTTGAGAGGCAGAGTTAGAAAAATCGCACTATAGTATTAGTTTCTGAGCTCTATGCGAAGGCAGGTGGTTTCGCCTTGCCTGGAGTGAGTACCAACCTCGAGGGCTTTTCCAAGCTAACAGGCAAGGGAGCTCGACCCAGAGGGGAGCGAAGACTCCCGAAGGCGGCCGGACTTCCAACTACAGTATTAGCATGAGTATTGCGCTTCCCGCAGGCGGTGGTGCTGCTGGGGGCGGTGCGGGCGCCGGCGTTTGCTCTGGCGGCGCGGCGCGGCTCGCCATTGGCGGCGGAGGCCGCGCGCGCGGCGCGGCGCCTGGGCGAGAGCGGGCTGCTGGGCTCCGCGCAGCGCGTGCTGCCGCTCCTGCAGCGCCTGGGGCCGGCGCCCAGGCACTCGCGCGCCCATGCGGCGCCGCTCCAGAGCCGCGACCCTCGCCGCGCCGCTCTACATGCTGGCCGCCGCCGCCGCGCTCGGACTGCTCGCCTTGGCGTACGAGCTCCTGGTGCGCCGGGGGCTGGAGCGGAGGCGCGCGGCGGAGAGCAAGAGGAAGCGCAGCGTCACCTCCACAGTGCTCAAGAGATGGCGAATGCTGAGTGTGGCGAATCTGCGGGCGGAATGAGTGGTGATTTCTCCATTCTCATGATGACGTCAGTGGATTTGTTTCTATTTGAACATTTCATTGACATTGAAATAGGGTTGAAAGAAATTATATGGGTCAGTCATTCGTCTTTGCGTACATAAGGTACAAATATATTGAACAAGTTAAGTGGGAGAAATATTGAGACCGGTTGTTATTTGGCTGTGTGTGTTCTTTGTTGTGGTGAGACATGTAGTTGTTTGTAAGTATTTCTATGGACAGAACATTCACGTGCTGTGGTAGTGTTTGGAGGGTCCATTTACCTGCCACGCATACACTATCACTGTAATATATTTCAGTTCTTTGATTTTACATGGCAAGTCTTAAATTTTGTCTGATAATAATGAACATGGAAATATAGTTGTTTCAGAGATAGAATCTTCTAACTCAATAAATAAGGCACATGTTTCTATAAAATTGATTATTGATGTATCTCAGTATTTCTAGACGGTGAAGGAGCCATCCTCAAAAGGAAAATTACCAAAATAAAATATAAAAAAAGTTAAAAGCAAAATAAATTAAAAATAGAATATTACGAAATATTTCATACAAGACGTTTAAAATAAAAGTAATCAAATGAAAAACAAACGATTTAATTTTACAATAAAAACTCTTACAAACTAAAATTAAATGACCAACTAATCATTCACATAATTACAATCGATCCAAGTAACATAAAACGCAGAAAATACCTTCAATATTCCATAATGTTGGTGTTCATTAAACTGCACAAAAATTGCAAATTATGTCGAAATGTATTTCGTTAACATTAACAAAAATGTGACGAAATAATTAATTATTCATTTCAAATTTAATGACTGCAACTGAATTTAAAAAATCGAGTAAAGAAGATATATAACCAATTTTTTCAATATCAATGTAAAAATACATTAAAAAACTTCAGTAGTCAGTTGTTCTACGAGTAATAGTTTCAGTGACAGTTGAAAAAATACATCTTACAACTTAGAAGAGAAGAAGTCCTACTGTCATGTCGACATGTAAAAAAATGAATTAAATGCCTTAAAAAAACAAATATAATAACTTAATCTTAAAATGTTGTGTAAGCTATATAAAAAGTATGAACTTTCTTAACTGTTCAGAAAGTTGGTAAAAAATCAATAATTCAAAATAAGTTGTATTTGAAAACTAGTGGTGCTCAAATAACACGTATTTTCTCGCCCATATTTTACACAAAATTACCCGAAAAGTACTGGAGGAGACCTGCACCACTTTCGTAAACGTCCTTCACACTACCCAACAACAAAATTTAATCAGAAACGACGAAGGCATTTTCTTAATTTAGAAAATGCCCCAGGGGCTTTTTGTAAAGTACCCCCAAAAATTAAAATATCGATTTCAAATTCAAGGGGTCGCGACAACAGCCAGATTGATTGGGGAATATAAATTTTGAAGAAAATCAGCTGAATTGTTTAAATGCTAGAATTTTCACATACGGACAGATCTACAGATTTTTGCCGTCATTCGATTCTTCAGTATCAAGGACCCACAAAACATGGATTCTGCCTACACCACGTGTTGGAAGATTTTTTTCTATATTTAGCAACTGCATTTATCCACTGTTTGGTTACCAGAGCCCTGTAAAAAGAGTTTTTTCTGCCGAACATTCGCCGTTTTCCCGCATCATTACATAACTATATCTCTATTCCTTAGCGAGAGTGTAAAAAAGATACTTGGGGCAATTGGCCGAGTGAACTGCCCCCGATTAATGCAACCCGCTTCACCCAATCGAGAAGCAGGCTGATCGACCTCGTAGGCGTTCACATCACAATAAAATATAGCGTCTCAGCCAAAATTTAGCTTTATAGTTATTTATGTATCTATAGTATAGTAAAGTCCTCCCATTTAGTTCTTAAAGATTAACAGAGATCGTGTTACATACAATGTTTTTTGTTATTTCTAGTTATTCTAGTTATTCAAAGAAACATTTAACATTTTCATGAATGAAATGTCATTACTCTCAATCTTTTGTAGCAATCATTGTTGGTACAGGGTCTTCGTATCGTTTTGAAATAAAATGGAAGTGCGGGGCAGGACTAAAAGGGCACAGGGAGACAAGTGGGGCAAAGCGGGGAAAGTAGAGTGACGAGGACAAAATGGGACAATGGGGTCACTATTGGAAATTCTGAAGAAAGGAACAAAATGGGGAAATGGGGACAAATTAGACAAAGGAGACAAATGGGCAAATGAAACGGAACAAAATTGGACAAGGGTACAACATGGGACAATGACGGATATGCCATAAAATGGAACAATAGACAATGGGCAAAATGAGACAATGCAAAAATGGGGAAATTGGACAATGTATTGTTATTAGACATCGGATGTTAGGCACTAAAAAATCGTGTTTTAGACGCCTAAAATGGCACTGAAAATGTCAAGAATAAGGAGAAAAAAGGCACTGTCATAAATTACATTCACAATAAAATTAAAAATGATTTGTAAAACTCCATACATATTTACAACTCTTCAACATTTTATTCTTAATAGTTTCCATTGCAATATATTATCAATAACTTTTCAAGGATTGCAATTTCAAATCTGCAACGATTGGGAGACAAAATCAGTGCGAATACAGAGAAGGATTTCTGAACACCTACTGAACACCACTGTGTTTGGCATATATTTTAGAAGTTCTACATTAGCAACACTGAAACCTTCTGGGAATTTACATTTATTTCCACTCAAAAGGTACCCTCGGTGTATTGTCAATAGACCATTTTCTCTAAAACGTAAGTAGTACTTATTAATAGGGAAATGGAGAAAAATATGTTAGTATACTTTCAAGAATCCTCTCGTATTTCAAAATACAAATACGTGAATTGAAGGTTTCGTAAAGAATGGTCAGGTTGGGGCATGGCCGATTTTCCGATATCTTAGCATTGTATATAAAAATAATAGATAAAAGTCAAAAACGTGCAATAATTCTAAAGAGAAGTCATTTATGAAAAAAAAGGCACATATGCCAAAGTAAGCAAAAATAAGCATTATAAAGCTTGTTTGATTGATTGATGTCGTTTGTCATGATTCGAGCACTTCTTTAAATACGTTCGCTAGAAAAAATAGCCATTTCTCTAAACATCCGATGCCTGATTATTATAAACCATGGGAGCAAACGGAAAATGAGGACAAATGTGACAAGTGGGACTAATGAGGCATGGAGGATAAAATGGGCGAAACGGGACAAAAGGTCAAGTGGGATAAAAGGAACATATTTATCCAAATATTTGAGTACTGGTAACATCTAAACCCGAAAGTCCACTAAAATATTTTTAATGAACTCTCGAGCATTTTAACGGCCGTTGCAATTAATGTGCTCTTAAAGCGTTGTATAGATTGGTTTACACCGGCTAAGAATCGGCTAAGGAATTAAGCTCTGTTTACCGACATAAATAATAAAATTTGCTAAAGGCATTTTCAAAATTTACTTTGCTTCTTGTTGAAAAAACTTTGAGTTCTCTATTCTACCATGAGGCTTCTATCATGCAACGCCATTTTGCATGACAATTTTTAAAGTCCCATACTAGAGCCACTATCGTGTCCAAATTAGAATACCCAATAGTTATTTATTTACATAATATGTTTACATTTCAGCATATGCAATTTTACATTCTTATCGAACCCTTTGCAGTTCTCAACAATGATGTAAAAATGTAAAAGATATGAATATGGTTCTTTTCCATAATTACATGGGGAGAATACCGCTAATACTAGCTTAAATTTCCTTCAACAGTCGCATACCCATGCCATTCCGAAATACGAAGAACACACATGGACGGGGAGTCAATGACGGGCTTCATAATTTATTGCAATATGATAAAAGAAAAAATTATACATTTCAGAACTAATGATACGTGTATTTACCAATAAATCTACAATAATTGTTTGGACGTTTATAATAAAATATTTTCCGCTTCTGAATTACGGCAAGTGCATATATATTTTGAACATTTTCTGTACTTCCATTCTTTCTCCAAGGACACAGATGGCCATGTCCTATTTTTGAATCATAAGTTCAACAAGGCCTGACTTTAAGAACGGTGGAATGTCCACGACTGGAAAACTCATGGGGGTGGTTTCGAATTTTTTTGTAAATATTGTGATATACAAAATGGCGGGTCAAACATTCGACGGTAAACGCCAGAGCCTCGCGGTGCATGGAGCATAAACGTTGCCATGGGATTGTTGATTTTGAGCAGGGGGGAGAAAAACAATTGGGATGTCACTTTCGTAGACCGTGGTGTGAAAGAAGCTCTCTCTTGATCTAGACTCCGAGGTGAACACATCGTCTGATAAGTAAGCGGAAGATAACTTCGAGTTCGTTTGATAGTTACGCTATGCTGTAATACAGCTGCGTAATATTTGTCAGAATATTGTCGTGTGACTTTAATTAACTGAATCAATTTGGGTGGAACTGTTCACATAAATTATTGACGAAAAAACTTTATTTGGCACAAATAATCTAGTTCGTGGCATTTATCATAAACTTTAATTGAAGAACTGTAATTAAGACGTTAATTAAATATAAACAAGATATACACTGCAAATTATGTCCGCAGTCCCGTGGCGGAACAAATTAATTTAAAAATAGGATTAGCAACGAATACTTAGCTAGCAGATATTTATTTGTTTTTCGATTTGTTAAGTTCGCGGGTAGGCACACATCTGTTGCGCAGTTTTAGGAAAAAGTATCTCTAGATGCCAGGGTAGCTGTAGATGATAGTTACATATAGATGTTAGAAGGAACGCAGAAGCATCAAGTAGATGACATCGAGTCCAGCCCAGCCGAGTGAAGATTGGAAAACGACGTGGAAGCCCAGGTTGGTTTCTTCGGGGCGACATCCAGACGAACAACAAGAGAGCTCAGGGGTATTTTACTTGCTAACGATCGTTCAAATTCAATTTAAAGGTCATGATCCCAAATAATTATGTTATTGTTACATTGATAAATAGGAATTTCGAAACGAAATCAGTCAAATACTTGAATAAATAATGTTCTGTTTTTTCAAACTGATTGAAAGGATTATTATTGTGGAACATAGCACGTTATTAGTGCAAGTATTCCAGAATCGAAAGATAAAACTTTCAGATTTCGCGCTTTTCCGTATGGAGAGCGGATCCGGTGGCAATTTTTGCTGATCACAGGTAAGCAAATTGTCATCGAACTGAAGAACCCCAACGACTGAGATATATAAATGTATATAGTTTTTAATAATTAATCAGAAACCACTGTTTCAATATTCGACACGCGTTGAAAGACGAAATAAGCACTTGTGTCTGAGTGTCAAGACTAATTGGCGAAGTGTCGAGAAAGATTCTAACTATAAAAGTTCTAAAAATTGAAACATTAATCCCTTACCTTAAATAAAATGAGGAAAATAAAATAATCATTATCACTGCTTTAAACTACTCGTAAAAATCACAACTTATTCCTACTATATGACCGGCTTATTTATCACAGAACCAGCATTGTTGCTGCCTCTGCAGCGTCTCTCACCGGGTAATTCTAGGATTCGAGTTTCGATGGTGATGGATTTTTAATATAAGCTCTTCGGCTATTTTCTAAATGCTTTTGCGTTCCCAAAATATTGCAATGTCGCACATTGCAACACTTAACTAGTGGTGCTTCAGAATAGCACAGACTTTCCCGTATTAGTTTTCTATTTCCTTGGGATGATTAACCAACCCAGAAGGAATCCACATACTTATAATCAGAACTCTCCGCAACCAATTAAACATCTTCCTAATCAAAATAATAGCTCGTTCATGCACTCACTAGTTAACTCTGTCACAACCTACATATTCAATATAATAAACCCCATTATTCCATCAATCATTATCAATATTCAAAACTCATTCTCAGCGTATTTTAATAATAATAATAATAATAATAATAATAATGATAATAATAATAAAAACCACTCCACGGACAATATTTGAAACGAATGGACAAGGTGCAGATCAATAAATATCAATCATTTATGTGGCTTAAAAGGGGAAGAATGAAGCCAGAATCCGAAGCACTTGTAATAGCTGCCCAAGATCAGGCCTTGAGAACACGACATTATGATAAAGCGGTTCTCAAAATTTCCCAAGATGATAAATGCCGCATTTGTCAAGAACACGTAGAAACCATTGATCATATTGTCTCAACTTGTCCAATCCTAGCAAAGACCGAATATTTGAAAAGACACGACAGGGTATGTAGCTACCTCCACTGGCAGATCTGTACCGCCCTCGAAGTTCCGAACACATGCCCCAAGTGGTACGAACACAAATACTTGTCGATGTTGCTGTTCCTTGCGATCAAAACGTCGTTACCAAGGAGGCAGAGAAACGTCTTAAATACAAGAGTTTGGAAATCGAGATCAGCCGAATGTGGGGCGTAAAAGCACAGGTCGTCGCGATAGTTATCGGAGCTCTGGGATTTGTTCCGCAAAATTTGCGTAAGAACTTGTCTAAACTCCCAGGTAATTCAAAAGACTGGGAAGTGCAAGAAATTGCTTTATTTGGAACAGCCCACATTTTGCGCAAAGTATTGTAGAAGCACCGACAGTCACCGGATCTGCTCCTTAGGTAGCTGGTTGCAACCTGGAGTAGATTGTATATTCAGCCGACTCATAACATCTTTAGTCGTGATGTAATGGAATAATAATAATAATAATATTAATAATAATAATAATAATGGTAGTACAACACCTCAGTAATATAAATACACTAAACTGGAATGCAAATGGCATAACCAATGAAAAAACTCATTTTATTATTTCCTGAAAGACAAATAAAAATAACTTACATAACGGAATCCCATCTTTAAACCAATACCGTTTTTAACATGCCGGATGACAATAAACTCATAACCGAAAGACTAAACAGTAACGGAGGGGTCATAATCCTTATAGAAAGATCGGTTCCATGCATACAATTAAATCTTCCAATTACGCCTGGCTTAGAAACAATTATTACAAACTTAAATTTCCATTAAACAGTAGACTCCTAACCCTGACTGCAGCATACAAATCACCACAAATAAAAATACGAGACAAATATTGAATCATTATTTCAACTGAACACCCCTGCCTCACTCATTGGAGATCTAAAACCAAAAAACTCCAACTGGGAGTGTAAACTACAAATAATGCCGGTCGACACTTACTAAAACTAATTACTGATCTAAATACTTTCTATTCAACTCCTCTCTTTGAACTGGATTCTGATCACTTGCCAATAATCATTTCTACACACACTCCTTCATCACCCCCACATCCACCCATCCCCAAATTAAACAGCAACAATATTAACAGTTAACAAAGAATTTAGGAATATAATAAAAAATAAAACCACCAAGCTTAAAAATTTAAACGCACCACTTGAAATACAAAGAGAAATATCATACTTACATGATACACAAATACTATTAAATTAAACAACTACAATCCAATAGACCCCATCACCCATAAAACAATCAACACGATCCTCCCAGAAAAAATACTAACAATAATCAGCACTGGAACCAGAAGTATATCGACCAAAAACAGAAACCCACAGCTAAAAAAGAATTGAACCTACTAAATTACATTACGAAGAAAGCAATTAACTACTTTCGCTGCTCATACTACAGCAAAATTATAAAATCATTAAGCACAACCAATAATTCTCTGGCAGTTCACAAAAAAAATCTAAAAAAGGAAAATAGCATCCCATTTCTAAATATAACAGGGAAAAAATTCGCACCATTTGAAAAAGCTGAAGCTTTGGCTGACCATTTCGAAACTTCATTTACGCTTAACAACACACCAACCCATCCAGATCATGCCATGAAATTACAAACAATTTCAACCTCGAACTATGATGTACCACATAAGATAAAATTCATATCCCCAAATGAAGAGAAAAACAATTAAAAACTCCCACAAAAAAGCCCTGGCCACGACAAAATCACCAATAAGATTCTTAAAAACCTCCCATTACAACCAAGTCTACATAAACAACATATATAACTCAATAATAAGAATTGGATATTGTCCTATAGTACTGAAAAATTCAGTCACAATACCTATTCTTTAACCATACAAAAGTCATAGAAAAGCAGAAAACTACAGGCCAAAAAGCTTAATAACCACTCTTTCGACAATTCTTAGAAAACGAATCCTAAAAATATTAAAGCGCTACTTGCGGAAAACTCAAATCGTTCCCTCACACAAGTTTGGCTTCATGAACACGTATCAACAGCAGATCAACTACTCAGACTTTCAGAATACATCCTATCAAGCAGAGCCTATCAAAATTAACTTCATACAATAGTCTTATTTCTCGACATTTCTCAGGCGTTTGACCGAGTATGGCACGAAGAATTTTTATACAAACTCCGAACAATTGGAACTCCAAGCTACTTGGTAAAAATTATCAAAAATGTTCTAGCTGACAGATCTTTCACACTTTCAGTAGAAAATCACATCTCCAACCCCCGTAAAATACTAGCAGGTCTTCTTCAAGGATCACCACTCTCACCCACTCTATTTAATACATACAGAGCAGATATACCCCCTACAATAAACACCCACTTACCAAACTTCGCCAACGATACCGCAATCTACAAGTCCAGCCATTCACTTTAGAGCATTACTGATAGAATACATCACCCAAATAAAATTGATAATTGGTCAATATTGTCGAAAATCAAACAACCCAATAAATCAACTGCTAAAATATTTTCTCTAAAACCATTTGCCCAACCACCTCCATTACACACGATTCCATGGACACTACAAAACCAGACAGTAAAATATCTTGGGATGAACTTGGACACAATGCTCAACTGGAAAATACACATAACACTAAAACAACAACAAGCAAAAATAAAAATAGCTCAACTAAAACCCCTTATCAACTTCAAAAGCTATTTATCCTTAACAAATGCCATTAAACTTTACAAAGAAATAGTCAGACCCTTAATGCTGTACGCATGACCCATCTGGACCAACGCGTCTACCTCCAACATCAATAAACTTCAAATTGTGCAACATAGATTTCTCAGAATAGCACCATAAGCCCCATGGTTCATTTCAAACGCCCAACTTTATAAAGAACTAAATATATCACCGATTATCAAACATATCGCCTACCTTTCCAACAATTTTTACTCCAACCTAAATACAATACACCAAGCAGTCTACTACAACCTGGCCGCATTAAATGACCTCTCAACTAGAGTGAAAAACAGATTTTCTTTCGAAGCCTTCTTACAAATTTTCTCCATAAACTGTTCAAAGTAGGGCTCTTGTAGTTTCCTACACCAGGAGTACTGTAGTAGTTGTTTTAAGTTTAGTTCAAGTTATAATGTAAGCCATCAGGCACATGATAGAGTAATTTATTATTGAACTGTGTATTATCAGACATTAAATAAATTATAAAAAAATAAAAATAAACAAAAGCACTGTGAATAGTAATACAAATGCCAAGAAGTTAAAACAAACAAGTTTAATATCTGATTTCTTCAGTATGCAGGAAAAAGGAAAAGATCAAATAAAATTTGATAATCTTGTTACAAAAGTCGTTGTTAATGGAACGACACCCTTATCAATTACAATTACAAAAAGAAATATTAGTGATACAATGTGTGAAAAACTAGTAGTGTTGAAAAGAAGCGCGTCCAACTGTATACAAATGTAAATCAAAACCAGGTTTTGAGAAATAAATTTTTACTCTTGATCACTATTAGTTGTATTTTCTATTTTCAAAAGTATTTTAATATACTATTTTGTATTTTATATTTGGTATCTAAAACTTTCGAGGAAGCATTTTGTATCTAAAATACTGTTTTGAAATATTTTGCCCAACTCTGGACGTTGTCCGAAGTTCGACGTTGAGGAGCTGGCTGAGAAGCGACGCGACGCGAAAGTAACCGGCGTGAGTGGCTGCAAGGGCATTCCGACAGCGAAATGAAATTCCCGAGGTTAGTCCAACTCAACCGTTCGTGCAGCGGCGTCTAAAAAAGAATGATGAGCCAGAGAATAAAGCTGCAAAATGTGCGGAACATGAAATTCCTTCTTTCACAAGTCTGTTTTGGTTTGTGTTCAGAAAAAAATACACAAAAATTTATAAAAGTCAAAATCATTGTAAAAAGGAAACCTGCCATGCCGCACAAAAATGTCAGAACGGAATGATTTGATACGGAAAAAAATCCGCTATATAGGCCTAATGCTGAAACATTTGGTTTGTTTTCTAAAGATCGGTATGTTTTTTTAACGGCAAATGATTATGTTGAACTTCATTTATTCATTTCCGGAACTATCTTTGGAAAAGAATCGTGCGGAAAGTTATATCATCCAACATATGAAGCCGATCGATTTTCCTTAACAACTAGTCAAAGACAAAATTTAATCATGGCTTTCTGAAACATTTTAAACGAATCTTCACTTTCAAGTTTGGAATAGGCGTTGCAACAAAATTGGTTATTGAAATACATTTTCCAAATACTGTAACATTTTATATTAATCCATTTTATTACATATAGAGAATGATCCGATTTTGTTACATAGGTATTTAGTCATAGAACAAGTAATGAAGTTACTAAGTGAATGTTTGACAAAAAAAATTAATAAAATATGGTCTGACATTTATTAAATTCAAATTATTTATAATTTGCTTTTGTCACTGCGTTTGCGTGATTTACTGCAAAATATTACAGATAACACCAAGAGTTTGGATTGCCACCTTTCGTCGGTAACTTTTTACCACAGAAAAGTTTTCTTGATTCTTTTACTCTGTTTATTAATGAAACTATTATTTTATCCTGATCAGGGATGGAAATATCGTAGTCTCGTCGGTTGCATAATTGCGTTGTATGAGTTTATCGTAAACGTAAGTAAAAAACGTTTCTTGATAAAACTATTTTTTTATAAATCAGACATGAAAAAAACATGGAATTAAAATATTTTTGTATTTGTATTAAGTGAACCGTTACACTTATTAACTGGATAACGTTAGGTGCTTTTGTGGCAATATTAATGTCAGAATATTTATCGTAAAAATGTACTAGTTTTATGTGTGAAGATATAGACAAGTGAAAGAAGACATGGCAAGATTCACTTCAATGGAACAGAACGTGTCTTTTAGTGACAGAGTTTACTCGGGGTATAAATTGTCCAGTTCATAAAACCCACCGTTGGCCATTCTGAGAATTTATGCGTTCATTCTCGTTTACCTTCCGTATATTTAACGCATGCGGATGGCGGTTTAAAAGGATTTATTCGTTTTTTTAATTAGGAAAGTTAACATGCACCCCACAGTGTATATGGGACCTTAGATCACTTGCATGATACCCGACTTTTAAAAGTGTTTGCTGTTATGAACTGCATCATAAAGAACATGACCACGGCGGCATGCAAGAAAAAAATCTCTACTGGGCATCCAGTCAAGCCACGTGCCAAAAACGGATTCAACCTCGTTCGTGACAGTATCATTCGTAATCTAGAAATATAAGGATAATTACTATCCTATTTTTTCGTCACGTCTTAAATTCATCTTTCCTTATAGTTTACCAAATTAGGATTAAGATAGGATCTCCAGCTGGAGGGCTGGAGGTTCTATGCTAGCAACGTTAAGGACAACAGGTTTCTGTGGCTTCTAGAATAATAAATTGTCATTTATTACTATTATAATATTACGTACACAAGGTTTTCAGTCGTTAAACGAGTTTTGCAACATGAAACGAAATCATAAAAAAACTGTGTTACTGCATATAGTTTAAACAATGTCTTATAAAGGTTATAGAAAACTCAAAAGTTTTCTGTAAAAATGAGCTCAAAAGTTTTCTATAAAAATGAGCTCAAAATTCGGCATTTTCAGAAGCTCTACAATATTTTTTCAAAAGAGGCGCCTAATGGTCCAAGTAACCTTTTGGATCAATATTGCCAAATGCACTGTCCGTCCAAAAGGTTACAAATAACAAGACAAAAATGCTACTTCCATATATTCTTTGGATTTTCAATAATATGCAAATATACTTTTTAAATATCTCTCATATTGTTAATATTTACATTACGGACGTTACTTATACATTATTGCATTTGTTAGTTTCTTTAAATGTGTGCATTACTTTAAATGATTTACAATGAAGTTTGATAAAATCGTAAAGATTTCTGTGAAAATGAGCTCAAAATTTCGCATTTTCAGAAACACTCAAACATTTTCTCAAACATGGCTTAAACTTTTTCAACACAAATGTGCGTATAGGTCCATACTATATTCTTCAATACTATTCTTAAAGTCATATTTGAGTTCTATTACTAGGGAGCTGAAAACTGTGAAAAAATGTCCTTTAGGCAGCAATAGATGACAGCTAAGAAGAGAGTGAGGCAAAACCAAAAAACTAGTCCAGACTAAAGAGAATTAGAAAACTAACTGATAGAAGAATGTCTGTGCCATTCCACTAGTTATTTATTTTATTTATCGTCAAAAAAGGAAGGACTAATTGTGGTGTTGGGGAAGTATAATCTGCGCACATTTTCTTGAGGTGAGGAATCGATACCCCACTGTAGCAGTTTTCATAGTAGAATTATGAATAAAGATACTAACAAGTGGGTGCCAACATTTGAAAACATGTAGCTTTCGCACCTGAGTAACTTGAAAAGTATTGGCATCAGCAAATAAACTACTGTTATTTTGTAGTATTTCTGATAAAAATAAAAACCCACCCCACTATTGGAGTTGTACTATTAAAAAATGGTTAGAAAGAATCGTAGTATTCATTAGAGGAAATATTAATTAAAATAACATCTCGCATTTACTACGTAACTCCATTAGTATGATTACAGTTCTGAATGTGTATTTGAAAGATCACCTCAGGCGGCACTCGTAATAATTAAAATCGTGAAAACTAGACGACAACAAACAAAATGTGATTTACTAAAGTAATATATTTCACATTTTCTGGAGTGAAAGAAAAATAACTTCACAACATTAAAATAACTGTATTATATATGGAAAGTTACCTTTTACGAAATGTAAAACTGTCATGGAGATTTGTAAGTGATTACATATTTTGAATGGGAAAGTGTGATTTATTTTACAAAATTATACGAATAGAGTGTAACACATTTGTAATGTAATTCTCTAGTTCATTAATTATAATGAAGTGTATTGTAAAGAAACAAAATACAAAGGAAGATGCAATAATTCAAAAGACGTATTTGCATGTCAAATAGTTCAATTAAAGTATATTTAATGGAAACGTGGGTCAATTGAATTATCATACTACCTCAGTACATAACTTGAAATCTACTATTCGAAAAGTTCTATTAATGTAAATATGCAAGTGTGTAACATTCCTTCTTCTATATAATTCAAGTATTATAAAGTAATTGAATTATATATATTATATTATACTTTTATACCCACTATAATGTCATATAAATTATATGATAAATACGTAACAATATCAAAGGAATCAAAGCAACTATTACTGACCATTAATTAAGTCACAATATTAACACTGATTTAAAACAATCATGTTTGATGATCTGTGAAAGTGCGATTGTAGTTTTTAGAATTTCAGTTGAGATTCCAAAACTGTCAACACACGAACCCAGATGACGTCACGTACAAACGACGTAGCTTACGTGTATTCTTTAAAATTTTGAACTTACACACTATAACCCACGAAATAACTTTTCAGAAAAATCATTCTACGTAAAAATTGTTGCCTTTATATTTCACATTAATTTTAAAAATAAATGAAATGGAAATCTTTATGAATGACTTGAAATACAAGAGAAAATATGGAAAACAGAGATACAATTCTAACAAAAAGGAAATGCTCAACGCACTTGAAGAAACATTTCTTGAATATGTAACAAGTGGAAGGATCAATCGATATCCAGTTGTATTCCCAACAAAAGTCATCCGAATTCAAAAATAGAGGATAATATACACCTGTTTCATATTAAATTCTGGTAACGACTTAACATATTAAATTCCAATAATGTCGTAAGTGCAGTATTGTTTCCACATTATTTCCAATATGCCCACTTTATGAAGTTCTTTGTAGAGAAATACACAAGGCAATTGAATGAATTTCATCATCACAATAGACTCGTATGAATAATACAATCACAGAAATATCACGATTTTCATAACCAAACACAGGTCGGGGAAAATCGAACCTAGGGAAGGAAAAAACGTGGCATGGAGGGGGTGGTTGCCAAACTCGTGGAGGAAAGTGAAAGATAAAACGCTGGAGAAGCGCGTAGGTACGGACTGTAGCGGGGCGCCACTAGTATACTCGTATACGACTAGGTCGGAAACGCAGGTAAGTTCACCGAGGAAACGGAAGGCAGCACTGAACAGGGTCGACGGAAAGAGAGACCAGGAAGAGTGGATGCGCCAAGAAAGGTCATCAGATAGGGAGCAGGGTTAGGGTGGATTTTGGGCGGAGAGAAACCCGAAGGGGGAACCGGAGCGGATTTCGACGATGGGAGCGTGGGGGGCGAGGGAGGCGGCGGCTGGTGGGAGTGAAGCGGGCACGGGGCAGGGTACGTCGGGAGTGGGAGTGGTAGTGGGAGCGAGAGCGAGGTTGGGGGTGGGGGCGGGGGAGCGGCCATCTGCTCGCGCGTCACGTCGCCAATCCAGATTTGGCCGTGAGGCGACTTGCAATTTTGGGGATCGCTTGGTGTCCACTTTAACGTCACCCCACAGAAAACGTTGCTATAAAAATGAAACAGCAATGGCCAGTGCTCCCTACAGTTTTTCGAACTGTCTTTTTTAATATCCTTTTCACCAGTCAGTGCAAATGACGGTTAATCACGTAAATGACTGTTACTAATGATTATAAAGATACGAGGAAAATATTGTATAATAATAATAATAATAATAATAATAATAATAATAATAATAATAATAATAATAGAAGTGGCTTAGGGAATTGGCAACCTCATTGCCTGCAGGGCGCTGCCAGCGTATAAAGACGGTATATTCAACACATATTCCTCTACCTACAAACGATCCCTGAACTCTTTCCTTACCTAGACATCCTCCCTGTCACGTTCTGACCGACACCAAGCGATGCCCGTTCTGGCCGTTCTTGTGCCAGCAGGAGTGAGTGAGCGGATTGAGTTTCTCATATTCTCACGTTACAGACACCACTTAAACCTTTCCCACTATTATCCTCATCGCTCGATTGCCTTGATGTTTCCGGGCACATCAAATGCTATGGTCATTACAGTATCCTGCATTTTTTTATTACGAGAGATGATAGTGATGGTGAATCCACCACTAGATGGCAATATCTGGCACCGACCTACACATCGGCTTGCTGAGTTTCCGTGGGTCCTGGGTTTCATTCAGGTATGTCCCACAAGCCGGGCACCGCCCCAACCGAGACAATCTCTAAGCTCCCGAATAGACTGTCGCCAAGTGTGTGTAGTAGTGCCTCAAGGAATAAGTGTGAGTATAGGATGAGGATGCAACAAAAAAGAGGACGGAAGTAAAGAATGAGGATAGAACAAGAAAAAGGAAGAAAATATCGTATGCGGTCCGTGAGCCTATGTTAAGAGTACTGGCTCCTACATTCGCCTAGTGTAGGTCGGAGAAACCACGAAAAACTACAAATCAGAGGAGCCGGCCGGCTGATGTCTCCTGTAGGCAGCGGCTGAATTCTACCAAGCTATCTAGTTGGTGCCAAAACTCCTGCCACCATTGGGACTCAAACTCTAGGATCTGCCGGTCAGAGGCACTGCAGTGGAATCAGTTGATGCCCTGAGCCGCCTTTGACGTTCTCATATCTCGAAATTTAACCCTACGTCACAGCGCATGATATCTCAAGCCACGTGGGAGAGCACTGCCTAGGAAAGGAGGGGCGTGTGCAGTGTCGGCGATGTTCACGACAGAATGCAACCCACTGATGACAGAAGGTAGATGAGACTGGCCACTGTCACTAAAAGTGCTGATGTTCAACTTCAACCAGAACAACTGAACGTGGTATGCGATCAGGCATGCACAAGTACTGTCAGTCCAGCTAGTGACTCATCTATTCACAGGATAATGGCTCACTTCTAAAACGTGAATTCAAAAAATTGGACATTTAATGATCGGGATGCAAGAAAATCGCCTTGAAAGTTTAACCCGATAACTTCCGAGTTGGAAGTAACAATTCAGTCTGCTTCATTGAGCTGTATTTTGAACCTCTGTATTATAGGTTACGAATACAGTTGATCTCTCATACAAACATCATTATTATTTGTTAATTTACAAAAACGTGAATTCAAGGTATGTTAATATAAAACATTGCTTTCCTTTGTTCAGTTTTTAAAGACATAGACTTCACTCCTCACTTTAATTTTCTTCTTTCTTAGAAAACATGTGTCCTTCAGATGGTCAATGATGATATCTAATCAATATCAGTAATGACAAAATATTCACATGACATCAAGAATTTTGACATTTTATCGTGATTATTCCTCACAAGATATCTCACATTTAAGCGTTGAACATCTTCCCTTTAAAATAAGGTTAAATTTATTAACCAGTCAATATTTTAGACAAACCCCTGTAAGTGAAACTCTCCGGAAGAACACAATTATTCCTACAGAACATATTGCAACGTATAATAATTGACTCATCCATTGGTTAAACACCCACAAGTATTATGTGTGAAAAAATATATCTAACACGATGGAACCGTCTGTAGTTAGATGTCCTCTGTTGTTAGTACGTACGTTCGTTGCTATTTTGAACAAACTTAGAATAAATATACATCCAAATGCACATCGACCCTGAAAATTATATTGTGGAAGCACTTAAAATATTTCGGCAGCTTACACATAAATTGAAGCGCACAATGGTAAGACACAGTTTGAGACAGAGGTAAAATACGTAAACATTGGCTGTAGTGATCACGTTTTTTGTTACGTATCTTAAAATTCTACCCCAATATCAGAAAATCAAACACAATTTCCAAATTTAAAGGAAGTATAAATATTGGGATCATGTTTGCAAATATATTAAAGGCAATCAATTACCCTTTTAAAAGAACATGTCATCTTTATTACTTTCCCATATACGTACGAGTAATATACGTAGTATAGGAAAAGTAATGTAATGCTGCGGAAAATCGATTTCGAGATTTCAACGGTAATACACGTTTTGGGGTCCCCTGATACCGAAAAAGTGGGTCTTTTCAAAACGTCTGTCCGTCCGTTTGTCTGTCTGTCCGTCTGTGAATAACACTAACGCGTAACCATACGTGCGATTTCTTCCAAAATGGACCTGCGTCCTCTCAAGATGCCTCGATTTTGAAAATCTTTCTTCAAAATTTGACTTTACTTAAGTACTTTACATAAAGCCCCCCGGACATTTTCAAAATTTTCTCAAAAACGGCTCCAATTTTTTCTTTAAATTTCTTGTAAGAATAGCGTAATATATACTTATTAAGGTGGCGTAAGTCCCATTTTCACGGTTAACTCTGAATTTTCAAAAATTGCGTAAGTTTGAAATGTTTTCGGCGTCTTCCTAGAACTACTAAATTGAAGATAGAGATTTTTCCTTCAAATAAAATTTGTTGTCCAAAGTGAGTTCTTTCATTAAGGTCATGTACATTTTTTTGAAAATTTTAGTAGTTTTTGCGCAATAATGCACGCAATATTTGAAATTTTAAAAAATACAAAAACAAGATATTCTCAAAAATGACTCCAAATTTTTTCTTCAAAAATTTTAGTATTTGTCACTCAATATTGAATGAAATATGTGCAATTTAAAACAATTACAAAAAACCGATTTTCCCAAAAACGGCTCCAAATTTTTTCTTTAGACCTTTTGTATGGATAGTGCTAAATGTGTCCTATGAGATGACATTAAGGCCACATTCCTCTATTCTTTTGTTTTTTTTCAAAAATTGTACAAATGTAGGTTTTTTACTTGTCTCTCACTTAGTTAATATTTGCATTAGTGGCGATTTTTTCACATTATTATATTAAGGAGTACATGTGCTTTAAATAACGTCAAATAACGTTTCTCGAAAATTGAATAGTTTTCTGTGAAAACTAGCTCAAAATTGCCCATTTTCAGAAACGCTCAAACGCCATTTTCTAAAAAATGGTTTCAAATTGTTTGTTCAAACTTTTCGAACGGATAGCACTAATTGCACTTTTTAATAGACGTAAAGTTCATTTTGGGATATTTTTTGTTGTTTTTTTCAAAAATTAAAAAAATTTAATTTTTTTGAAAGTTCATTCATACGGTTAAAATGCACATGTCTAGCAATTTGTAAACACTATTCAATTTGTGAGTGTAAGTGCTTTAAATGACTTCAAATGAATTTTTTCGAAAACTCAAAACAATTCTGTAAAAAAAAGCTTGGAATTGGAAGAATGTAATTTTTTTACTTATCTCCCATGTCGTTAATACTTACATTAGCGGCAATCTTTTTAAATTATTTTATTTACGAGTACATGTGCTTTAAATAATGTCAAGTAAAGTTTCTCGAAAACACAACCGTTTTCTGTGAAAAGTAGCTCGAAATTTTGCATTTTCAGAAACGCTCAAAGGTCATTGTCTCATATACAGTTTCAAATATTTTCTTCAAACTTTTGTATCGGATAGAGCTAATTACACTCTTTAATATCACGTAAAGTTATTTTGAGTTTTTTTTTGTTTTTTCAAAAATTATATAAATGTAATTTTTTTAAAGATCTCTCACATATTTATGACCAGCAATTTGTAATAATTATTACATTTGTGAGTGCTTCAAATAACTTCAAATAAAGTATTTCGAAAACTCAAAAATGTTCTGTGAAAAATAGCTTCAAATTTTGGATTTTCTGTAGCGCTAAAACGTATTTTCTTTAAAACGGCACATAATTTTTGAAAGAAAGTTGCCATTTAGGAATAGGTTTTTATGTTCTTTAATATTCTAAAATTAATATTTCTTTTCTACCACAAAGAAACATAAAAATTAAGAAAATGACAAAAAACGTGCTTTTGGCGGTGATAGATGGCAGCTGGTAAGAAAGAGTATCTGGCAATTCCGAATAGCTAGCGAAGACCCAAGGAAATAGAAAACGAATACGCGAAAGTCTGTGCCACCACTTTTTTTCTTAATTTAACAACTGGTTTTATCCAATTTTTCGTTATCAGCGTCCGGCATCGAACTTTTTTCTGGCGAAAATTGGCCATTTTTTCGTGCAGCATTATATAACTTTCCCTATACTACGTATATCACTTCGTGTATACGTACGTATACGGGAAAGTAAAAATACTTATCTGAAATTTGAGTAAGTGGTAAAGTAATGAAAACCAGAAATCATTATTTCTCTTACATTGTCAATTACAAAGAAATCAATGTAAACTAAGTATACGTCTTTTCTCGTACACATGTTTGCTCCACATAACCTTTTGCGCCACGGCAGGGATTGCTTCCAATTTTTGCACGAACGCTTTTGAGCGGCCGCTGTGTCCCGCCTGAGGCAGTAAGCTGGTGAGATATACCAGGACGAGGGAAAACCTTGCAAGGCGAGGCGTCGGGATCTCCCGTCCAGCGGGGGAAGAACACTGCCACCTCCCGACATAAACTTTCTCTACACCTAGGACCATAGCACTGAACGCTGTTGACGTGCCTGGAAACATGAAATATCAATCCATCCTGCAACCGTGCAGGCGCGCCCCCAAGACAGTTCCCCCTGAAGCGTCTTGTTTCTGACTCGCTTTCTCCGCCAGATATTGGTGTCAGTTGACTATATGCGAGGTGTTGCGTTGGAGAACGCCAGATGTTCTTAGGGCGGGAATTTGCCGGAGGTATTTAAATTTGCCGGGAATTTGTCAGGCATCTTTTATATACCACATGCATGACATGGCTACTGTGGTTTTTCCACTCTTTGAAAATTCACCTTCCCCAGTCGGCGTCGGGGCCGCACACGGTTTAGAACAATTTTGTCAAGGTCGATGCCACGAGCGGGAGTCCGCGGCACGAGTGCCACGACAAAACCGTCCCTCCATGCAGTTCATTACCCCGCCACCAGAGACAACGCCATCCCTACTGTAAAACTGCGAGGTTACTAATAGTTCCCTTTACCGACGCTAGTTGCGCAGAGAATTTCATGCTACGGTGCCACAACGCGCGGCAAAGCCACCAGTAGAAGACCTTGACAGCTCTGATTTAGAAACCATGTGGATAAGTGGAGCACTTGTGGAATGAGCCGTACAGCAAAACAACTCAAAACCTTTTATGTGTTAAGGTAGTTCAGTTCAGTTGGTTTAGAAAAAAATTGTGCAATGTAGTTTGGCCAATTTTAGATGCCGACATTGCCGCACAACCAATTAAAAGGTTACTCTAAGAGTACCCTCTCCTGATATATCATCGACTTTCAACACCAAATGAACACTGGAAAACGTTACGATCACGACCAAGAGGCACCGCTTTAACATTACGTCCTCTCCGAACAAGCGGCACCATTTTAACATTTTTCAATCTTCTCCTGTTGTCATAGGTTCTTATCACTTCAGTCATTAAAATGTTCCTCTTGTTTTCTTCATAAGTACAATGCTATAGCATGATGAGATTTGTTAAATCACAGTACACAGTTTGTTACTAAAATGCCACATGCGTCGCCATCAAGTACAGCATAGAAATTGACGAAATTGATCTGTAAATTCGTACCGACTTCGACCAGAATCCGAAAAGCAGACTTCAGCGGAATAACGTGCATTTAGTAAAAAATGCTTTCAACAAAAAAATATTTCCTTAAATGTCTCTTGCCCGCTTTGATGGTTATCATGCCGGGCAAGTTCGCGGGTTTAAACCCCGTCAAAGTAGCGGTTTTTGGGGTGGAAAAAATCGACCGAAATGCATGCGGACGCTTGTCGGCTTGTAAAACAGGACCCAGGAAAGGCACTTGGTCGATCCGGACTAAATTAAATCTTCTAGCAATTTACCACCAATCAGAGTTTCGATTTGAATGATTGGATAAGATTGCGAATGTTGTATCCAGGCGTGCGCTATCTGGTATTCAAATCAAACGTGAAAATTGGCGCACAAACGCCTTAAGGGAAACAAATGGCAAACTACTCTTGGTATACTTGCCCCTGGGTAAGTATGCACAAGAGGAGGACAAGTCTCACAAGAAAGTGCTAGGAGCTTCTAGAGACTAGCCTACGCACTAATAAGTGTATGGCAGTAAAAGAAGAAATGTCTCTTTATCTTCACATTTTGTAAGACATTTTGATACCTAAAAATTGTTAAAATTGCTTTTATAAATTCATTACAATACTCAATATTTTTATTGTAAATTTAAACGTGAATAAAATCTCATTATTATTTAAGAAATTTTCAGTGTTTTTCATGGAAAACAATATATGTTATTTCCTCCAATTGCGTAGAAACCATGGTTTGAATTTTTAGATTGTTTCGAATGAATAATAGTTTATGAAATCATAAATATTTTTCGTCTTACAAACGTATATGTTCAAAGCCACTGCGCTGTCAGACCCGCAGCACACGAATTCATCACGCTCGAGACGCAAGTATGCGACCACCTGAGAAAAGCAATCAGCCATGGCTCTTAAACAAAAATGACTAGGTAATACCATCTCAATTTTATTCTACAATGTCATCTAAGTTGCCTTTTCGGTTTAATCCATATATACCCTTAAGGTGTAATGATCCATTTTCATCAGTGGGTTCTATTTGAATGCCCATGATCCACTTGTTACTTGATCGCTGTTTATGTCGCTGTCTTTAATTCAGTTTTATAGCTCGACCAACCGAAGAATGAAGGATGCGACTGCGGCGCGTCGTGGAACTAACAGTGTAAATACGGGTCTGTACAGTCAGTTTCGCTACAAAAGTCGCCAGGAGCGTGAAGCGGGTTCAGAGACTGCTACTACGGAATCACCATGGCCTCCTTCTTCATAGAGGTTGTGAATCAGCTGATATAATATAACTTCAGAGACACATTATGCAAGATTTTCACTGTTTTATTTTTGTCCCTTTAAGTTGCTTTTTTTACTTTTCACCGTTCTAGTTCGAGAATGTAATAAAAAAGTTCTATTTATATTGAATTTTTAATACTTATTCATTGAATATAAACATTTTATATTCTTCATTCAACTATTTTCCTTAGGCTTTAGGCGGTTTGTTAGGTATGCAATAAAGTACCAAAACATTAGCTTTACTGTCATAAGTATCTAGAATATTCTTCATTAAGGTGGTAGTTACTTCTTACATAAAAAAATTATTTTGTACATATTATGAGAAACTACTTAAGTGAAAATAAACAATTTATATGAACGTTACTGCTCAACGAAAGAATTAGTTTCAAAATTTTGAATCGTTTCGCAGAGAAAAGTATACTTTTATTTCTTCCAATATGAGGTGCAGACATGCCCAAATATAGTTAAAATATTAATTGGGAAAATTCTAGAATTGCAATGAAATAAATAGCGCTTTTTTCGTAATAGTTTGGCCCGGTCCCATTTTAATTTTGAATTGAGTATCCTTATATCTTCGTCTCTGTCGTTTCGGCCGTAAACACAGACGGTGGCGCGCTCCTGTAAACATCATTCTCAACTTGGTTGAGATATATTACTCGTTCACTTTACATTTGCAGACGGGAGAATTAGGAACTAATGTTGTTTTGAAAGTGAAGGCCCGAACACACAACCGAGAATACACGAATGGCCCCGATGTCAATCAGCATCTGACCAATCAGCTGTCTCTGAAGGCAGCACAAGCGCTACGGACACAGCTGACGAATTATGCCTTTCTGACAGTGAGCTGGAGTCGCGCTCTTAAATGATTAAGATAATATACAGTAAAATAGATCACACCACACGCTATTCACAACATTCACGTACAGTATTTTTATTTCTTCTTTGCACTTATGTACTGCTTAATGGTTATGTTCTTCCCCCGCCGGGTTCTGTGTGGTGCTCACCGCCATCTATATCATATTAAATGGTCAGTATCTACTGCAGACGCGCGTTTCTCATTCAGTCGGCGGTGACTTCATGTAAACAGATCGCAGCGCTCCGTCTGCAAATGTAAAGTGAACGAGTAATACTTAGGTTGTTGTTTACACGTGTTGCTCTTGTTCCATTAGAGACAAAACACTACCCGTTGAACAAAGTCTAGCATTCCGCGCAATCTACCACTCTTTGATCAACAAACTCTAGAGCAGGATAGATGTAGACTACATCTTGGTGTTCAGTTAAAAATCCGTTTTTCTTACGTGTCCGCTTGTTTATTTGGCCACATGCTTCAATTTAATAAATTGTATTTTCACCACATGTTAGGTACTTAAATATTATTTTACCTTTAAACATGTAGCGGTTTATTACGAATACATACATTTATGTTACTGTCGAACGTAGCTTGATTCAAGTTAACATTTTTTAAAGAACCACTCTAAAATAAAGACTGGAAGCAATTAGACTTCGATTTCGCCAGCCTAATGTAGCTTACTATAGTAGCATCGATTTTATAGTCTTACATTTCTTTAAAAATCCGGTTGAAGTACTTCTCTCGCAGCTGATAAACGCTTCTGAAGAAGGTCAAGTGGCGTCCTAAATCAAGAGAACCTAAGCCTCAAATACGCCACGAAAGCACGTCCGAGAAACGAGATCAGAATACGTTAACATCTATTCCGTTGAAAGTATCACTTGCTTCATTCAAAATTAAGGATTAATGGAAGACGTTCTTATAATAACGACCATTTTGGTGCTTTCTTATTGAGATCGCAGACGCGATTTCCATATTCATCTAGGATTATCGAGAGAGATGAACTTACGAAAGATCGGAAGCCTCCTGTGAATTCTAAACTGTGCTTGAGCCGTATTACTTCACAGACATCAAGAGGAATTTACATAGAATGAACGGCGAATTCTCCACACGAGAGAAGCGATTGCGGAAACGACCTACAAGTTTCGGGCTTGCGTTAGTACGATAACGACCTTTTCGTCCCCGTCCATGAATCATCCTGTAGGAGGTGGCACACGGTAGCAAGCTCTGAGGCTGTAGGTAGAGTTGATGTCCACCCGGTCCCAGTCTCTCGCGGTACTCACGTCGTTAGTTTCAATGTGGAGGCAATGAGAAAAAATTAGCCACCGACCTTTGGGAAGGATCGGGGGAGGGATTCGTTAGCCGATACCCTCTGCGCAGCTGGCGGCGAATCTCAAACCCACACATACAAGTTTGTCGGATATTCGACCTCCGGTACTCACGCCTATAACTTCAAGATGGAGGCTGAGATGAGGCTGAGATGGCCCCGAGCCACCCGGGTCTTAGTCCGCGTGGCCTCCAGTTGGGCGCTTCAGCTTTTTGGTGGCAATGGCTCGATACTCTGGGCAAAGAGGGTGGGCTAGTCCCGACACTTTGTGAGTGGCGCTTAATTTGACTCCGGTGCTAGCCTGAAAAGATAGTACCCCCGGAGCTGGTAGTGGCTGGTCTCATATAGGTTTAATTGAGGAGGTACCCGAGAAGGGTAACTGCGTTTTTGCGGGATATGGATATCAGCGTGTCGGTGTAATTGTGCGCCGGCGGAGGCTGCGGATAAACGCAAAACCGTAGGTCCCCACCAGGGAGAGCAATCCTCCTGGTAGAAGTGAGAGTAGCCCACGCAAGGTGTATACTATACATCCGTGAATCACTCACGGAAATGCCTCTCGAAATGAAGTAATTAATTTTTAAATAAATATATGATTTATAATTGAATACTCTTCTTAATTATAATATGGAAGCAACAACAAAGGGATTAAAGCGATTCGGAAAAAGCAATATTTATACAAAATAACGTCGATGCGCTAAAAAGACAGTAAGACAGTCCAGTCAAATGGTAGAAAATAAAGGAAAGTTTTGGTGAAGTTTTGAAATTTGGTTCCTATATTTTTTGGGGGTTGGCTGAACACACATATCAGGTACGCCAACAAACATTATGTCCGGAAAAACCCGTTTTATGCAAAAAATAAAATATAACTCAAATATAAAAAAATATAAAAATAAATATAAAAATAATAATAATATAAAATATAAAAATAAATATAAAAAAATAACCCAAAAGCAATCCATTTTTCGTAAATAATGCTACTACAAAAAATAAAAGAAGATAAAATTATTTACATTTAATGTCATTAAGAATTTTTTATCGTATTGATGGTTTCGCCATGAGAGCACAGCAAATTTTGATGATATAAGTTGTGCTAGTGGTGCTAGGTATGCAAAAACTAGTCGTGCTAAATCAGCATGTACAGTACTCACCCATTCTCACCCATATTTTCACGAAAAATTACTCGAAAAGTACTCAAATTTTCCAAAACTTTTACGTATTGTACTAATTGCACTTATTTCAAAATCTATCTTCAAGGAATAGATGTCAGTCAGGAAAAATCTCTGTCTTTAATATTTTAGTTGTAGGAAAAGTCCGAAAAATGTTGAACTTTCGCAATTTTCGAAAATCGGGGTATTTAACGAACATGAAACCATTCTTCTAAGCGTCCTTCACACTATCCAACAACAAAATTTAATCAAAATCAATGATGCCAGTTTTTGAAAATCTGGAAAATGCCCTAGGGGCTTTATTTTTATGCACCTACCCACTAAAATTAAAATATCTATTACAAAATCAAGCGGCTGCGATATCAACCAAATCAATAGGGGAATATAAATTTTCGAGAAAATCGGCTGAGCGGTTTAGCTGCTAGTGTTGTTCACAGACGGACAGAAAGCTGGATGGACAGGCATACGGACGGACGGGCGGACGGACGGACGTTTTGCCGTCATTCGATTTTTCGATAAAAAGGATCCATCGTAAAACATGAATTCTGGCTACACTATGTTTTAGATGGTTTTTTTCTTTTAGTAACTGGCAACTCGCCAATTTTTCCATAGCATTCCATAACTTTCTCTCTTTCCGAAGCGAAAAAGGAAAATGGATTGCTTTTCAGTTATTTTGAAGAAAACTAAAAGTGTCGTGATTTTTATACTTTTTTGCATAAAAACGTTTTTGGGCACAATGTTCGTTGACAAACCTGATATTCGTGTTTAGAGACCCAAAAAACATGTAGAAAGCGAATATAAAACTAAACCAAAGCTTTCCGCTATTTGTCCTTTTTGAGTATCGTTTGACGGGACTAATAGATAAAATAAGATAATAGATTTTTTAAAATTTATTTCTGCCTGCTCGGCATTTCTGCCTTTCAGGAGTGTTCATAATACACAAATATTGCTCATTAACTTTTAGGGAGGGACATCCGCATGCGTTTTCTCCTTTCTCAGGGATTTGATAATTCATTGTATTAGACACAGAATTGAAACTGCAGATGTCAGTTTTTGGAGTTATTTGTGATTAATTTTTAAATGGTGTTAGTGGGTGGGATTTTAAGTAGCTTAGGGGGAATAGGTAAATGATTTAAGGTGGTCGAAGGGAGTTCTTAGGGAATCGTGATGTTATTCTCTTTGGTGAATTATACTTTTTACCAAGTTGGAATATTGTTGTACTGCGCGATTGGGGGAGGGATGAGAAGAATTCATGGGTCGTAAGATTTAAATAGTCGTTAATGGATGATATATTTAGTTCGTTTTGGATTTGCATGTTCCTTATGAACCAAGGAGCTTTAATGACCTTTCTGAAAAATTTATTTTTTATTACTATTATTTTGTTTACATTGGTTTGTGCGGCATTGTTCCAGATCGGGCAAGCATATGTGAGGGTTGGTCTTATTATTGTTTTAGAAATGATTAATCCGCAGTCAGTGCTAAGTGTGAATTTTGTAGTTATTATTGGATATAATTTAGATATTTTAGCACAAGCTGTATCTGCTATAGATTTATCGGATTCGATGGTGTGACGGTTAGCGTGCCGGACTGTCATACCCAAGTTCGCGGGTTCAAACCCGATCGAAGCCGTAGATTTTTAAGGGTACGAAGGAAAAATCCTTCGTACGCCTTCCGCGGAGGGGAAGTAAAGCCGGCTGGCCCATGTTGGTAGATTTACTTGCATGTAAAAGATCCTCAAGCCTAAATGACGCCTCTGAGCTATATTCAAATCGCCTGTTTCGTCGCCCGAGATAATACCTTCTTTCTCCGCTAGGTGAAAGGAGCATAGCAAAATTTGCGTGGAATTTGCGTGTTTGCCAGACGGAAGAGCGGGCCTGATGGCCCGAGTCTCACCACGTAAAATAAGGCATTAACTATAACTAACAACAACTATTTAATATGTTGCTTCCAGTTAAGTTTGGTGTCAGGAAGGTAGTACTCCTGAGTATTTAGCTGGTGTATTTGTATTCATCCATTCTACATTTTTGTTTTAAAAGCAGAGGAGTGGTGGTTCAAGAAGTTTGTGGAGAGTGAAAATTTTGGTTTGAGTTTTAGATATATTTATCTTTATTTTCCAGTTTGTGGCCCATTGGGAGAAATTATTTAGATGGGTCTTGATGTTGTCGAAGGCACAGATAATGTAATGAAGAATGAGATGTAAAAAGTGCTGTGTCATCAGCGTAAAGGGGAGTTTCGGTGTAGTCTGACTGTGGTAAATCAGACACATAAACAGAAAAAAGAAGTGGAGAAAGGCAAGAGCCTCGAGGGACCCCTGCATTAATTTCAAATCTGTTTGAAATTCTTGAGTTAATACGAACACAAAAATATATATGTTTTAGAAAACTTATTATTAGATGGAATAGATACTCGGGAGTTCCTAGTTGGTGCAGTTTGTACAAAAGGCCTTCATGCCAGAGTTTATCAAAAGCTTTCTCAATGCTAGGAAAACTGCAATTGTGTGTTACTTCCTCTGAAATGCGTTTGCTATGTTTTCAGCTAGTCGTAGTAGCTGGTGGGTGGTGCTATGTTGTGATCTGAATCTGAACTGAAAGTACGGGATGGCGCTAACTTTTTAAGATAATCTGCTTTGAATCAATTTTTCAAATACCTTTGTGATTGAAGGGAGAAGATTAGTAGCTTGTATTGGCTAGTAGCTGCGATTGGTTTGCCAGATCCGTCGGAGGTTATGTTTAATTTTAATTAGATTTAGCATATTCCTTGGAATCGGTTTTCTGCTATTAGTGAAAGGCCTTGCGAAAGGTATTATTGATTGTATTAAGCACTACTCATGTTCTGTGTAATGTTAGTTACCTGATTGTCCTGACCACTTATTGTTCGAATATATTCCGGATAATGAAGGTTTACTTCTAGTAGGTCTCTAAATTTATTCCAGTTGACGTGACCTTTCACGCCCAGTACGGTGTAGGGGACATTACACTCCTAGGAGTTTGGAGATTTGAGTTCTATGATGACCGGACAATGATCTGAATCTAATTCAGGAAGAACTGTGTGTGTTGTAGGTAAGTAGACGTTTTTACACACCATTATGTCTAAAATGTCTGGGATAATGTTACTATTGTACGGGTAGTGTGTAGGTTGCCATGATGCTATTATATCCAAGCTATTGTTAACTGCAAAAGATTGTAATCTAGCGCCTTGCTGGGTTGTGCAATTGCATCCCCAGGCTTGTTTTTTACTAGTAGAATAACGTTGGGTTGTTATTAAATATTTCTTTGTATTATTTTAGTGGGAATTGTTTATGCGGAAGTTTATAAGCAGCTATTATTAAATAATCTTTATTATCTATGGTTACGACAACTGCAAACTGTTTCTAGGTTGGATGTGTTGGAGCTAACTGACAGTTGATGCTTGATTCGGGTTCACAGTGCAATCAAAAAAGATAATAGATAAAGGAAAGAAAGAGAGGTATTGTTGCGAGATGAATGTTTTCATCTTGCGCGCTCTATCTCGTGGTAGAGTTCGGGCTTGTAGCGAAGAGATCGCTATAAATTGTGGTTTACTTCAGTCAGGTGGGATATACGGGGCCTGTCTAAAAAGTATCCGACCTTAATTTTTTCCGCGCAAAGTAGTGATTCTAAGGCGGCGCCACTGTGCACGGTGAAAGAAGGATCCTTAATGCGCATGCTTGAATTTTTTCACCGCGTTTGCTTGTGCCAGTCGCTGGCTGGTGGTCGCTAAGTAAGGTGCTGTTCGTAGTGTTTGTCGGATTTAGTTTTCTCGCAAGATGACTGAACGAATTGAGCAAAGATACTGCATCAAATTCTGTCAAAAGCTAGGTGATTCTCAAAGCCAAACAATTCGTAAGATTCAGCAGGTGTTTGGAGAAGATGCAATGGGTGTAATACAAATAAAGCAGTGGTTCAACCGATTCAAAGATGGCCGCACATCAGCCGAGAGTGAGCAGAGTGGCGCCAGGCCCCAAACTGCTCGCAAAGCAGCTGTTGTTGAAAGGGTGCGAAATTTGGTGATGGCAGATCGCCGATTGACAGTGCGGGAGATGTTCTCCGGCGACTCCGTGACGCAATTCGGCGCAAAAGACCAGACATGTGGATGACGAAAAACTGGCATTTGCATCATGACAACGCTCCTGCACATTCATCCCAATTGATCCACACTTTCTTAGCTTCTCTGGTTGTTTCCAAAATTGAAGATGTCACTGAAAGGATACCGTTTTGAGAGTAGAGAAGAAATAATGCGGAACGCGACGACGGAGCTGAACACCATTCCAAAAGAAGACTTCCAGAGGTGTGTCCAGCAGTGGAAGGATCGGTGGGCTAAGTATGTGGAAGCACAAGGGGCCTACTTTGAAGGGGATTAGGGTCCCAAATATGTCAAGTATTTGAAATATTTTTTCTGGCCAAAGGTCGGATACTTTTTAGACAGGCCTCGTATACATGTATATTAAAATACTTCTATATTCCTCTTTATAATTTTATCTCTATTATCTACTTTCCTAATAATATTGGATAGCTCAGATTTTCTTGTCATAATAGAGATTCAATGGCAACCATTCTCATTAAAATCTCTGAAATTTCAAAACTGTAAATACATGTATTTTTTACCTCTAGCGCCCTGTTTCGTAAAGCCTTTTTTCAAGTTTTGGCTGAGGTGTTAGTGATTTATAAGTTGCCAAATTATAATATTTCCCAATCATCAATAATACGAGAAATTATGCGCTCTTGTATCACCACTAGGCATTAACGTCTCGCCCGAGGAAAACTGCAAATCTGCACCCTGCCGAGGACACCCATAAATCAATTCTAGTAAAAAGTGACAATGAGATAAGAGGGGCCAAAATAAGATAAGGACAAGAAAAAATAGGTGAAATTCCCTGGAAACATTGATTTGCGTAATGGAAATGAATTGCTCAAAACCATTTTCTTTATGGGTATCAGATAGTTTGTAAAGGACATATTCAGTACTTGGTATTTGGTTCTTGCCTAACAGGAAAAAGTTTCCGTAAAACACGATAAAGGGAAATTTCAATAGAGGAAGCAATACAAACACATAATGGTAGTGAATTTAAATTACAACTTAAGAATTAAATTTTATGATTACCAAGATAATCCAGAAATCAACTACATTGCAAGACAATTGTTAAATTGTGCAATTCGTAAAAATAACTCATAAAAATGAGAAAAGTTATAATTAACATAGATAGTAATTCCTAGAATGATAATGATTCATTTAGACTACCTTATTGATTAAAATAAATCTTAGTATATTAGTAAAATTAAGACTGAAAACTGAAACGCATCAGAAGGGAACGCTGCAATAAATCAAAAGTTATGTAATTCCTCACTCTGTAGTTTGTCATTTCTAGAGGCAGGATTTCCATGCAAATGCATGTTTTTATTTAAGCTTTGTAGAGATTTCAAACTTTGTAAATATATGTTTCATGAAAAACTCGTTTAAAAATGAATACTTTTTCCGAGCAAGTTTGCATGTTTTGATGGTGGATGGAGAAATTCATGCATAATGCATGTTTGGACGTATTTTTTTTCAAATTAATACTGCATGTTTAGACTTTTATCTCACATATTAAGTACTTTCTCATCATTTCTCTCCACAATTTTGAATATTAAAACTGACGCTTATTTTGTTTAAATGGTATATTGATATTACATCCTGATAGTAGTCTCTGGTGCTTATTGTTGTACTACACATTTTAACCTTCCGGTACACTACTTGGAGTTTTGATGCGAGTACACGTGTGGTGAGCAACGATCGCGAAATGAATTATAAACGTACGCCATACGACACCGCAAAGGATAAGGAATATAAACGAAGCCAAAATTTGATATCCTTCGATTACTGACAATGGGAGAGGAAAATAATCAAAAACACTTGCGTGCAACAGAAGATTAACACAAGTTTCTTAATTGCCAAGTGAAGTATGAAATGGCTTCTCCTAAGGCTTTCTGTGCAATATTTCACAAACAAAGTATTGGAAAGAATGATTGTCTGGAGGACGGATGGAATTGTAATTTCTTGCAATTGCGGTAGTCTAATCACGGTGTAAGATATATATAGACCGGGAGCCAGCAAGAAAATCGACGTATGATAAGCTCAAAGCTAAAACTTTCTGACGAGTTAGCCATTGTTATGAGGAACAAGGAAACGCAGGTATGGCGGCCTGTAGGTGACGGCGTTGCGCTGCGCAATTTTTTAAATATGTCGAAAAAAATCAGCCATTGGGGAATGAGTACACAGCTGATTCTAGTTGTATATTGTTTGTTAGATAGCCAAAGTGGGAAGGAGTTGTATGCCATACCGAAGCGGCGTCTCGAACTGTCATTTTTTATGCCCGCTTGGATTACGAGCTGAAAGCTGTTTTAGTGATCTTCTGGTAGAAAATTATTTTTTATTGTCGATTATGTCAACGTCATACCGTTGCCGCCTTTGGGGCAAATTTTTTGAAGCAAGTTTGAGGCAAGTTTGAGGCTGGTGCGCTCGATCGGTTTGGGTCACGGCGTAAGATATACATTCTAAGAAAACATCTGAAACTGTGGCTATGACACAGCTTTACTAAACATTTCCTAGACATTTTTATAACTAACTAGCCATTTTTTAGCTTTAGACTTTACCAATTCCACCGTGAAGCGACAATTCACTGACTTGAAATTAGAAACCTGCTGGCCACAGAGCTGTCGAATGCATCACGACCAGTCACGACCTTGCCAAATGAGACACAAAGATCGCAGTGCTTATATGCGAGAACTGTAAGAACTAGCCTCACATAAGCTTCAGTTTTAGACTGGCAGTGAACACACCTATATATTTTACACTGTGAGTCTAATCTTGCTGCAGAAATTATATAATTCGAAATACTGAAACTCTGAAACGGATAAAACAATGCCAATGAAATAAAAATAAAACAAAAAACAAAACTTTATTTTTGTTGAAGTGAAAATAATTATTTTCGGCTTACTATTAATACTATAGCAGTTTTGAGATTTGTCTGAGGTTCAAGAAATTCTTTTGTAGAAACTGTTTGGTAAATTGTATTTCAATAATTATTGTTTGTGGTAGTATGCATATTCTACAAACATTTTTCTCACATTCCAGAATTTTACCTCTATTATTTTTAATATTATTGAAAATAACTGTTAATCGTGGCGTATTTCGTATATTCGTGGCGTATATTTTATTTTAATTTCGTTTGAAGTACTAGTAGCATCGCTTTGCTTGCAAAAAGGATAAGTTTATCAACAAGAGAAAGTAGTGCGACAAAATAAGTCAGTCAAAATTTGAGTAAAATTTGTTTCAAAACATAGTAATTTGTAGCAAAATTCTCATACCCGTCTTCAGCAATATATAGCTCTAGACAATTTGAATTTATTTATGTAGATTAAATGTTCTAAAAAGTTTCAAGTGGGCCAGCACCTTGCATATACTTCTCATAGTGACAGAGCTAGCAACTGGAAGGAGACCACGTCCCACTAAGTTCAAACTTTTGTTACTGAGGCAACATTGAAGCTTGTAACAAATCCATAATAATACAAATGTGTAATATATATATATATATATATATATATATATATATATATATATATATACATATATATATACATATATATATACATATATATATATACATATATATACATATATATTTATACATATATATATACTAAAACGTTATGTATTTCGCAGGTAATATTTGTGTGGGATGAAATAACTTTGTTGAGCCAAATGCTGAATAGTACACCTTTGATAAGAAACAAATATGAATTGTATTTCGGTGTCGAATCGGTGATCAATACAAATCATGGGCACCTCTTATTTGCTGCCCGTCTTGTGTAACATTACTTATTGGTTGGCTCAGCGGAAATTCGCGATATATGCTTATTGCAATTTCCGTGATATGGACGGAACCAAAGGACCACTCGACGGATAGTTATTTTTACATTAACAAAGTTGCTGGAATCACAAGCAAGACCAAGAAGACCATTCAATATGGCAACCTCTCTTCAGCTATCAGGTGTGTTCCTCACAGCGACAACTGTCCAATCCCAGCGCCATCGGACAAATGGAGTTTGCATTCGCAAAACTGTGGCGATTAAGATGTAAACGTAGGTATAACTCGACCAAGTTGAGAATGATGTTTAGAGGAGCGCGCCACTGTTAGTGTTTACAGCCAAAGCGACAGAGACAGAGATATAAGGATACTCCACTCAAAAAAAATGGTGCCATGCCAAACTGTTGCGGGAAGAAAGCGCAATATATTTCGTCACAAATCTGATATCTTTCTAATGAATATGTTAGCTGTATTTGGGCATAGTTGAACTATAGACTGTCTCTTAAGTAAATTCTTAAGTAAATGTGTTCAAGTTCCATATGATTTTCAAACAATCGTAATGTTTATTCAAAGATACACGTATAATGATTCACTTGGCTACGTTTCGGAGACTAGATGTCTCCATCATCAGGCCTTTAAATGTAATATAATGTTACTTTGTTACATGATGTCAATCATAACATGAAGAGTATAAAAATGTATTTGGACGAAAGAAGAAATTTATTCTTTTCTTATTTTTCTGCTTGCTCAACTCAGACCACTCCTACTTCTTAGGGAGTAAGGACATGAATTTTTCTAGGTCTCAAGAATTCTGAGAGGGGTAGGATAACTTTATCAGTGAGAAGGGAGGATAACTTTATCAGAAAGAACAGCTGGACGACTTTTGAATTTTCTACTAAATTTTATTAATATCGAATTATAACTTTGTGCAAACTGATTGCATTCAAGATTATAATTCATCGAAGGGTAATTTTTTATAAATAGTGATTCGAGGACTAGTCTCGAACACCAGATAGGTTCTGTAGCTGAAATTGTGAGAGTTGGGGGTAATCTTCCCTCACTGGATAATGAGATCCGGCGCCGACTAACGCGTCGGATTGCGGGTTTTCCCCATTCAGGTACCTCCCAATAGCGAGGCGCCTTCTCAGGCGGGACACGTTCTAAGTTCCCAATGGGTCTCCCGACATGTGTGGTGGTGTGGTGCATGTAAGTGTGTGTATAAGTAAGGGGTGAAGGTTAGGACAAGGAAGATCGCGCGCAGTCCGCGAGTCGTTTGTTATGGTTCTGCTCCGGCATCCTCCTAATGTTAATCGGGCAACCCTCAAAATGCTATTGATCAGAGGAGCCAGCCACTAGAATTCTCCTGCAGACAGACGCTGAGTTCGATCTTGTCATGTCGCTCATGCCGAATCCTGCCGCCGTCGGGACTCAAACCCTAAGATCTCCCTGTCAAAGACACCGCAGGGACGTCAGTTGATGTCCTGAACCCTCTCAGCCGGTTTACGAAGAATGGTCTTCCAATACTGCAAATATTATGCGCAGTTCTTTCTTCATTAAACTGCTTGACACTGTACATTATATGTTTTCAATTCCACTCCATAAATAAAATTTATTTTATTTGCTATAGAGGCAACCAAAAGATTATCCTATTGCAAATCATTGGATATTTTTCTTTTAGCTTTTTGAAACTTTGAACTTTTCTCTACCTTTACAAAATAGATGTTAGAATGATAGAAAATTTTATTACCCATTAAAGAACAACTTTCTGCACCTTTCTCTAAATAAACCGTTTTTACAGAATATGTGATAGAATATAATACTCTCAATTAGCACAACGATTAAATGATAACAACGATGGCGGTGTGAATAACCATAAGTAATGTAGAATCCCTAAAATACATGCAATAATCCGCTTCACCCCTCAAAAATTCAAGATTTCAAAGTCATTATAAGAAGATGCGAAGTTTAACGCACGGGACGCAACGCTGCGGCACGCTCCGTGAGAGAGGGCACCGCTAAAACTGTTTATCTTGGCCGTCCAAAACACCTAGCTGTCTGGGAGGCAACTCCTCGAGTCGGCTGCATAAACAAGAGAAGCGTCCTTCCCGTCCCGTCCACCGCGGAGGTGACAGCGGAGCAGCGATTGCGAAGACGAGGAAATCCGGTGCAGGGGCGGCGCGGGGGTGGCGCGGGGGCCGACGCCCGCTCGGCCGAGTGACAGCTGTCTCTCGTAACGCGAAGCAATTACGCAGATTGCGCTCATTACACAGCTCGCCGGGAAGACGGCGCGGTGGCAATGGCGCCCGTTCGCAGCGGAGAGGTGTGCGCCGTCTGAAGCGCATCACGTGCCGTGCTTTGCAGGGAATTACGGGATGAAACTGGTAGTGGCACATTCGAAACCTCAAATCTCGGAAGAGTTGTTTCTTTCTCTCTCCATTTCTCTTTCTCTCTCCATTTCTCTTTCTCTCTCCATTTCTCTTTCTCTCTCCATTTCTCTTTCTCTCTCCATTTCTCTTTCTCTCTCCATTTCTCTTTCTCTCTCCATTTCTCTTTCTCTCTCCATTTCTCTTTCTCTCTCCATTTCTCTTTCTCTCTCCATTTCTCTTTCTCTCTCCATTTCTCTTTCTCTCTCCATTTCTCTTTCTCTCTCCATTTCTCTTTCTCTCTCCATTTCTCTTTCTCTCTCCATTTCTCTTTCTCTCTCCATTTCTCTTTCTCTCTCCATTTCTCTTTCTCTCTCCATTTCTCTTTCTCTCTCCATTTCTCTTTCTCTCTCCATTTCTCTTTCTCTCTCCATTTCTCTTTCTCTCTCCATTTCTCTGTCTCTCCATTTCTCTTTCTCTCTCCATTTCTCTTTCTCTCTCCATTTCTCTTTCTCTCTCCATTTCTCTTTCTCTCTCCATTACTCTTTCTCTCTCCATTACTCTTTCTCTCTCCATTACTCTTTCTCTCTCCATTTCTCTTTCTCTCCATTTCTCTTTCTCTCTCCTTTTCCCTTTCTCTATCTCCTTTTTTCCCCATCTCCTTTCTCTCTCTACTTATCTTTTCCTCTTATCTACTTCCCTTTCTCTCAATCTACCTTTCTCTTTCTTTATCTCTCTCCCTTTCTTTCTTTTTTCTAGCTTTCTCTTTATTAATTTATTTACCGTCAATAGTCGTTATATTTCATGTGGCTTTTAGGGAGAATGTGTATTGGCTGTCTAAAAGAAACCAAGAGATCCCAGCATTTTTGTTCAATGGATGAAAGGAAACCGGGCAAAATTTCCGATCGAAAAGGCTCTCAAAGGCCCAGAACCATTTTCCAACATTTGTTTTAGTCATATTCAATTTTTGTAACTATACTGTACGAATGACCTGTAACTGAGCAGTGGGAGTTAACATCAATAAGACAAAATAATATATACAACAACAAAATTCTTCCTTTATTTTCACAAAGTTATACCACGAAACCAAAGGAAATAAACACTGCATCGAAATGGGGTTCAAAACGTACACAGTAGACACCTGGAAGTACATGTTTAATAATCTGAATCGCTGTCTCTCAGTTGTTTTCTAAACTCTGCTAAGATGTGGTGTGATTTAATCGTGGTGAAATTTTTCTAAGAATGGAATTGACTGTTGTAGAATTAAAAGGGGTAATTCATTTGCACACTAAGTTCACAATGACATGTGAGATATCTTGACAGACTTGAATATCGAAATCAAAGGTCACATGCTATTATAGACCGTTTTCGTGAAAGGCAACGGTCACACTCAAATCGTACGAGGGCAAGGTGAACGCATCATTGTTCTGGCAGTGAAAATTAAGACATGAACATGTTCCCAGCCGTGGATGCGGACCTGGATAGAGCGAAAATGTCGCCGAATGATGTCTTGGGGTGTCCAGACATAGATTCCAAGGTAGGGGTGTTTAGTGATTACATTCTGTATCTTTTTAACATGTTTTACCCACTGAAACAATCTAGAAAGTTAACATCGCCTTGGTTAACAAATTCTCTAATGACATTAATTAGACTTAAAAACAAGCTCTAGACCAGCCGCACGCTACTTGCCCGCATGGAAAGTCCGGCGCCCTTGTAAGCACGGGCAACTTCACCTGAATACCCTCTCATTTCCCCCTCAAAATCCAGAAAGGGGTGAACACGAGCAAACCGAATCGGTGCGAGGTATGAAATAGAGGGTACATACCAAAATATGTTTGCCAGATTTGTTCTATCAAACATCCCAGATTTGAATGATTGTTATATTCTTTACTTTTAAATACTATTTTTTTGCCTTTTAAAGTCAGCCTTGTGGAAACATTTTTGCCAAGTGGCAAGAATATGTTTGAAAGTCGAATTCTTTCTATGTTTTCGTTTTGTGTTATATTTTATTAAACCATTCAGTTATTTGTGAAAATAGCAATGCGATATATTATGCATAAATATCTACAAGTTGACAATTCTTGCTTTCAGAAGGGCAGCACTTTTAACAAACAAGAATCTTTTTTCAAGATCCAAACCTGAACGCAGGAAGTGAATGTAATCACTGCCCTCTTAAGACATATTACGAAATCAAGATACTTTCGATTTAAAATGTTTAATTTCTCTCTCAATTGACAATTTAAAACCTGACTGATGCATTATTACATTTTAATGGATCATTTCTGTTCTAGTAGAGGAAATGAGAATTATCAAAGGTAAATTTGGAGCAGTAGCTGTCAAATGGTTTCTTTAAAAGACTGCCATGGGCCAAACACCCAGTGATGTACAAATATCCCGGAGGTATTTGTACCATCCTTACTTTTAAAGCTCGCGCCAGTTTCTCGGGGCGCAGTGCCGCGAGCTCTAGTAAACTAATTACCTTGCTCGCGCCCTTGACACGCCTGTTCTACGCAGATTTTGCATTGCTCGTACCGACGCTAATTGGGAGCGTTATGAGAAATTGCGCAACGTATGTAGTCAATCGATTGAAGAAGGAAAACGTAATTACTTTCAGTCAATTCTGAGCAATAGTAGTTAAAATGTTTTATGGTCCAAACTGAGAGCATGTGGTGTTTCTCTCCTCCCCCCTCGACAATCGTCTAACAATGATTCACATCTTTTGACTGCCCCAGATTTGATTAATAATTTCTTTGCAAATTCTGTTCCTCTTACTAGTTAATTGTTATAAATCTTTGATACAACTAAAGCTGGATTTTGGAGTCGTAGCTTATAGTTCTTCCAGCAATCATTTACTAAGAACATTAAACCCTATAATCAATTCTGCATGTCGCCTACGTTTGGGTGCCTTCAGGACCAGCCCATGTACTAGTCTCCTAGTTGAAAAAAGCCTCCTTCCTTTAGACCTCCGTAGAAAGTTCCTATGCCTAAAATTTGCTTATTGTACTCATTGTTGTCCCCCAAATTCAACACTCAATTATATCTGTAACCTCTCCAAGTCCTTCCAATATGTAAATCATCCTAACTATCCTAAATCGCTGAGTGTTAGACTTGCTATGTACCGTGATGAACTTGACATTGAATCTCATGATATCATGAAGAGGAACTCAACCCTCTTCCCCCTTGGGATCATTTCTCCCTGTCAATCAATATGGTAGCTACAAAATTTACAAATCGCGATATCCCAAAACCTATACTTAAGCAACTAATCCTAGAAATTAAGCAAAAATTTGTAAACCATAGCCAATTTTTCACGGATGGATCCAAGCAACAATCAAGATCTAGTGGAGCTGTTATTTCCATTAACTCACCCTTTAAGTATTTGTATCGCCTCCCGGATTTCTATTACATATTCTCATGTAAAGCTTGGGCTATTATTAAAGCTATTGATATTAGCATCCAAAGACCATCTAACTCACATATTGTTATTTTTTCTGACTCACTATCTGTTATATTCTCTGTCCGCAACCGACATTCCTTAAATCTCCTAATTCAAGAAAAGCGTCATCATACCTTCTTAAAAGGATACCGCATTACAATAGCTTGGCTTCCTTCTCACATAGGCATCCAGGGAAATGAAGAAGCGGATGCAGCAGCGAAAGCAGCGATCTCTCTTCTCGTAATTGAAACTGAAGCTGGCGGCTCGCTTCCTGACCTTAAAAATTATCTCTTATTTGCGGTTAAGAAACTTTGGGACAGAAACTGGAAAATGTAGAATTGGGAACTTTGAAAATATTGTTCTAAAGGAAGAAAATCGAAGAATTACCCATCACGTCAAATAGACTTAACAGAAGACATCACGTGGTTATAACCAGACTGCGCATAGGTCTTTTATGCTCAGACATAGCTACTTGATGAAGAAGACTATTCCTGATCTTTGCCCAAATTGCAATGTCCCAGTATCGACTGAGCGCCTCATTGTTGATTGCTATGCAATGACGACTGACAGAAAATCGCATCATTAATAGTGATCTTCATTCCATCTTCAACTCCTATTCCGACCACATAAAGATTATTCATCTTCTTACGAAATTTAACTTGATAAATTGTATTTAAAAATTAAGTGCTTTATGATCCATGTAATTGTATGTATGTTTGTGTTTGTAACCTTTGTAAGCATTTGTAGATATTGTATTTTCGTAACTGTGGTCGCCAATGACCTAGCTGTTTCTAGGACGACCTAAAATAATTTTTTTAAAAAATTAAGAAATCTTGTTCTCAAAAAATCATGATTACTTTCTGCTCTGATTTTTCGACAACAGTGTTTTATATTTTTCTAATTTTAAATTAACGAACACTATGTATTCATAATAGTTCACGACATCGTATAAAAAAGATTAATCCCGTTGCGTTATTTTTTAACAAGTCTCATAATTATGTTATTATTGACCATAACATATCGTAATAAGGGTTTGCTCATTGGAATCTCTTATTAAGCTTCATAATGAGGGGAAATAGTCACAAACATATCTGATGCCAAATATTACCCTTCTTGGAATTGCCTGTATTTCACTTTTATATCACTCTCGATGTGAGACACTACTCTCAATTTCCTCTGGTTTGCTATCATTTGAAGATTATAATATTCCTGGGTAAAAATCAATTATTGAATTGAAATTTTTTTAATAGTTATTTATGTCACGACTCCTCTAAATGAGTCCTGAAAGACTAATAGAGAACGAGTTATATTCAATGGATTACTGTGTGAGGTTACGTTTCTTTGATGCCTTTGACCTCAACATTTTTGTTTTTTAAGGCCCTAGAACGCTTTGTTTATGAGTTATTTAACGATGTATATCCAAAAATCCTGACATGACTTGCGAGTTGTATTTGATATGAATATTTGGATGCATTTTCTAAAGAAATGCTTCATATTTTAAAGTCAATGGGAAATTCTCTTTCTTTGGAAACTTCATTTATAAAGACTTGTTGCGTGTGAGAGCCGCAAAGGGAAGGTATACTACTGAAATAATATAGGTGCAGATATTTTGAATAATGATAAAGATTCTTGATTTAATACATGATTAAAATGTGATTAATTTTTGACCGATGATTCGTCCATTGATCACCAATATATATTTCATAAATAATATTCGCGAATAAGTATGCATTATTTTTTCGTACAAATAGAAAATCTACAATAACAACAATCTTGTTGCGATCATACTAATATTTTTAACGATTTACAACGGGTTACAAATTCAATTCCAAACAAAAATTGTTCAATAAAAAACTAATTTTAATCCAAAACTGAAAACAAAGATGCCTTCTTTAGTTCTTTCTCAAATCAATAATTTTGTGTCTGTAATTCTACAACTTTAACTATCATGTCCGTTTATCAACGTAGTGAAATGACACACACACACACACAAGCACACACATCTACACACTAATTGTACGAGAACTGGTTGACATATGAATTCTTCTTTTTGTGAAGCAAACATCAGAAACGCACGTCACAAAGCACAAGTTTTCAAACATAAAATTATTTCCGTTTCTTTTAAACTTATATATAACTATTCTTAAAAACTGATCGTGAGAGAATGTTTTGTTCCTAATATTCTCCTTGTCAACGACCAAATTTCTGATTCGTAATTTTATCACAATGTACAACGTTGACACACAAAAAAGGTGTGATGAGGTATGCGCTGAAAAGACAATGGAAGTTAAGCATATTAGCAATGATGTAACATAATTAATCACTGTAGAATTTTCTTCACCAGCAAATCATCTATTATTTGCATCACAGAGTGATTATTTCTTTTGTGAGAAACATACTGCGCGCTGCTTAAGTTTTTTCAAGCTGCTTTATCCCTAACGACGATGCGTAACCTACAGAGCTTAATGCGAGTAATTGTCAAGAATGCTGTTCTCTAGAAACCACCAGTTTCTTTTCCAGTATTATGCAATATTTTATCTTACATACAGTCAAGGTAACTACAAAGTCACGTGGATGAAATCAACATTCCTCGATAACACTTCCGCCCAATAATATGGTGAAGTAAACACAACATTTTATTAACATTCATTCGTAGTTCGACAGCGGTCGAGGCAACAACTACTGCTGCGCTCTATCAGCTTATCGATATACCACATCTCCGAACCAAAACATTTCAGTATTATCATTATCTTACAGTGTTATTTAAAGTGCTATCAGTGCTGAAAGCAGTGTACAGTGTTTTTCTGGCCGGCCTGCCGGCTGGCTCGACGCATCTACATGAATAAAGCTGTACCATCCAATCTCAAGATGAATCCGTCACCTAACCTCCAGGAGCAACCCACGAAGTCGTACGCCGGAGCCGCCAATACTGTGAGTTTTCCATCAAAAGAACAATCTATACTACTGGACGCATGCGAAAATCTAACTGTCAAAGACTATATAAGTAAACTAACCGAAATTGTTCCCCCCAGTGCCATTACTTTTATATCAAGAATATCCAATAATAGAATATGTGTGTTTCTGAATTCCAAGACCAATGCTGATCTTATAACAAACAAATACCCTACTCTGATCATTAAAAATACAACTGTTAATGTGAGACCCCTAATTAACACACTCAAAAAAATCATAATATCAAATGTATACCCATTCATTCCAAACGAGGAAATCATAAATATTTTTAAGAACCATGACATTAAAACTGCCTCCAGTATATCTTTCATCAGAGCTGGCCTGTCTGACCCCAATCTCAGTCACATTATGAGCTTCAGAAGGCAAACTTTTATCCAACCTGAAGAACTTCACAAACTCCCTCAGCCATTGAACTTCACAAACTCCCTCAGAAATTGTATATGAAGGTACTCCATATAGAATCTTTTTCTCTGCTGAAAACATCACTTGTTTCAATTGCAAAATGGAAGGCCATACTGCTAGTAACTGCCCCCAAAATCACCACAAAGAGAATCGCCTTCTGGATTCTACAAGTACAAATATATCTTCAAACCCCACAAATCACATTGAAGTACAACCTATCACAGTTGACTCACCCACTGCCTCCCCAACCAGTGACCCTATAAATTTCCCCCCCCTTCTTAAGAGAAGCCTCCCAAATGAATCCTCCTCCCCCTCTGAAACAAACAACAATGCTAATGACAGCCACAATGAAGACAACAATGTGAAAAAGACAAAAAAAGAAACAGAAAAAGTCTTCTGCAAAACAAGATGAAACGGAACAAGACAGTAACCCTGGTACTACTCTTGAGGACATGCTCAGTCCAACTAAAGCTCTGTTCGAAAAGAACAAAAACTGTTTTCCACTGTCAGAAAACCAACTCCATCTACTACTTGAAAATGCTTTGGGCTCTGCTGACCCTCTTACCATTGTCAAAGATTATTCCAATGACATCCCAGCCGTCATAAAAATGCTCAACGACATCCATTCTGTACTAAATGACAGAGTTATCAAAGGCAGAGTTACCAGACTAAAGAAAAAGCTGTTAAAACACATACCAGAATCAGATACATCCGACTCAGAATCTAGCATGGAAAACAATCTGACACTGAATTATTTTTAATACAAACCTCATGATAAACACCAACCTGCCATTATTAAATAAAATTCAAACAAACGAAGACACTTCTAAGGAATACCACTGGACACCATTGTTGACCTGATTATCCACAACCATTATACAACAAATTTGACTCGGCCAATATTTGTCAGCAAGAATCCAAAAAGACTTACCAACAAGATAATGAAGAGAATGTTGTGGTGGCTACTACAAAATGTAACCACCACAACAGAAATATCTGAACCTAACCCTTCTCAAAGCTAAAATGAACATTCTACAATGGAATGCAAATGGTTTCTACACAAGATATGAAAGGCTACAATTACTATGCCAAAATTACAAGCCCGAAATAATCTGCATTCAGGAAACTAACTTCAAGGCAAACACCAAAGGTAAATTAAAAGGTTTCAAATGCTACAACAAAAACCGTCACCACTCCAATATAGCTAGCGGTGGTGTTGCCATTTTTGCAAAAGAATACTTGCCTGCAGAACAAATTGACATACAAACAGAGATTGAAGCTGTAGCTATTAAAATCCAAGCCCCAGTGACAATCAGTATATGTAATATTTACCTTCCGAATAGCCACTCTCTCAATGCTAATGAAATTAAAGATTTGATTAAACAACTTCCAAAACCTTTTATCCTACTTGGCGACTTCAACAGCCATAACACAATATGGGGATCAAACAAATCCGACACAAGAGGACGCCACATGGAAAATATTATTGATGAAGAGGACCTAATTATCTTGACCAACGGACAACCCACTCATTTTAACATGAGCAACGGACATCTTAGTGCAATAGACCTTACCTTATGTTCCACTGCAATTGCCCCAAAATGCAACTGGGGTGTTCTCGAACAGCTACACGACAGTGATCACTTCCCAATACTCCTGTATGTGGACTGTCCCCACAGTATTCCTAACAGCTTTGCACGATCTCTCAAATGTAATTACGACAAAGCAAATTGGGAACAATATAAGAAATGTATCAGCAAGCTCTTAAATCAGCAAGATATATTTGAAGAAAACGACGATATCGACCGTATCATTCAGTCCTTCTCAAATGTCATAACAATAGCTACATATGAATCCATTAAATACACCAGGCCTACAAATAAGACAAGATCAGTTTCCTGGTGGAACGACGAATGCGGTGACGCAATAAAAAGATCCAAAAGAGCTTTTAACAAGTACAAAAAACACAACACCTTAGAAAACAAGATTGAGTACAAAAAAATGAGAGCGAAGGCAAGAAGGATCATCAAAGAAAGCAAGGCTAAATCTTGGACTGTCTTTGTATCATCTATTTCAGCATCAAACAACATCAAAGACTCCTGGAATAAGATTAATGCCATAAAAGGAAGCAAATTGTACAATTCAATTCCATTCCTACAGAATGACAACAAAAGTATTACAGAACCTTACTGCATCGCAAACATATTGGCCGATAAATTTACAAAAAATTCCAGCTCTCAAAATATACTGCTGATTTTCTTGAGTATAAAGCAGAAGAAGAAAAAGAAGAGATTACATTTAACAGCAATCAAGACACCGGTTCTCAATATCATTTAAACAACCCCATCTCCCTAAAGGAACTCACCTCAACTATTGACAGTACCAAAAATTCATCGCCAGGCCCCGATGGAATCCCCAATATACTCATTAAACAATTACCCACAGAGGGAATTGAAACCCTTCTGAAAATATATAACTTAATCTGGACTAAGAACATATTTCCTAAAGTATGGAAAACTGCAATAGTAGTTCCAATACCCAAACCTGGCAAGGACAGATCAAAAAGTGAAAATTACAGACCTATCGCATTAACGTGCAACATGTGCAAAATTTTTGAAAAAATAATTAACTCACGACTCAGGTGATTTCTCGACTTTCAAAAAATTGTATCCAATAACCAATTTGGCTTCAGATCAAACTACTCAACCTTAGCTCACGTGATAAGCATACACACGCATATACAAGAAGCATTCTCAAACAACCAACATGTTCTAGCCATCAACTTAGACATTGAGAAAGCTTATGACATGGTATGGATACACAGAATTCTAAGAAAATTACAGCAGATTGGAATCGGAGGACATATGTTTCAATTTATCAAAAGTCTTATGAAAGACAGGACCATACAAGTGAGAATCAACGGCTGCCTCTCTGAAGAAATGAAGATAGAAAACGGAGTACCCCAAGGATCCGTATTGAGCGTCACACTCTTTCTTCTTGCAATTAACGATGTAGACGCAAATATTGAAGCTCCTGTGTTTACAAGAAAATATGCAGATGACATCACCGTTTTCTGCAAAGGCAAATCTATCTCCTCAAGCCAACAAATCATGCAAGCTTCCTTAAACAGACTCCATGAATGGACCCAAAGAACAGGATTCAAATTCTCGGCCCAAAAAACAGAATGCATACTATTCGCCAAGCACAATGAAGAGAATCTGCCTACACTTAGGCTCGGCGATCACAATCTGAAGTACGTAGAGAGAACAAAAATATTGGGAATGCATTTTGACGCAAAAATGTCGTGGAAAAGTCACATACAGATCTTGTCAGACGAATGTAAAAAAAGGCTCAACATACTAAAATGCCTTTCACACAACAACTGGGGCGCAGATAAAATCTGTTATTACTAACGTATAAAACCACAGTAAGAGCTAAATTAGATTATGGATCTGTAATTTATGATTCTGCCCGATGGAACGACCTCAAGAAACTAGAAGTTATACACAACCAAGGCCTAAGAATCAGTACCGGTTGCTACCGCACAAGCCCCATCGGAAGCATCCTAATTGAATCCAACGAACCAAATCTAGCACATCGCAGAAATACATTAATGTTGAAATATGCCATCAATGCTGCTGCTTCAATCAACCCAATAATACTTCACGATGTTTATCCAGTCAAGATACATTCCCCTATATGCAAAAATTAAAACACTTATGCAAGAAATAGGCTTCCAGATAACACCAACAGAAAAGACAAGAATACACAATATTCCTCCGTGGACAATACCAGAAATACTAACCAAATCAGCTTCATCTTCTGCCGAGGATCCAAACCAAACAACAAAAGCCCGGGATCTACAACCTGCTGAACCCACCAGTGGAAATTACAACCCTCTCCGTATATATGCCTACGGAATAAAAAATGAAAACGAAACCTATTCATTTATCTCTACGCAGGAAACCAAAATTAAACATCAACTTCACTCTTTCTGCAGTAAGATCACTGCAGATATGTGCTCACTAATGTTAGCATTCAAACTGGCTAACCAAACAAACCGCAGCCAATTTATAATTTATTTATTTATTTAATTACCCACAACAGGGCAAAGCCCCAATTACAGTAGGCATTACTAGGATAAATATACAAAACATACACAATAATAAAAAAGAGTTTCAAATGATATAACAAAACTAAATTACAGAAGTCCAATTACAAGAATACATCATTTTGCAAAATTGATAAAACATAACACACCAGTAAGATAAACAAAAATGGAAACATATCTTCAAAACAGCCATTACAAAAAAGGAACAGAAATGAGTATAAAAAATGAAAATAATACAGAAATGGAAAACGCATCTACAGAATAATCGGAACATAATAGCGAGCAATATTTAACACAATAAATCCACATTCAGTGATCATTCAATATTTCATTTAATTTCTCTTTATATTTTAGCAAAGAAAAACTAAAGTCTAAATCCCACACTCTACTGAATTCATTGAATTTTGAAGACATTCTCAAGAGTGGTGAATATTTGTGAGATGTTGTATTTGGTTTATTGAAATATAATAAGTCTCGTCCTCTTAAATTTGATACTCGTGCATTAAATGACAATTGTGACAGCGATTCACTGCTATCTGATAGACCATTAACTATTTTAAATAAGAACAATTGTTCAGCAAAGACTCTTCTATTGAATTCTTTAACTAAAATAGTATAAGCAACTTCATAAGCAGATTGATTGAACTTTTTGTAGTATAAATACCTTGAGAATCGTTTTTGAATTTTTTCAATTTGGTTACTTAGTGATATGCAATGAGGAGACCAAATAACTGAAGCGTATTCCAATCTGGCGCGCACAAGACAATTAAAGAGGAGTATTAAACGTGAGGTGTTATTGAAATTTTTGGAATTTCGAATAATAAAGCCAAGATTTTTAATGCATTATTAGTTATATTAAATATGTGTTTATGGTAAGTCAAATTATGTTGAATAGTAACATCTAAGTCTCTTACAAAATATACACGTTCTAATGATTCATTATTCATTGAGTAACTTGTTCTTAGATATGCTTTATTTCGTGTATAAGTAATGAAACAACATTTTTTAATATTAAAGTACAAATCATTCTCTACGCTCCATCGGTAGACGTTATTAATTTCAGCTTGCAATTTGTTTGAATCATTTTCATTTTCAATTGATTTATAAATTTTCAAATCATCAGCAAAAAGTAAACATTTTGAATATTGAATTACATTAGGTAAATCATTGATATAAATTAGAAATAATAGAGGTCCGAGATTTGAACCTTGAGGCACTCCAGAATCAGTTTTATAAAGGCACGATTTGTGTAGATGAAATTTAACATATTGCTCTCTAATTGTTAAATACGAATTCATTAAGTTCAACATTTGTTTTGAAAATCTGAAAAAAGAAAGTTTAGATAAAAGATTTTTGTGATTAATCTTGTCAAAAGCTTTAGAAAAATCTGTGTAAATTGTATCAACCTGAACTCTACGGTCTAAATTGCTTGAAACATACTGCAGAAAATTTACAAGATGTTCAATCTCGCGAACAATTACAAGGAAACTCGCCAGCAGGGTGCAGCCTCAAATTGTCTTTCCCCCGCGCGGCCAACATTCTTCGGCTGCCCCACCTTCAAAGTTTCTCACGGCTCTAACACTTGTATACAAAAACATAAGAAATGAAACACAGATGTTCAGGGAACAAAACGATTCTCGTCAAGCCCTCTGGCCGCAAGCACCGAACCGCCGCGTACTTACTGTAAGCCGGGGAAGGGGCGGCAGGCTCGGCCTCCCCCGGCGGGCGCGCGGCCCTCAAGCCATTAGCCCTTTACCTGCTTTTCTCAGACTTCGGCGGCCAGACATATTTACAAACATTCCAGATATCGCTACGTGCCTCCCGCCCCAATACTGGCGTTAGTATTGCCGACTACGAGCGCATCTGCTAGGCAGCCGCGCCCACGCCCGCGCCCGCGCCCCGCCTTTACCGCCCTTCCAACCAGCATCGCGGTTCCCGTGAGAAAATACCAAACCTTGCTAATGAGATGCAGCCATCGCGGGCACAACCAGTGCAGCCCATCGTCACGTGACACACTTCAAAACATAACAACGAATAGCGAGCATTTCTTGTGGCACACTACGTCTCACTGTACATCATAGGCTAGCTGCAAATGTCACGTGACTCTCCCTCCTCTGCTTTTGGAAACATACGCTTCAATAAATACGGCAACTTCGCTCCCACGCGCCACTGTTATGTCGAACTATCAGTCAATTTCGCTGCTACTACGCAGGCACTTCAATGTCATTTCTACTATGTGAAACGGCTATGTCAAACTTCTAAGTCATTTCTACTCTGCTGCTACTACGCAGGCACTTCTAAGTCAAACTACTATACTGCTGCTACAATTACTGCTCTGTTCACTACTATGTGAAACTACGCAGTCACACTTCTACGTCAAAACTCTACTACTGCGCAGTCACTCTTCAGTCAATCTCACTGCTACTATTACGCAGTCAATCTTCAGTCATCTCACTGCTACTATTACGCAGTCACTCTTCAGTCAATCTCACTGCTACTTCTACGCAGTCACTCTACGTCAAACTACTATTACTGCTGCTACAACTACTACTCCACTCGTCGGACAGCCTGCGAACGAGTCAGCTGTCCTTGCTCTGCCTATCAAGGCTCCGGTAATCAATCGGCGCGGCCAGCAGGCCGCGATCAACAATACGGGCCGCTCCAGCACGCGAGTACGCGCCCATGGTGACATCCAGCCTACCAGCCGAAACATCCGCAGCCCATTTCTACGGACGGCACGCACACACTCAGCCGTCTGACCTGGGTTGGTGCTTGCTCTACTCTCATCAATCTGTAAGTGTAAACTTCAAGCAAGAAGAAACTTTAATCATAAACATTCATTGGTCCTCCGGCTTACTGTCTAACTACTTACTTGTTAAACTAATCAATATTTCAAGCATTAAATTTAATTTATACACAAGTGCATTGCATTTCATTTGCCCCTACGAAACAATCCCCTGAAACCTGATCTGACCCTGTATGTAGTCGCTTCGCAGAACGGACCTCACACCGCGCTGCAGCCACTACACAAGATTTGTGGTAGTGGATCTACCAGTAATAAAACCATGTTGGTAATCAGATAAGTAGCATTTAACATGGTTAAAAATTTTAACATACATTACTTGTTCAAATACTTTAGCAGGAGAGGAATTTATTGAAATAGGTCTATAATTTTCAATGTTTACATTAGTACCAGACTTGAGTATTGGACATACACTAGTAAGTTTCCATTTCTTTGGAAATTTTCCAATTTTTAAAATCAGATTGTAAATAATGTGTAAGGGATATGATAACGCATCATAGCAGCCTTTCAATATAAACGGTGGTAAACCATCAGGACCGCTACACATTTTAGGTTTCAATTTTTTTATAGCAATTCGAATTTCATCAAATTTGATGTTGATGTTAAATGTGTTAGCAGTGCCCAAAAGAGAAGAATCAAGAATATGGTCATTGCTTGCATCATGGGAAACATAAACTGATTTGAAAAAAGTGGCAAAGCTATTAGCAATATCGTCATCACTATTTAACGGAATATTTTTAAAAGTCATAACATGAGATCTGCGAGAATTTTTAATCTTTTTCGATTTAATATAGTTCCAAAATAACTTAGGATTATGGATGAAACCTTTTTCAAGATTTTTAATATAATTTAGATAAGCGTCATTGATCATTGACTTCGTTATCCTTCTTAATTCTTTATATTTATGTAGATTGTGTGGAGAGAATTTTGATCTCTTGCGATAATACTCTTTAACTTTTAAATTTAGAATGATATCTTTTGTAAACCAAGGAGGATAATATTTTTTACTGTTAATTTTTTTCTTAGGAACATACTTATCCAAGATACAGTTCAAACTATCGTAGAAGAAATCAATGGCTTCATCAGGGTCTTCAAATTCTTTAAGTTCATTCCATTTAACATGTTTAATACTACAAAAAATTTCTTTAAAGTTAGCCCTTTTAAAGTCTGGAACAGTAATAGGAGTAGGTTTTAATGTTATGTTATGTTGGCTGCCTTTCATATATAGTTTGATTTTAATTGATGGATGATACTTATCTTCTTTTAAAATGGGTTCCGCGCATTTAGAGATCTCTAAACAATTTGATATGTTAGTTAGAATTAAATCAAGGGTTTTGGAATATTCGTTGAGAACATTATTAACTGATAGTAAATCGTGTAACGCTAAAAAGTTAGCGAGAGATCTTTCGCTAGGACTACCATTTAATAAATTATGTGCAGAATCAGTTACATTAGACAAATTGAAATCACCAATTATTATAAGTTTAGCATCAAACACGTTAGGGAGATTTGAAACAGATTCGTAAAATGACTGATAACATTCCCTTCTAGAATTAGGGGGAAAATATACATTGACAAAGTAAAAATTACTTCTGTGAAGAGTTACTTTTAAAGCAATCGCTTCAAAATTGACATTATTTATTTCAAATTCAGTTATGGCAAAATCATTACGTACTGCAATTAGTACTCCTCCTCCTCTTTTGATATCCCTGTCTTTTCGAAAAACATTGTAATCATTAGTAAATAGTTCACAGTTGTAGATTGATTCAGATAACCACGTTTCCGTTAGAAATACAAGATCATAATTGTGGCAAAGAATATTAATACAAAAGTCATTTACCTTTGTTCTGAGTCCACGAACATTTTGGTAATAAATTAAAATATTATCTTCTATTATATGCATGTTCTTTTAATTTAGTTATTGCCTCAACACTGTTTAGAATATGAACAGACTGATCACCTTCACGTATCTTGAGTTAGATATTTCCCGCATTATCAACCCACAGGAAGGCATAATCTCGTTCATTCTTTAATCTTCTAGCTTCAGATAAAACTAATTTACGAAGAGGAGTAAGACTCTGGTTGATGTAAATGGGATCATTATTTGATCCGCCTAGATGACTCATGTTGAAATTTCTTTTCACTTTTCTTCTTTGGAGAAACGTGTCCTTGTCAATTCTTCTAACAAATCTTACAATTATTCCCCCTGAAGTAGAATGTTGTAGTTTTTTCATACGATGGCACGTATCAATCATTTCATCTTTCACTTCAACGTTTAGAGCACGACCAATGTCTTTAACAATTTCCAATGGATTCTCGTTAGTAGTTTCCGGAACTCCATATATTTCTAACGTATTTCTTCTCCCGTATTGGTTTAGTTCATCTAGCTGTCCTACTGCTTCCTGTAACTTGTTTTTCAATAATGAGTTTTCAGACTTTAAGTGTTCAATTTCTTCCAGACATTTGTTTAAGCGTTCCGATTGTTGTCTAATCAGAGCGCTATTGTCGTCCAGCTTTTCATGAATCAAATTCAATGACTTGCCCACATCGTTTTCGGTGTCATGGTGCCATTTTTTCAAATTAGTAAGATCGTCTTTGATGCTTAAAACCAACTTGTACAGATCCGTTACAGATGGAGTGTCCATTGCCTTTGCGTTTCCAGTGCAGTTATTACAACACCAAACTTGATTTTCCTTCAATACCGTATCTTCTGCAGATAAATTGACACATCTGGCATGAAATGTTTTATCACATTTAGAACATACTATCTTGAACTTTTTTTGAATTTACATAAAATCTCCCGGTATCATACACACTATATCTAAAGGAAATCTCAAAACTGAAATGGCCATTAACATACAAGAATTATACTACAACATCACCAAATCAGAGAAATCCATCACAATAGAAACGATCCAAACAGAAGAAACAATAGATGACAACAGTATATGCCCCGACAATGATAGGGCAGTTGAAGACTCAAACAGTGTATTGACCATATCCAACACAATTGATGATTTAAGGACATATTTTAATAAAATATCTTTTGTAAAATGGGACAAAATATGGAGAGATCAAAAAGCCAGTATCCTTCACAAGAAAATCGAACATGTCAACAACCTTAAACTCAACAGCAAATTAAGCAGGAGAGAGCAAGTCATCATATCAAGAATAAGAACAGGCCACTGTAAACTAAGCCACCTTCACCTGTTAACTAAGAATACTCCTCCCATCTGCCCTATCTGCAGCATCCCAAACACCATACAACACCTAATTGTCGAATGCCCCCAATTCTCACAAGAAAGACAAAAATATCTGCAAGGAACGAACTTCGATTCAATCCTTGACTCCCCTACATACCAAAACAAAATTATAGAATTCTGCAATCATACCAAACTTTCTGACGAAATATAAATGGAATAGTGTATACAACAAGGAGCAATCAATGTATATGCAAATATGGGTGTACACTTATGTATACGTGTTTAGCGTAACAATATTTAAATATATGTACATATTGAAGTTTGTAAACTGTTCAATACAATATGTTTTATATCTTGGTGATGCAATACATTGTCTGCCGAGTGAACAAGTCTATTTACCAAATAAATGTGTTAAGAGTCCAAATAAGAGTATGTGTATTAAAAGTATTAAATGCACCAAATCTCAAGGAATTCCAACCCAGGAAAAGTCTATTATGGGAAGTACAATGAAACAAAAAGAAACCAATAACACAACAAAGAATGAAAACCCTTTTCACTGCACCTTCTGTAATTACTATTGCATTTATGTATTTTGTATTGCATTTTTTGTTTTCGTGGTATATTTTCTATTGTATAATTTTGTGTTGTATCGTCACTGAATTTTCTGGAATCTAAACTGTATGTACAACAAACTGTGTATCCTTGTATTACAATGTAAACAACTGTAACCTTATACCTGTCGCTAATGACCATGTAGTTGATGCGACAATAAATAAATAAATTTTTAAAAAAATTTTAAAAAATTTAATTAAGAAAATAAAGAAAAAAAACAAAAGTAGTGGCTCATCAGTGAATATAAAACTAGGTGAAGAAACTCGTCGTTTCCAGACCACATATTTATCACAATCCTGTTGGGTAGAAAATTGTATAAACTCTATCAATAATGTAAAAGGTAAGTAATATTAATACACCATAACACCACGTTTCGCCCCACCATCTCCAGCCTCACCTCGACCGGTTCCGCCGCAAACCCGATGTTCGCGATCCATTGGTTTTAAATCTTATAAATAACCATATGGGTTCCAAAAAGGGATCATAATGAAATCAATTATATCAGTATAAATTACGAAAACAGAGAAACAGCAAAAGCGTATTTCTAATTTACTTTCAAAATGTAAATAATATTATTAGGTCATATAGAACGCATAATATTACACATGTAACCCCTACAAAAGCGTATATTGGCAGCCTTTCAAAATTTTAAAATTACTGTTTAAACTGTGTGTTTCAAATTATGAGTCTCGTCATAAGTTGCATTATTTTCCTTTTGTGTAAAACTTCCGTCTTCTAACAATCTATTACGGAAATGTTGGATGAAAGAGAATTTGAACTAAATAAATTGTAAACTCAAAACAAAAAATTGCGCTTTTTTACTGCCCTTGTAAAGACATTAAAATTATTTGACCTATGGAGTGGTTTATTATGTGGTATATTATGTGACCTATGACCTATGGGTAAAACAGAAGCATATAGAAGGTCCACATTTCTGGTTAATCTTCTATTTATGTTCTGTAATTCAAATTAGTTTATACATAAAAATATAGGGGGAAAGATGCATATTTAAAACGAAAGCTCACAAAATTATTTACGAATCCGTTTCATTCATTACTTTTTCTATTCCCATACCTCTTTTCATTCTCTAGTTGAGAAATTCGAAAATTTCGAAAATAGGGGCAATGAGTAGCAAATATTGTCATTTAGCACCACCGCATTTTAAGTTACAGAAATCTACTTAGAAACGAAATTGCAAATAATTCATTTTTACTTTCCCGTATACGTACGTACATAGGGAGTATATACGTAGTATAGGGAAAGTTTATGTAATGCTGCACGACAAAACGGCGGATTTTCGGCAGAAAAAAATTGACGGTCTCTCATAACGAAAAAGTGAATAAATCCAGTTGCTAAATGAAGAAAAAAGTTCCTTAACACATGGTGCAGCCAGAATTGTTGTTTTGAGAGTCCTTGATACCGAAACATTAATTGAAAGGAAAACGTCCGTCCGTCTTCCCAAAATCGATATTCCCCGATCTACTTGACTGATCTGCCCCTTTTATTTGAAAACGATATTTTAATTTTTGGAAGTACTTTACATGAAGCCTTCGGGACATTTCCAAAATTTTCAAGCAAAGGGCCCCAACAATTTTGACTAAATTTTGTTGTTGGATAGTCCGAAGGTCATTCATTTAAGAGAATGGCGTAGGTCTCACGTTGGTTGAAAACTCTGATTTTTCGAAAACTGAAAAAATTCAAAATTTTTTCTACGTCTTCCTACAACTACAATTATGAAGATATATTTTTTACTTTCCCGTATACTACAGGAACGTATAGTATAAGTTAAAGTTATGTAATGCTCCGCGAAAAACGGCGGATTTTCGAAAGGCAATCTCTTTTTTACAGGTTTCAGGTAACGAAACAGTGAATAAATCCAGTTGAAAAATTAAGGGAAAAAATCTCCTAACACATGGTGCAGTCATAATCTATGTTTTGTGGGTCCTTGATATCGAAAAACCAATTGAAAGCAAAACGTCTGTCCGTCTCTCAGTCTATCTGTCTGTCCGTCTGTCCGTCTTTCCGTCTGTCCGTCTTTCCGTCAGTCCGTCTGTCCGTCCATCCGTCTGTCTGTCCGTCCACCCGTCTGTCTGTCCGTCTGTCTTTCCATCTGTCCGTCCGTCTGTCCGTCCGTCTGTCCGTCCGTCTGTCCGTCCGTCTGTCCGTCCGTCTGTCCGTCCGTCTGTCCGTCTGTCCGTCCGTCTGTCCGTCCGTCTGTCCGTCCGTCTGTCCGTCCGTCTGTCCGTCCGTCTGTCCGTCCGTCTGTCCGTCCGTCTGTCCGTCTGTCCGTCCGTCCGTCTGTCCGTCCGTCTGTCCGCCCGTCCGTCAGTCTGTCCGTCAGTCTGTCCGTCAGTCTGTCCGTCAGTCTGTCCGTCAGTCTGTGCGTCAGTCTGTCTGTCCGTCTGTCTGTCTGTCCGTCTGTCTGTCTGTCCGTCTGTCTGTCTGTCCGTCTGTCTGTCTGTCCGTCTGTCTGTCCGTCTGTCTGTCTGTCCGTCTGTCTGTAAACAACGGTAGTGACTAAACCGCTCAGCCGATTTTCTCCCAAATTGATACTCACCGATCGATCCAGCTGATCTCGTGGCCTCTTGAATTTGAAAACGATATTTTAATTTTGGGGGGTACTTTACATGAATCCCCCCGGACATTTTGAAAATTTTCTCAAAAACGTCTCCAATTTTTTCTTTAAACTTTTTGTAAGAGAAGAATACAATACACTTATTAAGGTGGCTTAGGTCCAATTTTCACGGAAAACTCGAATTTTCACGGAAACCTGAATTTTCGAAAATTGCGAAAATTTGAATTTTATTCGGATAGAGATTGCAGATAGAGACTATTCCTTCACATAAAATTTGTTCTTCGTAGTGAGTTCTTTCTTTAAGGTCATGTACTTTTTAAAAAAAAGTTATTTCCGCACAATATTACTTGCAATATGTGCAATTTTAAAAATTACAAAAGCAAGATCTTCTCAAAAACGATTAAACGCCATTTTCTATTCTATTAGCGATTAAACGCCATTTTCTTAAAAACGGCTCCAAATTTTTCAAAGGAAATTGCCATGTAGGTCGAGGTATTAGTCTTATTTAATATTTTGAAATTAATATTTTGTTGTATCACTAAGAAAGCGAAAAATTAAGAAAATAGCAAAAAATGTAGTGGGCGGCGATAGACGGCAGCTGGCAAGAGAAGTGGCAAGTATGAATAGCCACCAGAGATCCAAGGAAATAGAAAACTATTACGGGAAAGACTGTGCCATTCTGTGGCACACTAGTTGTAAATGAGATGTTTAAAGAAAGAGAATTTCACGGAGACGAGACCAATTGCACCTTGACTTTAATATATGAAGGATTTGTTGACAAAAAACGCTTCTAAATATTAACGTCAAATGCAATCCGCAACATTCGGACAGTATTGTTAAAATCTGAACTGACTGAAGTAATTACTTCAAATGTTTTTAAGTAATTGATGTGAACTGTTCCAAGAACATCTATCTCTAACAATGAATAATCCTTTATTCAAAATTTGTTCCAAACATCAATTTTATTGTTTGTTATTTTTTATATTCTATAAGTCATTTGAAAGTCCCTCTATTGATTTTTTAAACAAATAAATACCTTTCGTTAACAACTTTCTCTCTTAATATGGAAATGGAAGGATAGAGAAGAGAGTGGAGTTAACATGCGAGAGTTCTCGAACGGGTAATACGCTAGTTCTTATTATATTTTATTCTGACGAGTCGTGGCAAACCCATTGTCGTATTGCAACGTCAAACACTCGCAAAATAAAGCTGAAGAAGGGCAAGTAATTTGCAGTTGAAATTTCGAAGATTACAGGAAACTACTCATATTTTCAAAAAGTTTTACATGATCATTAAGATTAAAGATCTAGAGCCACTTTTTATAAAAGTTTGAAAAATATTATTGAGGATTACCCCCCAAAATTTAAATAATCGTTACAAATTCGCATGGCATCGAGATCGATGGGGAATATTAATTTTGGAAAAAAATTGTCTGAACTGTTTAGGATCTAGTGTTACTCTCAGACTGACGGAGAGAGAGACATTTTACTGTCATCCGATTTTTTTTTCCACCTAGGACACAAAACTTGAATTTTGAGGAACATGTTACAGGAAGTATTTAATACTGAAAGGAATAACATTTATCCACATTCTCGATATCACGGCCCCAACATACGAGTTTTACTGTCTGACAATCGCCAATTTTGCGCCCGAAGATTACAATACTTTCTCTGTAATACATACACGAGAAAGTAAAATAATGCTTTTAAAATGGAAAAGTAAGAGATATAAAATTATAAAATAACAAGTGGAGACTAGAAACAGATAAAATCCGGAGACTCCGGGCAAAAACCGAAAGGTTATCACAACGTGACCATTTTCTTCTAGAGCTAAACGTAAACGTCCCCTTCCCGAAACAACAGTGTGCCAAAGTACTCATTTCGACAAACATGTAGTATTTGTGTCTCCTTGGCGTCATGCCATGTGGCATCGTTGCACGCTGTATTTTAGATGCATTTGCCCTCAGTAGAGAACACTTGCAGTGACCGTCTTCCTGCAATTAAACCGCACATCTATGATCACATTAAGTCTCCTTATGCTGTATAGCAGGAAAACAGCCAGTCAGAAAGTAAAAAATTAAACATTTGAATGTTTGAAGCCAACATTGTTCACTAAATGACTCGTCTTTCTGTGGTTGCCTACCTGCCTATTATTCCCTATAATCATGTATTGTCGGTCCTCTACCTCTTAAGTTTGTTGAGGAGAAAAAACTCTGAAACGCCGCCAGCCGTTCTGCAATGTTAATCATTCCCTTGGGCCACACCAATATGTGCAACAGTTAGTTCTTATATTGACTCAACCTACAAAGGAATCTAAGTTGTTCTGGAAACGTTTAAAGAAGGATTTGTGTGATATTTCATAATTTTAAATGTTAAATTTCAACCTATTGTATTACAAACATATCTTTCCAGTGATTTGTATCATATGCTTTCGAAATATAATTTCATCAAAAACTAAACATACAAGAATTTATTGTTTATTTCAACATCATATTACACGAATTAAACATGAAAATCAAACAAAATATTTATTGCATTAGACAGCATAATGAAAAAGCAATGTACTCTCATTAAAATACACAGAATTTTGATATGAAAAGTTACTAATTCCATATTTGTACCAATGGAACAAAAAAATGTAAACGAGAGTCAAATTTCGAGTATTATTCACTCTTTCCAGCGCATTAAGTAAGAATGCATGTGCGCGACTCGATCACGTTTCCGAGGATTTATTTCCTAGTTCATGACGTGCGTAACACGTGATCTAAACACTCGGGTGGACTCCACATAAACACAGGCGTCTCAGTAATTCAATACTTCCTGCCCTATTGTACGGCGCTCCGCTCTCTTCGTCAGCCTACTCCCGCTTCCTGTCTCACTCCGTCGCCGCCTCCACTGTTCACCGCCTCCACCACCCACACGACTGTCCCAGTCGTCACTACAGCACCGCCGACACCGCCCATGCTGACGCACCTACAGACACAGCACAGCGCTAGTTTTAACAACACGTCCCTGCCACCGACAATGCCATTTCCACTTGGACACTTGTTTTATTCTCCACACTACTACCTCCATGCCACTGCCACCTCGACGACCACCACCGCCGCTTTTCCGGTGCGCCACCGCCCCTCCTTACGATGTCGCCGGCGTTACCATTGTCCCGCCTCCCAACGTCGCGCATCACCGCATCAGCTGTCGCCGCCACCGCCCAGTGCACACCTCCCGCGGACCCATCACGCGTCCAGCACCGCGCTTCCTTGCCGGCGCAGCACTCGACCGTGTCGCGTGCGCGACAGCTCCCAAACAACGTCCTCTTACGCACGCCCGCCATGACCCAGTGGCTCCTCGATCACTACCTTCTCGGTCACGGCAACCGCGGCGCCACGGCCAAGGTCTCGGTCAACGGGCGGCACGGCGGTGGCGGCGGCGGCGGCGGCGGGGGCGGGAGCGGCGGGGACGGCCGTGCTGTTTTACGTAAAAACGCGACCCCACGCGCGCCGCCGCCCGCGTCGGCGATGGTGCGCGCCGCCTCGCTGCTATCTGCGACGCTCGCGGTAGCGGCCGCCCGCCTCAAAAGCGCGCCCCGCCGGGCGGCACAGTGCCCGCCAGACAGCCGCCAGCGGCGCATGGACGCCCCGCCGACCCCCGGCCGCGGCCCCCGCGCGCAGCCATGGACCACGCCCACCGCCCACGCACCGCCCGAGGCCCCGCCCGCGGCCCCGCCCGCGGCACCGCCCGCGGCACCGCCCGTGGCACCGCCCCAGCCCACCGCACAGCCGTGAGTACCGCATTCTCTTGGCGTACGCCAGGGTTCTCTTGCGAGTTCTGTGAGGCATGTCAATCACATAGCCCACAAATGGGGAATAGCCAAACAATTGAAGGGATCAAGAGAACAAGGGGCTATCCTACATTGACCTACTTCTGAAACATTGATGGTTTTACCAGCACTTTCATAAAATAACTCAGCACACATTTAAACTTTCAAAACAGTACACTTGCAAAAAGGTTCATTCTGGAATTAAACCTCATATTCTAGTGAGAAGAAGATTACTTGAAGTTATATTTAATGCCAAAATTTCCAATTTCGCAAAAATATGGTATAGCCCCATCTTCTACTGAGCCTTTCGATTATCTTCAGAAAACATTTCATTTTAACCGAAAAATATTGTATGTTAATTGAATCTACGTATTTGACATTTTAGGGTCGGATTAATCCGACTTTTCTTCCAGTTAGCAGTATTTCCAGGCCTAAGCCCTGTATTTTATTATCCACGTTGGGGGTCAGAGAGACGTGGTAAGCATGATGCATACCCATCACCGTTTCTAGATTACTTGTCTTGCTTTAGATTTTCCTTTGTTACACAGCTATAAAAACTGAAACGATTTGTATTACAAAGGTAGAGCTTCATTTTCGCTCTGGACGGGAATAGAACCTAGGACCGTTTCCCAGAATGCCAGCACGCTGTCCATGAGCCAGCCGATGTGTTCTAAAGAAGAGACTTGTATAATTATTATTAAAATAAGTCTAAAGAATGACAATTTCGGAAGTATGTATTTATCAATTTTTATTCTTGACTTCAACTACACCAACAAAAAATGTCGGCAAACCAGGTATTGAAGTGTGGGTGGTATTACCCCTTTTTTGTTGTTTTTTGACTTGCTGAATCTAGAATAAAATCTTAAAAAATTATAATCAAGTTCTTGCTTCACTTCGAGGATACCCTCTTAGAGAAGGAAAACTCGATGTCAAGGGCAAGTTTGTTTACAGAAGTGGGATGGAAAGGAAATAGATTCAATTACTGCAAATACGTCTCTTAATATATAATTTTTTTGATTTCTTTATTTTGCTTACAACGTACTAAGGGTATTATTAAAAGTCCAAATTTTTATAATAAAATACTTTTTCTCCTGATTTTCCAACTAGAAAATGGACTTTTGATTGGTGACCGAGGAAACTCATACAAACGAAGTAATCACATTGCCATTTCATTCTCCATCGGATAATCCTAGAGTATAGACTCTCTCTTTTTTTTTTTTTTTTTTTTTTTAGACTCTCTTCATTGCAAATATGAAATTTTTGCAACCAAAGTACGTTACAAATAAACTAAATAAAGGCACGTAAAATTTTAGTTTAAAAAGTTTTATTAAATTTTTTAATTGATAAATATCCAAAAATATCTCCATTGTTTTGCCTTTTACATGGTTTCTGATCAAGTACAATTCTTTCTTTGGTATTTTAGGACTTAATCAAATTGCATAGCATGTCTCAAGAAATAAACTAGTGATGCTAAAGAATGGCACAGACATTCTCGTACAAGTCAGTTTTGTATTCTTTTTGGCTGGGTCTAGATTTTCGGTCGTGCCCCATCCTTTTTCCAGCTGCCATCTATTGCCGCCCAAACCGTCATTTTTTCACATTTGCTCAATTTTTTTGTTTCCTAGTGACGGAAACGAAAAATTACTTAAAAAATATAATAAAAGTGTAAAAACTCGAACAATATGAAAATTTTCGTAGAAAAATATAGAGCCATTTTTACGAAAATGTCGTTTCAGCGAAACTGAAAATGCGAAATTTGAAGCTTTTTTAATAGAAACATATTGAGATTTCGAAAAACTTCAATGGAAGTCATTTGAAGCACTTCCACTCACAAACGCAATATGGTTTACAAATTGCTGGAAAGGTGCTTATTAAAGGGTTGGAGATATGTCAAAAAAAATTAAAAATTGCGTAATTTTTGAAAAAACAAAACAATACAGCAAAAAAATTGTATGTCATCATAATTAGTGTAATTAGCAGTGTCTGTATGAAAAGTTTGAACAAAAATTTGGAATCGCTTTTTGGAAATTGACGATTGAGCGTTTCTGTAAATGTGGAATCTTGAGCTAGTTTACACAGAAAACTTGAGTTTTTGAGAAAATTTTAAAAGACATTATGTAAAGCACATGTACTCTTGAATAAAACAATGATAACAAATCGCTACTAATGTAAATATTAACGACGCGAGAAGCAAGTCAAAAATTTACATTTTTATATTTTTTGAATAAAAATTAATAGACTATTATGGCGTGCATGTCCTCTAATAGAGTACAATTAAGATTATACCTACCAAAAGGTAAAACAAAAATTTTGGAACCGATTTTGAGAAAATTTTGTTTTTGTACTTTTTTTAAAAATTGCACATATTGCTCCCAATATTGGGCAAAAACTACTGAAATTTTCAAGAAATGTGCATGACCTTAATAATTATTTACGCACAACAAATTTAATTTGAAGGGAAAATCCCCATCTTCAATTTTATAGTAGTAGGAAGATGCCGGAAAAATTCAATTTTTCGCAATTTTCGAAAATTCAGAAGCTTGAAATCAGCTTGAAAATCAGAACTATGCCAATTTTATTAGTATTTTACTCTATTCTTACTCTATTCTTTCTATTCTTACAGAAAAAATTTGGAGCCATATTTAAGGAAATTTTGAAAATGTTCCAGGGGTTTCATGTAGAGTACCCCCAAATTTTAATTCTTTTTCAAAATCGCAGCGCCTGTTGTGCCAGAGCGAATGGTGAATATCCATTACGAAAAAAATTGTTGTGTCTTCAATGGTTTTTTTGGTATCAAGGACCCACAAAACAGAGATTCTGGCTATACCATGTGTTAGTGGATTTTTTCTTCATTTAGCAATTGGATTCAATCACTTTTTTGTTATCAGGGCCCGGCAATAATTTTTTCTTCCGAAAATACGCCATTTTTTTGCGCAGCCCCAGGAAATTTCCCTTCGTTTCCCTCACTCCCTTATTTTCCCTCACTCCCTTCCTTTCCCTCACTCCCTTCCTTTCTCTCTTTATCTACTTTTATCTTTCTCTCTCCCAGTCTTTCTCTAAGTCCCTTTCTCTCTCTCTCTCTCTCTCTCTCTCTCTTTCTTTCTTTCTTTCGTTTCCTCTTTGTCTCCTTTTAATGTTTATTCCCGTAATACCTAAAATAAGAAAAGCATACTTAATATAATCTTTCTATAATCAACTTGATAATTAATTTCCCCGCAACTTGCGGGGAATAATTTATTTCAGTTGGCAAACACATTACTATCGCCTTTTCGTATAGTAAGAGTATTCTAAAATAATTGTCAAATAATGATTAGGTAAAACGTAAGCAGTGACGCTGTAGATAATCACTTCAAGGTAAGCGAAGAGGAAGAAACAAAAATAACTTTTCCCAAATACTCTGATTGCTCGAGTTTCAGTTAAGTGTTCACCTGCATTTATATTAGCATTATCATATTTTGTACACTAGGGTGGTCCTTATTTTGGAGAAGTCCCAATTTTTTTGAGTGCTCCCCTAAATCAAAATTACAGGCCGAAAAAATAATTATGACACAAAAGAAGTAGAAAAAATAATAACAATCCGTGGGTTTTCCAAGGGTTTTGAGGTTAAACCAAAGGTTGAGCCCTTGATTTCCATCTGTTCAAGGTAAAACTTGTTATCCTAAGGTTTTCAATGCCGCTTAATCCAAATCCGATGTCAAAAAAAGGATCAATAAAAATGATTTTTTTATTTGACTGCTTTTTTGACAGCTATCATGCGTCATGCCGGTTTTCACTTCATATTTAGATTCGTACGTATAGTACGAGGAAAATTATAGTATAGGGAAAGTTATGTAATGCTTTGCGAAAAAACGGAGGATTTTTGGCAGAAAAACTCTCTTACAGAGCCCTGGTAACGAAAATGTGGATAAATACAGTTGCTAAATTAAGAAAAAATAATCTCCTAACACGTAATGCAACCAGAATGTGGGTCCTTAATATCGGAAAAACCAATTGAAAGCAAAACGTCTGTCTGTCCGTCCGTCGGTCTGTGAACAACGCTAGTGACTAAACCGCTAGGCCGATTTTTACCAAAATTGATACTCCCCAATCGATCTGGCTGATCTCGTGCCCTCTTGAATTTAAAACCGATATTTTAAATTTGGGAGGTACTTTACATGAAGCCCCTAGGACATTTTCAAAATTTTCTCGAAAAGTCTCCATTTTTTTCTTTAAACTTCTTGTAAGAATAGAGTAAAATACATTTATTAAGGTCCGATTTCACAATTAACTCTGGAATCTTCGAAAATTGAGAAAGTTTGCGAAAGTTTGAATTTTATTCGACGTCTTCTTGTTAGCAAAGTTGAAATAAGTAAGTGTTTCAATGAAGTTATATTCATATATTGAAATACACATGTCTACGATACAGTTAGTAAAACAAGTTATACATATCAACATGGTAGGTCGCAAAGCAACGTGCATTGCTGGGCAACCATAGGTTCGTGGAGATTATATCGCCATACCCCGATTGGGATTCAACACTTCCCCTCGAGATAATCTCTGCGTTGATAATCTTGATAATTCCAAAAGTTTAACACAATTCTCATGTTTGTTCTCCTTTTGTTAGGATGTCAGCTGGCATTTCTATTGACGCTCGATGCACCAAATTTATTGATCCGGCTTCTAGTACTTCTCTAATAAAATGATGACGTACATCTATATGTTTTGTTCTTGTATGAAATACAGGATTTTCTGCCAATTTTTGTGCACTAAGATTGTCACTATATACAGTTATAACCTTCGCGTCAGTTGCACCCAATTCATTAAGGAAGTTTTTCAAATGTACCACTTCTTTTGCAGCATCGCTTAAAGCCATATATTCTGCTTCAGTAGTGGAAACTGCGACTGTTTTCTGTTTTCGAGAATCCCATGTCACAGGCCCTCCATTCATACAAAATACATATCCTGTATATGATCTTCTGTCATCGATTGATCCGCCGTAGTCCGCATCAACATAACCAGTAATAGATTCTCCGTTATTTTTATAACAAATTTCGATGTCTTTAGTCCCTTTTAAATATCGCAGTATTCTTTTTGCTGCTTCCCAATGTGATTTTCCAAAACAGTTATTGTATTGGGATAGTACATTCACTGCATGAGCGATGTCGGGACGTGTAGCTATCGATAAATACAATAAACATCCAACAAGTTCACGATACGGAGGTTTGTTACCATCAGAGTCTTCCCACACATCAGTCTTAGATAATTTAATACCTGTAGCTATTGGTGTAGACACAGAATTACAATTAGTCATATTGAACCTCGAAAGTATGTCATCTATATATGTTCTTTGATTTAAACTTATTGCATCTTCGTCTACTTTAAAATCTATGCCCAAACAACGTTTCACTTCACCAAGATCTCTAACTTCGAAAAACTTAGATAATTTGCGTCCAAATTCTTCAATCTTCTTCGGGTCTCGACACATTATTAAAATATCATCAACATATACAACGATGATCATCATTTCGTTATCTTGATCTTTAACGTAAACACAAGGATCCCCTTTTGTAGGAGTAGCACCTTCGTGATGAAGTTTTTCATTTAGGTGTTTGTACCAAGCTCGACCTGCTTGCTTCAAGCCGTACAGAGCCTTCTTCATATGACATACCATATCCCCATTTGACATTTTTTCTAACATAGACTTTGCATCTCGAACAGTTTCATTATCATAATTTTTACCTTCAACGATATGTTTTAAAACTTTTTCCATTTCATTGGGAATCTTCATAAACACATCTTCTTCTAAAGTACCGTTAAGATATGCTGTTGCTACGTCGAATTGTCTAATTTTCATCTTATTTCTTACCGCAAGTGCAATCGTAATTCTAATAGAATCTAAACGAGCGACTGGGGCAAATGTTTCATGAAAATCTCTTCCGTATTGGCCCAGATCACTAAATCGCAGCGCAGAAAGTTAGTACAGTTAAGTGTTCAAGAAAACATTTCGTAAGGATAAAAGTGAATTGTTTATCAGGACTCGTATCAGACTGTGAATAATGAATTCGTCTGGTGTAAGATTTGAAATGTTAAGTAAGGAAAACTACGATACATGGAAACTACAAATGCGTGCCATATTAATTAAAAACGACGCATGGGATTATGTGAGCGGTAAAATTGAAAAACCGGAGTTAACGGCGGACAACACTGATGCTATAAACATATGGATGAATGCAGATTTGAAAGCGCAGGCAGATATAGTATTAGCAATTCAACCATCCGAAATTAAACAAATTAAAGGGTGCGAAACTTCTCGTGCAATATGGACTAGACTTGAAGAAATTTATCAGTCAAAAGGACCCGCGCGAAAAGCTGCACTATTGAACCAGCTCATATCAATGAAGATGCAAGAAGGAGATGATGCACGTGAGTACACAAGACAATTTTTTGATGTGGTAGATAAATTGACAGAAATGGAGGTTTCTATTAATCAAGATCTTTTAACTGTAGTGTTATTACGTAGTCTGCCAGAAACTTTCGAAAATTTCAGGTGCGCCATGAATTCACGAGATGTATTACCTTCTCCTGAAACATTAAGAATTAAAATTGGAGAAGAATTTGAAGCACGGAAAGATAATGATCGAAATATGCAGAACGCGATGGTAGCCAGGAACTCAAATAAGAATAGTTACAAGAAGTTTCAACAAGTAGTGCATCAAAATACAGAATACAAGAAGGATTCTAAAATGCGATGTTACAATTGCGGGGGAATAGGACATCGAGCTAAGAACTGTAAAAAGCCGAAAAAGTCGACACAGCCAACTGCAAGCGGTGGAGAATACTTATCTTTATATGTTTCATCAAATAGGAAGAAAGAAGAGTGTCTCCAAATAGAAAATAAAAACGTGAGTAATACTAAATGGTGCCTAGATAGTGGATGTACATCACATATGTGTAATGATATTAATACGTTCAAAATTTTAGACAAGACAGCACATGGTAAACTTAATCTTGCTAGCAATTCAAATACTGAAGTTGCAGGAACGGGTACTGTTTCAGCTATTTCTAATGTGAAAGGCAGACGAAAAATAATTGATTTTCAAGAAACATTATTTGTTCCGGACTTACGTTCTAATCTGATATCTGTGAGTAAGATTACGGATAAGGGCCATTATGTACTATTCAAAAGGACAAAGACTGAAGTTTTTAATAGTCAAGGAGAATTATTATTGACTGCTTATCGAATAAATGATTTATATTACTTTAGCAGCTTTAGTAATCCCGAATCAAATAAGATTGTTGAAGAAAAAGTAAAACACAGTGGTCCAGTAAAACATTCGATGGAAGAATGGCATGATCGTTTAGGTCATTTAAATTTACATGATCTTCGCGTGGCAGTGAAAAAGAGATGCATACAAGGTATCAATATTCAAAATATCAATGACAATTTTAAATGCAAGATATGTTTGCAAGGTAAAATGTCCCGATTCTCATTTCCAAAATTCTGCGAAAGAAAAGATACAATAGGAGAGTTGGTACATTCTGATGTTTGTGGACCAATGCGTGTTAATTCACTTGGCGGGAACAAATATTTTTGTACATTTATTGACAACTGTTCTGGTTGGTGCGAAATAAGTATCATTAAGCATAAGAATCAGGTTGTTCAAGAATTTAATAATTTTAGAATCTTCATGGATACCCAATGGGGAATTAAAATAAAAAGTATTCAAACGGATAATGGATCTGAATACGTTAATAAAGATTTTGATGACATTCTGAAGAAATATGGAATTTTACGAAGACTAACTACTCCGTATAATCCAGAGCAGAATGGAATTGCTGAACAAAAAAATCGAACATTGATGGACACTGCTAGATGTTTATTGATCCAATCAGGGTTGCCTTCGTATTTATGGGCGGAAGCTGTGAATACTGCCAATTACATACGAAATAGATGCCCGACAAAAAGATTGAATGGAAAATCACCATATGAAATTCTTTTCGGAAAACCACCCGACGTATCTTACTTCAAACGATTTGGTTCTGAAGTTTATGTCATGGTTAAATCGCCCGGAAGAAGTAAGCTTGAATCACGTTCCAAGAAAGGATATTTTGTGGGATACTGTATAAATACAAAAGCTTATAGGATATGGATTCCAGATGAAAGAAGAATAGTAGTGTCAAGAGACGTCAAATTTATGGAAAGTTCGGTTCAATTCAATAACACTTTTGAAGAATTTAAACCGGAAAAGAATTATGATTCAAGTCAATCAAACTTAACTGATATAAAAGGAGAATTGAATAACAACACGAAATCATTTATTGAAATAACCTGTTAGCAAAGTTGAAATAAGTAAGTGTTTCAATGAAGTTATATTCATATATTGAAATACACATGTCTACGATACAGTTATTAAAACAAGTTATACATATCAACATGGTAGGTCGCAAAGCAACGTGCATTGCTGGGCAACCATAGGTTCGTGGAGATTATATCGCCATACCCCGATTGGGATTCAACACTTCTTCCAACTCTAAAATTGCAGATAGAGATTTTTCCTTCATACAAAATTTGTTCTTCTTAGCGAGTTCTTTCTTTAACGTCATTTTTTAAACACCGCACTTTCTTTTCAAAAAATTAGTAGTTTTCGCGCAACATTGCGAGCAATATGTGTAATTTTTAAAAAATTCAAAAACAAGATATTCTAAAAATGACTCCAAATTTTTTCTTCAAACTTTTGGTAGCGATATTACAAAACGGACTCTATGAGATGACATAAACGCCATATTGTTCTATTCTTTTGTTTTTTCAAAAATTGTAACATGTCAATTTTTCCACTTGTCTCTCACGTCTTTAATATTTACACTAGCGGCGATTTGTTGACATTATTGTCTTAATGAGCACATGTGCTTTAAATAATTTTAAGAAAAGTGTCTCGAGAACTCAACCATTTTCTGTGAAAAACTAGCTCAAAATTCCGCATTTTAAGAAAGGCTCTAAAGCCATTTTCTCATAAATGGTATCAAATTTTTTCTTCAAACGTTTGGAACGGATAGTGCTAATTGCACTCTTTAATATGACTTAAATTTCAGTTTTTGTGTTTTCAAAAATTACACAAATGTAATTTTTTAAAAGGTCTCTCAAATATTTAATATGCACATTACCAGCAATTTGTAAACATTATTATATTTGTCAATGACGTTAAATGGAGATTTTTAAAAATTCAAAAATAATTTGTGAAAACGAGCTTCAAATTTCGCATTTTTAGTAGCGCTTAAACGCCATTTTCTTAAAAACGGCTACAAATTTTTCAAAGAAAATTGCCATTTACGACGAGGTTTTTGTATTCTTTAATATTCTAAAATGAATATTTCCGTTCTACCATTAGGAAACCGAAAAATCGAGGAAATGTCAAAAAATGTATTTTTGGCGGCAATAGATGGCAGGTGTTTTTCTCAATGAAGTGTATTTATCAAAAATACATCTTCAAATAAGGTCATGCTTAATTTTTTGAAAATACGAGTATTTTTCTACAATTTCGTGACAAACATAATAGCCCGCTGCAAATTTACTCCGCTTCAGACAGCCGGATGCGTTGTGAATTGGAATTTGCAATTTATATATTATTTCTTTGTTCGTTTTTACATTGGACCTTTTGTTATAAATTTACACATTAATCTTTACAGAAATAATTTCTTTTCAAATATTTGAAATAAAAATTGCTAGTTCTTTAAGAGAGTATCGACAATGCAGGGAATGCAACAATTGAATTCCGTTTCACTGTCGCAAATTACGTGTCAGTGTTGTGACTTGATATTGCTGTATGGTATCAGGCGTCTTTTTTCAATACAAGTTTACAAAACGTGTATATTATATTGTTATGCAGTTGTAGAATTCACTTACTTTTGACAACACTGCGATGGAAACAGGGAGTAGTTTGCTTCTTGGTTGAATTGGACGTGTTCAAATAATAGCTAAGATGTTAGTAGGCAGAAAGTGCAATATTTCAATCATTCGTAGCTGTTTCCAATAATACGAGAAAGTATGTGCTGTTGTAGCACCGCTAGTTTTTGAGGTATTAATCTTTACTATTCACAAACGTATTGTTAATAGTTTTTTTGTTTAGTACGTAGTATGGTACACAAAAACATATAATTTGATCCATAACATAGCTGTAAAGTATCCTAGTATGAATAATGGGAATACGGGAGTGCTACTTCCGGAGATTAATTTATCAGCGATGCCACTATTCCATCACGAGGAAATGGCGAGCTTCTTTGTTAGATCAGACTTGAAATCAACACCGATGAATCTTCTCAGAAATGAATGAAGAGTTCTTTATTTGCAATCTCAGTCAACATCTATGGTGTTTACTGTGAAAATGGCACCCGTTCCGTCTTTCCCGGCTTCAATTTAAAATATTCAGCCACGACTGACGGGACCAGTCACGATTGATGAGAACTGACTGCAAAATAGTAGTTTGTCGAGCGTGCAACAAACAAAAAGGTTGTTTATGAAATTCTCGCTATAGTAACATTCATGAAGGGAACTCTATTTAAAAATAAACAGTGAAAAGTACCCAAGAAGCAAAAGCTTCTTACACAAATGCAAGATGTTTCAACTCTGAGAAGCTCTTTTTGCAAGAACTCATGTAGTGCACTTATTCCACGGTTGAAGCTTCGTATGCCTGAATTTAAATATTTCCTAGACACGTTTTGTAAGCACCAATTTCCTGATCATTGAACACTTCGTAAAAATTACCTTCATATATGCTACGATGAGGTAATTAATAATATTAAATGACATATTGGATATTCATTCATATGGGCTGTTGTTGCTTAAACTACGAATGGTAAACTTCATTTCATTGATAATCTCGTGATAGGAAAGCTATCCTTTGACGCCATTCTTGCTCCTCTGCGAAGAACTGGACAATACAAATCAATCAACTACTGCGAAATTAGTAAATGATAGACTCAAATTGAAAGGGATGAATTTGATAGTTTCCTATTCAAATGTTAACATAAACATTTGGAGCCGTCCTCCAAATTTAAACAAAATTTGGGGCCGTTTTTGAGAAAAGTTTGAAAATGCCCGAGGGATCTATATAAAGTACCCCCAAATTTTGAACACAGATTTTCAAAATCACGGCACCTCGAATGGAGTCAGATCGACCGGGAAAGATTTATTTTGGAAGAAATCGTACTTATAGTTTAGGAGCTAGTGATGTTCACAGACTCACAAACGGACGGACGGACGGAAGGGCGGGCGTTTTCAAAACACCACTTTTTTGGTATCAGGGGACCCTAAAACATATATTTCCGTTGAAATCTAGAAATCGATTTTTCGCAGCATTACGCAACTTTTTCTATAATACATCATATTACTCCGTATATACGTATGTATACAGGAAAGTAAAAAATTATTTAAAGGGTCCCGCAACAAGTGTTCTCTTACTGCTACTATTACTAAGTACCATCATCCCTGCAGCAATGATACGGCAGGTAACATGGGTTGAAGCAGTAAAGGTTTTTAAAGTGAGCGGCAAGATGCTATTTAATTGGTAGTTGATTCTTTTGATTCTGTATATTCTTATGTGCTGTGATGTTTCTATTCGCGAAGCTAAAAGTACTTTCAGTAATTCCAAAGTGATCAGGTCAGGCCTACATCAGGAGTAACTTTGGTTGACTCCCAAAAAAAAGGATGAAACATCTGGAAATGTGGGGACTTCCTCTGTAAAAGAATTTGTTGTCTTAATGGAAAATGCGGTCAAATAACTGAAGGTTGTGCAGAAAGAAATTGGTGATAGTGTACGTAGTAAACTGAAAAAGAGTTTTTCTCAGTGTTTGTGTCGGCGATTTAATTTATAAGGACATATTACCTGGAGAAATTCCTTCCCTCAAATATTTTCCCGTTGACTACAAAATATGCTCTGCTTATAAGAAAATTTTGCCTGACCGACGTCAATAACATCAGGAAACTTGTAAAAGTATATAATTGCTTACTAGCTGCAGTAACGATAGTATTCGCCACCTCTCCGTTCACTGGCGGTCTGTTGATGATTCCAGATTTAGTAAATCATATGTGATTTACTTGTAAGTAACCAGTAACTTATGTATACTTATTGTTTCTATCTACTGAATATGTCATTGAATTCTGAAGTTATTTTTATACATTGCCAATGAATCAAAATTATGTTTAGAATTGTGAATGTTAGATGTTTTAAAAGTGAGTGAATTATGTTAAATGCAATTTTTGTATTCATATATGCTGTTGAGAATGTAGTTCCTTTCTAGTAATGAAAGGAATTGAATACCGCTTTTGTTGATATTGTTTGGTAGCTATATTATTGGGTATGCAACATTAGTTTATAAGGACTCCATATGTGAACAACATTTTATAAATTCACGTGTGCATCAAGAGTTTTGTTGGAGACCAATGATTATTCTCTGATGATACAACTGACTACTGTATCCATGTTAATCAATCTATACTAATTGAAAATGTGAAGTTTAGTGCAGTTAAAATACAAACGCACATGATTCCAGATTTAGTGATCAATATCCGGGTCCGAGTTCAGGTGGAAAATATCTCTTCACTCTCAAAGTCAGTTGTAAGTCCACTTATATGTAAAATGGCTTCTTCCAACTTCCAAATAAATGACATTAATTGTCGTAGTGAAAAATAATGAGCACCATATGAAAAATAATATTCGAAAATATCTTACGTTATTAATTACTACTACAAGCTCATTGAGCTTACGGAAAATTATTTTAATATCAAAATTTATAAATTGACTATATTTTCTCTAATTGTAAATAATTTTGTATATTTTAATTTTATATATTTTCTGAGTCGCTAATGACCTAGCTGTCGATGCGACTTTAAATAAACCAAAAAAAAATGTTTAATTTCTTCAAACTGTATGAATTCATTGAAATGTATGTGATGATCAATAATTTATTACTAACTTATCCGCAACATATGTCCTGCTTTATTCCCCGTCCCTCCGCGTTTCAAAATTTCTGGGACAATACTATGTTTGGGGAAGAAGAAACATATAGATATAGATGTGAAGAAGTCTTAGGTATGCGCTGTAACACATCGCGTACATATTCACAGGATCTTACATGCCGTTAAGAAGGAGTGGGGGAAGTATTGATCCTCGTTATTACCCATGTCGTATTGACCGATGTGTCTGTGTTTTGTTCCGTTTTTAAAATCCATTCAGTCAGCCGGAAACCCACGAGACTAGTAACTAGGAGTGTAACAGTATCTCCGACGCTTGAGTGGTTATCGCAAGCATTTAAAATATTAGGTTAGGCTCTCGGTTTAGTTATCAGCTCACTAACCAGTAGTCGCGTTCGTTATCCTCATTCTGCAGTGTGCTTTCTTATTCAATAACAATGGGGGTCTTTGTGTTGTCTTTAATGATGCATAATATAGTTAGTATCTATAATTATAGATATAGATGATTATAGATGATTATAATCAGTGGTTCATTTTTTGAAGTAGGCAGCTCTTAATTAGGAAGAGAGAGGATTAGAAGATTAAGTTACAAACAAAAGTGTGGTAATGACTTCATTCATATCATTTTTATCCTGGCAGCAAGATTTTTCACTTTTCATCTACGTTTTCGTCTTAGGTAAGTTCTACGATAAAAATAATTTTTAAATAACAATCTATTTTCTTTTCAGATACTTATGTTTATCTACATGTATTACCATATGTATCTAAGTTCATTACAGTGTCATTCAAATCGCATTCTAACAGGTGACAAGTGATTATAGTATTAATACATTATATTACTGTACAATGATTTTGAGGGAAACAATCTTCCCGAGAATCCTGGTTGCAAAACGTGTAATGTTTTATGACGAAGTATTATATTCTGAAATCAGTGTCTCAGAGCATATCTCTTTGGTATTAACTGCATTTTTCTTCAGCAACCTCCCCCCCCCCGATACCATTGTTGAAAATGTTCTTGTATTTTTAATTAAATGTTGTTAAAAACCTTTGTAAGGCAACAACTGCCGATCAAGGAGAATTATAATTTAAAAAATTTAATTAAATGTGTTGATGGTATGAATTTTGTTAGATTATAGTATATGATAAAACATTGAAATCTATGACGAAACATACATTCTGTAAAAAAGACAGTCTAAATAGACTTCGTTTAGCACTATAGCCTTACGGATGTCATTTTGATAATAAAACAAAATAATAAAAATATAGTGTGCCGATTGTACAGATAGGGTAGCATTTATTCCATCAAATCAGTGCAGCGCAGAAGGAAATCAACTGCAAAGCACAAAGAAATTAAAATATGTGTTTATTTTGAAAGTCAACAAAAATTATTTAATTCAAAGTACGTTGTTTATCATTTCTATTATTTAGACCCCTATTCAATTCCTAGTTGAAATGCAGCTTATTGTGAATTTATTCTTGATAATAGCTAGTGCATGAAAGACAGAAAACATGTTACAATAAATACGTTCTGAGAAGGGCGTGATCATCCAGCCCACCGAATTTCATGAAAAATTCGAAAATTGAAGACTTCCAAAATTCACGTTCGGACGAAGGCGAAGGTTTGAAGAAGAAAAAGAATAGTTTGATATAGCATTTCCACGCTAGACAGGTTTCAAGAAAATAGAGGGCATCTGCACGGATTAATTCGTTCCGTTTCGAGAGTTTTTGTCAGGAGTTGTAGGTTTAAGATATTCCGTCATACATAGATTTTATTGTATTATATAATATTTATGTTTCATGTTATTTTATAAATGTCTTCTTTGACACTCCCTTTTTTGCGTTAAATAGCAGCAACATCTTTCATCACGAGTGATGATACTACTGGAAATATTTTAGGAAAATGCGACAGAATTATCTAACTCAACAGTTAAGTATTGCACCTAAACGTAGTGGAGATTATCTGTCTAGGTATCACACCAATATGGATTAGATAATTTTACAAGTCCTGTTGAGGATGCCTGTTAGGTTTCCACAAAACCTGTCACAAAATAGATTATATGCCTACAAATAGGTAGAGGAGCTGCTATTTATATGCATTAATGTGCATCTCGTACCTATTTAAATTAGTACATGCCTAAATTAAAACGTATATTAATAAAATTAGACCTAAATATTTTGAATATCATCAAGAAAGACTTTAATGCGTGTCATAACGTATTATTCATAATTCAGATAATTTATTAGTAATATAGTAAAGTAAATCACCACGAATCACTTCAAGCAATTGATGAAAACTCAAAATAAGTTTCGGTAATCTTGTGTTAAATATCTACAAAGTACATTATGAGTTCTGAGGAATCTTCATTGAAGTCACTCTGTGGAAAATAGGAAAGTGGAAAATGAGAATAAAAATAGTACATTATGAAACTATGATGTAATGATGAGTATTAATACACGAGTGTGATATTAAAATACGAGCGAGGAACGAGCGAGTATCGTAAACTTCATGCGAGTGTATTAACCCTTAGAAACTCGCGCTATGTTTTCTCGCACATGTTCCCGCGCGGCGTACTTTGTACGCCAAGCTTATTTCTTTAGGAAAATGAGCTGTGTGAGGCCTGAATAATTTTTAAATATAATTGTTATTTAGTTTTATTCGAAATTCATACGTATTACAATTTTTCTTAAATAATAATGATAATAAATGTAGCATTTTCGTCTTTTGTACTTTTTGTATTTGAAGAATATATTCGTTGCATTCAAATTTGTTGCACCAGTTAGTAATAAATGTATTAATAATTGTAGTAATGCTTCTTTTTGCTCCTCCGCAAATGTGAGTGATTTCTTAATTTTGTAGGTAATTATTCTTGATCATCACGACTTCCAGTTTTAGTAAATTTGCTGAAAGGCTGTGTTTACTACCACTTTGTAACCTTGTCTTTGACAATGAAAACGTCTCTCTACTCTAAATCACTACTTGTATTGTTACTAGCAAGATCAAGCTCAGAACACGTGTCCATGTTCAGTCTCGGCCACTACAACTTCTTCCTCAGAAACACTTGCAACATCGCAAATTTCGTCTTCTGACGATTCCTCATGTAATATATTTTTTTATTAGGTAATAATTATTTTCCGATAGACTATTAATCTCTGTATTGTTTCTAACGTAAAACAAAATAAATTAGTTTAATTACATCCATAAATAAAAAAAATCCTGTGTTAATTAAAAGAAAATTAAAACTCTCATTGGTACCCGCGCAACGTAAAAGTACACAAACGAACGCTTTCCAACGGAAATACAATCGTATAGCCAATACAGTAAATATTACGCAACTGATTATCTAGGAGGATGCAGCTGAATGTCTTCTGCGAGGTTAGGTCAAATGTCAGAAAGCGCGCTGATGTTATCTGACACCTACGGCGATAACAGCTCCAGTGGCGTACAAAGTGCGCCAGCGCGAGTAACTAAGAGTTAATACTCATTGCGTTTAGTTTCATAGGTACGTTTCTACGACTTTTATAAGTTAAACTTTTACGATGAATAGTTTCGTTGCAGTTGATTCAGCCATGGAAGATTTAGGTAGCGAACAGTTACCTAAATCTACCCTTGCAAGCTGCCGCAGGTGGCTATGGTTACCTGTCCACCTGCTAGGGAGTACTGGGCTAGTCAAATAGGATCAAAGTGAAATTACGATCCACTTTACTTTAAATAATATACCACGAAAAAATACTAATAATAAAAGAAATTCAAACTATTAAGCATAATATAATATCAAATACAATTACAATGTATACAATCGAACGAAACATTTGCTAAAACGATTCTCAATTAAGTGTCAATATTTGGATTGTAAACGTCTCTATGATTCGTTAAGAACCTGTATCTTAATGAAAACTGTATCGAAATGACTATCATTATGCAACTGGTTGCAGCCATCAAATGACAACATTATACAATGGGAGTAGAGAAACAAATATTTAACGTACCGACTTCCCAGCATTTGGCCAGCTCTTCCCAGTTGAGGTTTCTTCGAACTGTGTATTACAGGAAAAAAGTTAAAATGGTTTACTGAAGTGGTGTACCAACCAGCCTAAAGTATCAATGGTGATTTGAAGAGATTACCAAACACTTGTGATACTGGCGTGTCAATCAAGTACCATTCATGGACAATGCATTTGCACACTATGGCACTTACACTCAAGTATATCGTTACTTTCAAACTGCAACGAGGAACCGCAGCGATTCAAATTGTTTGTTGTTTCTGCTAATTGCGCAATAACATTACCGATAAAGCCAAGGAGTTAGATATGACACGAATGAAGTCTAAATGTAGAATATGGAGAATCGTGTTCTGCAGGAATAACAACTAAATAGTAAACGTAAAAAGGCGAGTACATGTCATAAAATAAAATTTTGTCTTGTGTTATCAAAAACAATATAAGCGCCCCCGAATTTTCAGTAGTATTAGGCACAACACCAAGGCTGTGGCCGTAGAGAAAGATTGCAGAAAGATATAAGAACCGGGAAGACATTATTTAATGTTCATGTAACTGGTTCTAGTTTCCATTATTCATCACAAAAAATACGTAAAATGGATGATTAGTTTTTTGTAGCACCTCACCTGGTTTTTTTTACATTGTAAGGCTCATAAAGCTTAAAAATGGTTGCCCATGCTCCCTACCACTGGAAGGCATTAACGTGATCTTCTAGACTAAAATAACTTCGAATTATAAAAATTACATTACTGAGATAAGTACCCTAACTAATCTTCGAATTAATGTAACGATTTAATTAAGTTTAATTTTTTATAGTGGGAATAGGTTATCGTCGTGGTTGGACATTTTATTGATAGTCCTATGACTGACACTTCCTGTTATCTACAAGTAAAAATGTTCTAAAACTTTTGATTTTTGTAGAGTCTACGGTCATTGCCAAACTAAATTAAGTATTGACGAGTTCATTATTAGATCAAATACTTCGGAATTGTTATGAATTCTGACACTAGAGCATGAAAAAAAGTATTCTCCCTCTTCTTGGCTGAAAGGTGACATCGATGTCTAGGGCGCAACGTCTTTCAGGCTGCCAAGTAGATACGGACTCCGGCAGCTTCAAAATGCATCAGTTATCGAGCGATCTCGCTGGCATGCTTTATTTTTCGGAGGGCGCGCGCACTCCTATCTATCTATACTTATATATCTCTACTAATATAGTTTCCTTGTTTCTCACAACACATACTAACTTCTCAAAGAGTTTTAGCTTTGAGCTTATCATACGTCGATTTTCTTGCTGGCTCCAGCTGTATCAGCACGCTGGTTTCGACGACGAGAACGATCGGAAATGGTGGTCTTTGTGCCTGGCTCTATCCGAACCAAACCATCCTTGTTATAAAGTAGCATAAATTGTATTAATTAATGAAAAATATTGCTACGGTAACGTACAGTGAATGCGTAGCAATATCAATAAGCTAGTAGTGCTAGACCAGCACATATTTTCTCGCGTTATTAGAAACAACTACGTAATATTTAAATATTGCAGTTTTCGAAAAAAAAATCGAGCAATACCCGAAAATGCTTCAAGAACCATATATCTTAACGTCTCTTATTACATATGTGGAGAAAATGTAAAGAAAAAATCGGGAGCGGTTTTTGAGGGTTTTTTTGTAAATTTCAAGCGCAAATTACGCAAAACTATTTGTTCTTTCAAAAAATTGTCAATTACCTTATTTAATGATTTAATTTTGTACAACGAACTTCGTCTGTGGCAAACATTTTTATTTTCACTTTTGTAGTTTTAAAACGTTTCTTTACAAATTTTGAAAAATCGGCGATATAAGGCAAAAAAGAGACTTCCACCATTCTCTTAAACGTCCTTCACACTATTCAACAACAAAATTTAATCAAAAAATTTGGAGCGGACAGACGGACAGACGGACGGCATACGGATGGCATATGGACGTTGTGTTGTCAGTCTTTTTCCGTATCAAGAATCAACAAAATTTGGATTCTGGCTACGTGTAAGAGGATTCTTTCTACTTTCCCGTATACGTTCGTATACACGAAGTAATATTCGTATTAAAGGAAAAGTTATATAATGCTGCGCAAAAAAATGGCGAATATTCGGCAGAAAAATTTCATTGCCGGGCTGTGATAACGAAAAAGTGGATAAATCCAGTTGCTAAATTAAGAAAAAATCCTCTAACACTTGTAGCCAGAATCTGTTTTGTAGGTCCGTTATAACCGAAAAAACAAAAGCAAAACGTCCATCGTGTCTGAGTTGAAACTCTGCGATTTCGAAAAACATTCACTAATTTTTGGGGGTACTTTACATGAAGACTCCCGGATATTTTCGAAATTTTCTCAAAAAACTGCTCTAAATTTTTTCTTTAAATTTCTTCTAAGAATAGAGTAAAATACACTTATTAAGGTGGCTTAGTTACGATTTTCAGGATTAACTCTGAAGTTTTGAAAATTGCAAAAGTTTGAATATTATTCGGCGTTTTCCTCCAACTACAAAATTGCAGATAGAGATTTTTCCTTCAAATAAAATTTGTTCTTCAAAGTGACTGACTTCTTTCTTTAAGGTCATGTTCATTTTTTAAAATTTTAGTTGTTTTCGCGCAATATTCCGTGCAACATGAACAATTTAAAAAAATACAAAACAAGATTTTCTCAAAAAAGCCTCCAATTTTTTCTTTAAACTTTTGGTAGGGATAGTGCTAAATTTAATCTATGAGATGACATAAATGCCATATTGCTCTATTCTTTTGTTTTTTCAAAAATAAAAAATATGCCAATTTTTTACTTGTGGCTCACGTCGCTAATATTTATATTAGCGGCGATTTGTTCACATTATTACGAGGAGCATTCAATAATTAACGAGACAAATCGTTCTAGAGAAACAAATGTTTATTTTTACAAAACAGGAGTTTTCCTACTTCGTAATATATTTCCCAGCAACATTTATGCACTTGTTCCAATGGGTTACCAGTTTTTTATAACCACCGCAAAGAATTCTTTTTCTTGGTGTTTGAACCAATTTCCCACATTTTTTTGACAACCTCGTTATCCTGGAATCCTTTCCCATGTAATGCCTCCTTCAGTGGACCAAACAGATGGAAATCAGATGGTGCGTAATCGGGGCTGCAAGGGAAACGAGACAGTACAGCCAACCCATATTATCGTTTATTTATTTTTTTTCGTTTTATTTATTTTATGGTTTCACGGCTTCGTTGAGCAGTGTGAGGACGTGCGTTGTTTTGCTGGAGAATCACACCTCCTCTGAGATCCACGACGTGTCTCCCTCACGACTGGTTTCACCTTGTTCAAAAGCGTATCTAAGTAGTATTGTCTGTTTATTATTCGCTGTTCTACGTTATAATCACAAAAAATGCATCTATAGCGTTCCCAAACACAGTCAATAGGACTTTTCCAGCTGATGCATCCAGAACGATGTTTGTCAGTCACTGAGCCTCGACCACATTTGAACTATTCTACCCACCTGTAAAAATTCTCACGATTCTTACAACTTTCACCATACACTTTAGTCATTCTAGAGTGTATATTAGCTGTTTTTTCACCTTCAGCAAGTTCAAAACGAATTGCAGAACGTTGTTCAACCAATGTGGAAATTTGAAGTGGATTCGCCATCGTTCAGCATAATTTTGAGGTTATGAACTGCTTATCCTCCTGATGGTCAAAGCTCATTCCAGTGATGCCAACTTGAAGTCCTAATATTACCAAACTTGTCCAACTCATTGTTTTTTCTCCAGACCAATTTGTCTCTTTAATTATTGAATGGCCTACATATATTAATGAGTACATGTGTTTTAAATAATGTCAAGTAAAGTTTCTCTAAATCTCAACCATTTTCTGTGAAAACTAGCTCAAAATCCCGCATTTTCATAAACGCTCAAACGCAATTTTCTCATAAATGGTCCCCAATTTTTTGTTCAAACTTTTGGAAAGGATAGTACTAATTGCACTCTTTAATATGACGAAAAATTTATTTTGATGTTTTTTTCCAAAATTACACAAATGTAATTTTTTTAAAAGACCTCTCACATCTTGAATATGCACATTGCCAGCAATTTGTAAACATTATTACATTTGTGAGTGTATATGCTTCAGATGACTTCAAGTGAAGGTTTTTGAAAACTCAAGAATTTTCTGTGAAAAAGAACTTCATGTTTCGAATTTTTAGTAGCGCTTAAAAGCTTTTTAAAAAACGGCTACAATTTTTTAAAGGAAAATTGCCATTTAGGACGAGGTTTTAGTGTTCTTTAATACTCTAAAATTAATATTTCCGTTCTACCATTAGGAAACCAAAAAATTAATAAAATGTCAAAAAAATATACTTTGGGCTACGATAGATGACAGCTGCCAAAAGTATGTGGCTATTTCGAATAGCTAGCCCAGACCCATGGAAATAGAAAACTAATACGGGGAAGTCTGTGCCATTCTGTAGCACCAGTAGTTAGTTTAGCAACTGTATTTATTCACTTTTTCGTTATCACGACAAGAAGGGTTTTTGTGTCGAAAATGTTTTCGGCGCACATATACATAAATCTCTCGTCTTAAGAAATTCCTTCTTACGAGCGAGAAAGTAGAAACAAGTAAAACCATAAATATAGAGGAGTTACTATAAGAAAGTACCAGTTTCACAGGTTGAGTAACAAATTAACTTTTTGCAGGGCAATGGCATTGCAACAGATAGTGATGAAGCCATTTACAAATGACCTAATAGTTAGAATAAGTTATCAGTCAAATATTGTACTTCAAATCAGCTGTGTGTAACCTTATTGTGAGCACTTGTCAGAATGTCAGCCATTGGGGCAACGTTATCTATTGATGTACTTTCTTTCTTCATGTAGTACATGTAGTTTCTTCATGTTAAATTTTTTGTCGGTAACCTTTTATTACACTGGCCAAGAAGTAACGCTTTTAAATTAGAAGAACACGTCATCAGATATACAGTACAATCACAGTTTATTCAAATGCAGTCATATCATCAATTGTATGAAACTATTGTTGTTCAGAATAGTGATGTAACTAGTTGTTTCGCAAGCGGAAAGACAAAAAGACAGGAAAATTAGTCGTTATAAGTTCTCAGCTCCGGAAAGAAAAGATTCACATTGGTTGAAAATGTATGTTTTCCTGCCTTCTACGTATATGCGCACGTTTTCTCAAAACATTTTGTGTATGCAAGATAAACATACACAAACAATGACTCATTATTTTTATAATATGCATGGAAAAATACACAAAATGTAGGATTAAAGTTGAAGTGATTATCATAATCGAGTAAGCAATGTTCTTCCAAGACAATAGATATCTGCAAAACTAAATCTCAAGATTCGCAGTATACAAAATGAGTTTAATTCAGTAAGTAATAATTGTGAACGTGGGTATTTCAAGGCGGAAGGATATGTTAAAGTAATAAAAATTATTTTATCTTTATTAAATTGAACATGACAAATACTAGTCTTTTCCACAAAGTGTTTTCTGCGAGTCCGTTCTAATTCAAGAATTTGCTCTATTTAATAAATTACGTTACTGGATGAAATTTAATACATTTTGTGAAAATACAATTTCTTTTTGAATAGAATTCTTAAGATATTGTACTACAACTATATTATCTTTTAAAGTTTTATAGAATGTAAGCTTTGTAAATGTTTTATATTTTTCTTACCCTGAGAGATGGCTCAGTGCATCAACTGGTGTTACTGCAGTCCCTCTGACCGGGAGGTCCTAGGTTCGAGTCCCGACGGCGGCGGCAGGATTTTCGACACTAGCTTTTCAAGCTAGGTCGAATTCAGTCGTTGTCTAGAGGAGAATTCTAGCGGCCGGCCCCTCTGATCGGTAGTTTTCCGTGGTTTCTCCGATCAACACTAGGCGAATGCCGGAGCAGTACCCTAACAAACGGACCACGCGCGATCTTTCCTTCCTCTTACTTGTCCTATCCTCTCACACACATACACACTTACTCTAACTTGCACTACACTACCACACATGCCGGGAGACCGGTCGGGAGCTTATGAGCTTGTCGCGGCTGGTGGAAGATACCTGGTTGAGGGGTCCCCGCTAGTCGACGGTAGGTCGGCGCCGGATCTCACCATTCACACGGAAAAGATCACCGCCACCTCCCGAGGGAAAACTCGCACTACACTTACGGGAGTAATGACCTAAGTGGTTCACGCGCCCGGAATCACGAACAATCGATCAATTTTATATTTTCTCATCTTGTAACCTTTACATTTTTCCTTCATAAATGCAACCTATTGATAATACAATGTGAATTAAATTGTTAATATTTTACTTTCTCGCACTTACGAAAGAAGAAAGACGCACTTACGCAAGAAATTATTGTAATCGTGTCCCGGAAAACAGCGAATTTTCGACACAAAAACTTATTTTAGATAAATATGTATGTACTTACTTGAAGATGTCTCCATTTTCTGTACAACATTAATATCCAACATGGTGCATCCAAGTAAGTACGTACGTAAGTATGTGGGAATGAGAGTGAGAGTGCTTAGTGGTGTGAACAGTGAGGAGTGTATATAGTAGTTTAAGATAGGTTAGTGTAGGTTTAGGTTAAGATAGTGATAGGGTCGGCCGGCAGATGGTGCGCTGAACAGGAACAAGAGGAGGTCTTGAAGGGAAAGGGTAGTTCCGGCGAGGACAGAGCATAAGACGTGGTCGGTGTGTTGTCAGTGTACGTGTGTGAGAGATTGGTATCGGCGGATATCCAGACAATCCGGAAAGATTTTTTTATAGTAAGTGTTTTTCATAACTGCGTCCCATAAATCTTACATATATTTCAAAAACATTTTTGGCGATACCTAGACCCTGTTTCTATTCATAAAACGTGCTCAGGGCGGCACCGTGAATTTTTTAATGATCTCGACTAAATCAACATTTAACATTGAGAAATTTCAAAACTTGTATATGCACGTTTCATTTATGATGTTTATTTCTATTGAGGGTATAAAATTCACCGAGTTAACAACATATGCGCATTCTAAAACCGCTGGCGGTTAAAAGTAACAAATACTGCAGACACCCTTTTCGTTTAGATTTAAGCATTGTTATTAAATCGTTACAGAATTACAACCTCCCGAATATTTCAGGACATAAATCGTCAAATTTTCTTTTAGTTCACATATATACTCATACATTTTTTTAAAATGACCATTATGTGACTATGACTACTATAAAGGACAAAAAATGTGTAATTTACTTTGACTTGCCAATCTCTTGGTTTTATGCCTTTTAATAGACTAAAATGTAACCAATAACAAGGTATTTTCACTATCACTAATCTTTAATATAACTTGCTATCAGGATACCCTCATTTACATCTTATGATTCATACAAAGGCACAAGAGTTATCGTAAGTAGTAGAGACCAGCACCAGACTATTTCGCTCGATCATTCGGCGTCACTCTCACCTACCGTATTTTTTGTTAACAAAAAAGAGTCTGACGCTCGTTCCTTGTCAATAAGAATGCTCATCGACGCTTAAACGTAAGTGGACCCAGCTATTACCTGAAACACCGCTTTTATAGCAAACGTAAGCGTTACCCGGACCCGGTTCGGTAAGCGCAAATTAGCCGGCAACCGATTCGGTACAGCTATTAGAGTTGTTTGGATTCTGAGTATACTAAGAACACGGACAAAAGCCGACTGTGATTTTCTGCAAAGCATGACGTATGCCATGTTCTATTCGAGGATGGAAGCCAGTTAGGAGGAATAGTCAAATTATTGTGGTTTTGCAGACGGGGAAGCCCTTATAATAAGAAATAATTCAATGTTCCAATTTTACAGACTTTATAATTCCAGGTCGATTCGATTCTAAAATTACGTGCAGAATCATATTTTCTACATCGTCTATATCAATATTCCCAAGTACACATGCTTCAGTTAATTCTTTCTTAGCAGGGAGCAACACATCCAGAGAGTAAAAACAAGTGATAACGTGGCCACACTTTGCAATCGCTCCTCGCTTAATGTTTTCCCAAAAACAAATTATTACGATGTAAATAATCGAAGTACTTAATCGAAACCACAGTATACAAAATGAAACTATTGGTTCTACAGAATGGCACAGACATTCCTGTTTTAGTTTGCTGTTTCCTTGGGTCTGGGCTAACTATTCGCAATTGCCACATACTCGTACCAGCTGCCATCTATCGCCGCCCAAAGAACTTTTTTGGACATTTTCTTAATATATCGGTTTCCTAATGGTTGAAAGGAAATGTTAATTTTAGAATATTAAGGAACAGTAAAACCTCGTTCTAAATGGCACTTTTCTTTCAAAAATTTGGAGCCGTTTTTAAGAAAATTGCGCAATTTGCGTAAAATCGAAATTTGAAGCTTTTTTTCACAGAACATTTTTGAGTTTTCGAAACACTTCATTTGTAGTCATTTGAAGCACTTAAGCTCGCAAATAAAATAGTGTTTACAAATTGCTGGTAATGTGCATATCAAAAATGTGAGAGAGATATCAAGAAATTACATTTGTGTAACTTAAAAACACAACAACAAAATACCTCCAAATTTTGAAAATGTTCGGTTGGGTTCATGTAAAGTACCCCCAAATTTTATAGAATCTTTTTCAAAATCTAAAGGTTCGACTCGACCCAGATTGACAAGGGTTTCCTCAATTTGAAAACAATCCTACATATAGTTTAGGCGCAACTAGTGTTCACAGACGGTCGGACAGACAGGTGGACGAACGGAGGGTCGTTTTGCATTCAATTGTTTTTTCCGATATCAGGGATCCACAAAATTGGGATTCTGGCTACAGCACGTGACAGGGGATTTTTTTTCTGGATTTAGCAACTGGATTTATCCTTTTTTTTCGTTATCAGGGCTCGGCAATGAATTTTTTCTGCTGAAAATCCACTGTTTTTTCGCGCTGCATTACATAACTTTCCCTATACTACGTATATTACTCCGAATATACGTAGGTATACGAGAAAGAAAAAATTGGATCTTTATAATTGTAGTTGTATAAAGGCGCCGAAAAAATTTTCAATTTTTTCAATTTTTGAAAAAACAAGTTTTTGACATGATACTTGCTCCATTCTCTTATACGTCCTTCAAACTATCCAACAACAAAATTCCATTAAAAATGTTGGTGCGATTTTTTTTTAAATTTTGACAATTTCCCAGGTGCTTCATGTAAATTAGTCCCCAAAATTAAAATATTGGTTTCAAATTCCGGGGGTCTTGACTTCAACCAGATCGATTGGGGAATATATTTTTTTTAGAAAATCGGCAGAACGGTTTAACCGCTAGGATTGTTCACAGACTGACGTACGTAGAGACGTTTGGCCGTCAATCGATCATTTGGTAATAAAGAGCCATAAAGCATGGATGAGGTACCGTGTTAGAGAATTTCCCCCCTTTTTTTCGTTACCAGTGCCCTGTAATTTGAATTTTTTGCCAAAAATTGCCGCTTTTACTTTCCTGTATACGTACGTATATACGGGGGTAATATACGTAGTGTAGGAAACATTATGTAATACTCCGGAAAACCGATTTCGAGATTTCAATCGAAATTCACGTTTTGGTGTCCCCTATTAGCGAAAAAGTGGCACTTTTCAGAACGTCCGTCTGTCTGTCCGTCTCGGTGTCTGTCAGTCTGTCAACACTATTAGCGCCTAAACTATGCGTAACATTTTTTTCCAAATTGAATTAACCCCTGTCCATCTGACTCGAGTCGAAGCTTTGAGATTTTGAAAGCCATTCTTTAAAATTTGGGGATACTTTACATGAAGCCCCCCGGGCATTTTCAAAATTTTCTCAAAAACTGCTCCACATTTTTCTTTAAAATTCGTGTAAGAATAGAATATAATACACTTATTAAGGTAGCTTGTGTCTGATTTTCACGGTTCACTCTAAATTTTCGAAAACTGCGAAAGTTATTTCCTCAAATGAAATTTGTTCTAAAAAAGTTCTCTCATTAAGGTCTTGTACTTTTTTGAAACTTTTAGTTGTTTTCGTGCAATATGTGTTTTAAAAAATTACAAAAATAATATTTTCACAAAAACAGCTCCAAATAATTTCTTTAAATTTAGGATAGGGATAATACAAAATGTACTCTGTGCGATGACATTCACGCCATATTGCTCTATTGTTTGTTATTTTTTTAATTAGAAGAATAAAATATTTTTGACTTGTATCTCACGTTGTTAATATTTACATTAGCGGCGATTTTTTCACATTATTATATTTACAAGTTCATGTTCTTTAAATAATGTCATACAAAGTTTCTCTCACTTCAATTTTTTTAGTTTTTAAGTGTTTTTGCCATTTTCGAAAAATCAGGGATATTAACCAAATTGGACCGGCAGCATTCTCTTGAACGTCCTCCACACTATTTAACAACACGATGTATTCAGCATATTTAGCATATTTTTGAAAATTTTGAAAATGTCCGAGATGTTTCATGTAAAGCTGTACCCTAGCAAACAGGCCACGGACCTCGCTCGATCTTTCTCCATCATCATATCCTCGTCCTTACTTATACACATACGTGCACATGCACATCACACTTGTCTGGGGACCAGTCGGACGTTTAGAGCTGCTTCCGACTGGGGCGGTGCCCCGCTTGTGGGAGGCACTTGGATGGGGATAACCCCACAAGCCGAAGTGTATATTGACACCAGATCTCACCAATCAGCAGGGAAAGACCATACAACCTCCCGTGGTAAAAACGTACGCTATACTATCTGAAATAAACATTGCAGTCTGTCTCAATTAATCCATTCAATAGGATTTCATTCAACGATTTTACATTTTTGTTTATTATAATAAAATTTGAGTTTTCATTCGGGACATTTGGTTCAATTTGTTTTTACTAGCGTACCCGTCCGAGAACTCTCGCATGTTAAATCCCACCCTTTCCCTATCCATTTGTCTATCCTTCCCATAAAGGAGAGGAACTACTAATGTACTTACAGAATATCAAACAAAATAACAATGTAATTTATGTTTGAAACAAATTTTCAATTAAAGTTTATTCAACATTACAGAGAGATGTTTTTGGAACAATTCATACTTCTTTAAAAACAACATTTGAAGAAATGTTTCAATCTTCCTTGAGAGTTAGCTTTTCGCTTTCTTTGATAGTCACAAAAATATTGGAAAAGGTTTTCCTCTTGAGAAAGCCAAGTAAAGTAGTGCGAAAATACCGAATCGGTTAATAACAGACCTACACATTGCAACATTATTTAACTTTTCTTGATTTGTTATGAAGAACCGAGTGAGTTTGGAGAGTCAGGATGCCAGCTTGCTGGGGTGAGAAAATTGAAAAATTATTTGTATACTGTATATTGTAACTTATTTGTATAGTATTGAATTATTTTCTGCGTCCTTACGAACCTCAAGAAAAGCAATTCCGAGCCAAAAAATAATCAAACTAATGTTTTCACCTTTGAGTACTAAATACCATTTGTTAGCATTAGAAACAATTTAGGAGGCATTAGTAAGCCCACTTCGGTACATGGGAATGTTGCTCAAACGATGTTTGCATTTTTAATATCTTAACGAACCGACACCTTGAGTTTAATATTAAACGGTGTTTTATTTACAATATGAGTTTGCAGCTGGGCGTTGGTGTACGTACTTCCAGATACCGCCAACATTTAAATCGTGCGTTTGGACTGCGATCGTCCGCAGTTGTCGGGTGACTTGCACTATTCTTTCTATAATTTTAAATTTAGTGTTTTTTTAATTGATTCACGTAGTATTGTAGGCTAGCGCGTTTTGATTTTTGTTTTCCATTTATTTCAAGCTATTTTACTTAAGCTACTTTAAAACGTTTGTTCTTTGTATTGTGCTAGCACAAGTTTTCCCCCACTACCTCGGCGTACCCTTGCGAGAACTCTCGCATGTTAGACACTACACTCATTCCTATCCTTCTATTTTCATTCTAAGAAGTTAACGAAACGTGTTTATTTGTTTAAAATCTATAAAGGTATCTTGCAATGTACTAACACAATTACAAATAAAAATAAAAAACAATGCAATTAATGTGTAAAAGAAATTTTCAATAAATATTTATTCATGGAGAATGGAGAATTTGCCTGGAACAATTCCCAAAACTTACTTGCAGACATTTGAAGTAATTATTCAATATTCTTTGTCAATTAGGTTTTAGTTTTTCGTGATAGTCACAAAAATATTAGCTTTTTACTTTTGAGAAAGCTACGTGTCTGAATCTTTGACTTGAACATGTCATCGAATGATAACGAAAATATTGGTACAGGTAAAACACAAACACAGTCTTCACTGAACACCCACTTCCTTCCACAATTAAGTACACAGCTCTTACAGACCATGAAAAAAACGTTAATTGAGTAGTTTCACTACACGCATAAGAAACAATCTGCATATGTATAGGTATCAAGCAACTATAATAGTACTTCTAGTTGTTGCTGGAGAGCAAATCTTGAATTAATGATTATGCAAATAAACCTCGTCAGACTGCACAAACTACGGTGTTAACAGAAAGCGTAAATAAAGATTGCCGAAACTAAGCCTTCTAAGCGTGTCGCCCCAAAAATTGCTACCAGAAGGAAGGGCTGAAATATTGAGGTGGCCTTGATAGTACTGAAGCGTGGAACCGAAAAGTTAGTTGAATGGATCGGAGAATGTCTCATCTTATAGATTATGGTGTGAAAAACGTTTCTTTGAGAACTTTGGCCTCAAAATTTTACATTTTAAGGCTCTAAAACGCTTTGTTTATGAGTTATTTGCCGATATGGGTTGACGTGTGATGCGGGTTGCATTTTACATGAATATTTGGATGCGTTTTTTTAAAGAAATCATCCATATTTTTAAAGTCAAAGTGGAATTCGTCAAGTCTCCGTGAAATTCTCTTTCTTTAGAGACCTCATTTATAAAGATTGGTTGCGTGTGAGAGCCGGAACCCAAAGGTATACTACTGAAATAATACAGGAGACGATTTTTAAGGGCGCGTCACATTATAATTTGTTAATAATTATTTGCAATAATTTACATTCGTAATGTAAGTAATTTACATTCGTAAAAGTTTAATGTACTTATTTAAGTCGAATATCATTTAGAAAACGTATATACACATATGTCTTGTATGCAATGGTTTTCACAGAATAAAAGCTAGAATGCAAAATCTTCAAATTCGTTTCTACTAGGTACTTAAAGAGGCGATGGTCCTTAACTTACATAAAATATTAATATGCCCAATTTACATTAGTGGTTAGAGTGTGATGTAACGTTAGTAATTGGGAAATGTCTTTTTTATTACTAAGAAACTGCGTAAATGTGCAATATCTGTGTGTAATATAATGTGTGTAATATAAGTGTGTAATATCTGAGGAATACACTGTACTGTATTAAAATTTACATTTTTATGCGAGTTCCAATTTCCATTTTCATTATCTTTATCGTGGCCTTGCCCTCGCCCAGCGTTGAGCAAATTGAAAATGAAAGCAAATTGTATCTTTATCTGAAAGGAAAGTACAATGTACACAAGTGCATTGTTTATTTCGGTGTCATTCACGAAAATGAAGTTTTTGCACGTCGGTTGAGAAATAGTTTTTCGTTCTTTATCTGTTGGCATCTGCTGTTCTTCTTCTTCTTTTCTTATCTGCTATTATAATAAATAAATTTGTTTTAGTAGGAGAATTCCTGTTCACGTATTTATCTGCTACCAAAACGTTATGCTACGAACAGATAATGCAAGCAGATTCCTGAAAATTTGTTTTCCTCAACACAAACTGTAACGCACTGGAGTAGACTGACACCATACTGACTGAAACTACCTCTGATTCTCGACGGTCAGTTCACCTTCAATTTACAACTGTTTAGTGCACAACGCTAAGAGTGTCATTAACAAATTTAAGGCATACTGATAATCGTTCCTAGCATAACAATTTCCTTACCATAATAATAACCAAAGTAATAGAAGAAGCATAGCCAAGGAATGAACTTTTGAGTGAAAAGCAGTAATTGTTCGCAGCCATCTAACACTTAAAGCAACGAGCTGCATTGTAGGTAAAATGAGTATTTGTTTTGCGAATCTCCAAAAATTAAGCCACCCGCCGCATGCGGCTCCCGGACTAAGGTTTGAAGACCACCGCTACTTCACAAACAAGGCTTTCCTTTCAAGAGAATACTGTAGTATAGTTTTCAAGAACTTATCGATCTTGGACTAAAATTGCTTACTATTTTTTGTGCGTGTCAGGTGATTAGGTTACCATTCAGGTTTATAAAATAGGAAATGTAAATGACTAAACCTCGACCTGGATGTCCGAGGTGACTCAGGTATACGGACTCAGCGCTCCGGTTCGAGTCCCGCCTTGGGCGTGGTTGTTTGTCCTTTGTGTCGGTACGGAGGGTCTCGTTCTGCTGATCCTACATCAGAGGCCGCAAAAGTCTTTGTGTCTAGTGCATGGTCGAATTTGCGTTACATCGGCACGTAAAGTGCAATCGGCTGTAGGCTGAATAAAAGCCCAAGAAAAAATGGCTACACTTTCGAGGATCAAAAAATTGTGATATTTTTCACTCAAGTTCAAGATACGTGTCGTTAAAAGTAGAGAGATGGTCAATTCTGTAAAAATTTAATTGAACCGACGATTAAACTATAAACCCGTTCGATAAAGAAGCAAAATACCGTTTTTCTCTAAATAATATTTTTTACAATGATTTGTTGAAGTAGAGAATCTCAAATAGTTCTAGAAAGTGAAAGATTTCAAGTTCGTCAATATGCATGTCGAAGAGGCAAAACTCGAAACACAGTCAAATTAAATCAAAGGAAAAAAACGGAAATAAACCAAATTTAAAGGGCTTTTTGATTTTCTGTGCAATTTAATCTCCACACTTAGGAATATTAGCACTGTTTCTCATACGCTGTGCCAAGCCTATAACACACAGTTCAGAGCCGGATCGTTCAAAGTAGGGTTGTGCTACAAAGTAAATTTCAGTTTAAAACAATTATTATTTACAAAGTACGGGGAGTTTGCAAGGGCCACTTTACTACACAGAAATACTTTAATACTTTCCTTGATAACGAAAGGTGGATGTCTTGTTTCCACGCCGTCCGTTGTCTTGTTCGTTAGAGAATTATTACATTGCTGCATTTTATTATTTGGTGTAATAACAAAATTGCAAGTAAAGAGTATTTTTATTCAGTCGTATATATCCTTATGCTTGACAAAACCCAAAAATCGTGCTACAGCTGTAAGCAATCCGTAACATCCGTGTATTTTTTTCTAAGTGAACATTATTTTCCAAAAGAAATGCTTATCGCCTATTTCAGGACAAAAAGAGGCAATATGGAATGATTCTGACCTTACCCGAACATTAACTCAAACATTTAGAGTGCTAGGCGTTGCTCGGTTATTTACTTAAGACAATTTTTATCAGCCTTTCCCGTCCCACCAGTCTTACCCACAATGCCCACCTCGCCTGCTCACCCACTGAGCCCGGCCCGGACGTTCTGTCCGTCCTGAACCCCCCCCCCGCCACCCCGTTCAGCCTCGCAGTCACTCCGTCCGTCCTGCCGACACTGCTCGCCTCGCCCACCTGCCTGTTCCATCTAGACCACTCCGTTTGTTTCACCCGTTCACCGCTCCCTCCCCATTACCTCCCCTCCATCTCCCCTGCGTCGCACCCTGCCACTCTCTGCACTTCCTTTCCCCACCCTGCCCTACCCCGTCCTCCGCGCTCACCCGTCGCCCTGCACCCATGAGTGACGCGCGCTCACCCATGAGTTTATACCAGGGGTTCTCAAACTACCACCCGCGGGCCACATGCGGCCCGCCGAGGACATTTGTACGGCCCGCCCGGTTTTTATGGTTTAAAGAATTTTTTTTCTTAAAATCTGCACATTTTTTATTATGTGTTAGGGTGTCTAGGGATGGCAAAAAAATTGATGGTTTTGAAACAACGATGTTTACCACCAGAAACATCGATATTTTGCTTTCGATGTTTTCTTCACATCGATATTTTGTTGCCAAAACAACGGTGTTTTTTAAAAATTGTTTTTAATAAAGCAATATCGATGATTTGCGTTATCCTCTTTACCACGCTGTACATTTCGCCAGCGCAATCTGAGGAAGTTTGGGATCTGCTCGCGTTATGGCTGTATGTTATCGGTATGCCTGTCATTGCCTGAAGCGATAGTAGTGTTAGAAATGGCCCTCAGACGTTTTGACAGGTCGTGAATCTGACCTACTCCACTCAGTCCAGGGAAGTCCCACAGTAACATGTGATATGTGACCAACCATTGCTTTCCAAACTGACACGTCTTTCACCATATATTTATAAATAAAATTGTTTTATATGTACGAGTAAACTTGCAATTGTTCAACATTTATCACAACATTATTTGAATTTTTCATTTTTTCGTCATTTAGTAGTACTTACAGCGCTATAAGAGCAATGAAGTGCTGGCAACACTGTCTTTCTCAAATATTCGTTCGTTCATTGTGGTGCGCGAGCGTGAGTGCTACACTCTACACACGATTCATTGAGGGGAATTTTGTGAACTTGAACTGCTAATTCCTGTTGTCGGGTAGGTAAGTCAATAAGTTATATTTCATAGTGTTTGTTATTATTAAACCGCGGAACATCATGCAATTTCATATTTTGCGTGATTGCGCATATCGAAAGGAAACGTATATAACTTAAACTACCTCCAAATTAAAACAAATATAATTGCTTAAATTAAATGATCACAAGTGTTGTCATTGCCAACAATGTTGTTTATTACAAGAGCAGCTTTCGATGGCTTAGCAGCTTTCGATGGCCAACGACATTTCACCACTAAACCAATACCAAATATAATTGCATATTTCTGGGGTCTCTAGGAGAAGGGAATGTAAAGTTATTCCTAGTGTATAGTTTTAGTAGCGCTGTAATATACTGTTTTTGTGGCACTGTAATATTGGTATTTGACTAATAGCAATTTGGAATCCCCAGGAAATTAATGATGTCAAGAAAGAGAAAAATTGATTCGGAGTGTAGGATATTCCAAGAATAGTGGACGTATGATTACTTTTTCATGCAGTACAAAGAAAGACCTGTGTGTTTGATATGCCAGAAAATAGTGTCTGTGTTCAAAGACTCGACGAAAGTAGTGTCTGTGTTCATGGCACTCGAAGAAAGCAATAATGTTCGTGATTCAAGTTCTAATTTTCATTCGTGGGACGAATGATTCTTTCGAAGTCACAGAAGAGCTTGCTGCACTGCAAAGTATCAAAGGAACAACTACAGGAGAGGATATCCATGAAAAGGTTTGCCAAACTGTGTATGGTTTGGAGCTGGACTGGGCTAAACTAGCCAGCGTTACAACTGACGGTGCTCTAGAATGGCGGGGTCTAAGAAAGGAGTAATTACTCGCATTAACCAAGAGATGGACAAACATAACCATTCTCATCCAATAGCCATACACTGTCTCATCCACCAACAAACGCTGTGTAGTAAATCTCTCAAGTGGGACTTTGTTATGAAAATTGTGATATATTGTGTTAACTTCATTAGAGCCCATGCATTAAACCACAGATAATTTCAGGAATTTCTGTCTGAGCTAAATGTTTACTATGAATATGTTCTGTACCACACATAAGTCCGTTGGCTGAGTCGAGGGAGAGGTTTGAAACGTTTCTACGATTTACTTCGACATACTACAACTTTTCTGCTTTCAAAAATCAAAGAAGTACCAGAGCTCAATGATGGAGAATGGAAATGGCGCCTTGCCTTTCTGACAGATGTAACAGAGCTACTCAACAATTTCAATGTGCAACTTCAAGGAAAGAGGAAGCTCATCTGTGATATGCAATCACATGTCAAAGCTTTTGAAGTAAAATTAGGCCTCCTCATCAAAGTGAAGGAGAAAAACTTCTGCCATCTCCTCACAACTCAAAATCTGTTAGCGGAAAAACTATCGGTTGCATTCCCAAACAAAACATGTGTGGATTCACTGGAAAAATGGCAAAAGAAGTTCCAATTTAGATTTAAAGAGCTTCATCTCCAGGAACAGGACATACAACTTTTCCGTAACCCATTTTCTATTGACATTGAAAATGTGGATACAATTTACCAAATGGAGCTGGCTGATCTACAGAATTGTGACTCTCTGAAAGACGCATTCAAGTCAAGCAGCCTTTATAATTTCTATGCATCTCTCCCCTGAGACTCATCCTCATCTCAGGAACCATGCACGCAAAATGGCAACCATCTTTGGCAGCACTTATGTCTGTGAACAGACTTTTTCTAGAATGAAACATTTGAAATCTCCAACCAGATCAAGACTAATGGATGAACACTTGCATCACTTGTTACGACTAGTAGTGACAAATATGGAACCGGACATTGACCATCTCATTAGCCAAAAGCAGGCCCATAGTTCCCATTGACATACTGGTAAATTTGTTGATTTAAGTTTACTTCCTTTTAAATATTGTATTTGTTCCCGTTTTGATTCTTCACTTCAAAATTAGATATATGCAGTGGGTATAAGAATTAGTTCATAGTTTCTGCTTTTACTATAGTGCGATTTTTCTAACTCTGCCTCTCAAGGCCTGTCTTCACGATGGAAAACGTCACGGTGCCTCGAGTCTTTCTCAGTCATGCCGCTAGATATCGCATGATCGCGACCGTATCAAGCAGTGCTTGCGACCATGCGACATCTAGCGGCAGGACCGCGAAATGTCGTGTGTGATCGGCCAAAGGGGCTTGAGAGGCAGTTTTTGAAAAATCGCACCATATAATCCGGCCCTCCGACGGCCTGAGAGTCTGTGAACTGGCCCCCCGTTTAAAAAGTTAGAGGACCCCTGGTTTATACGTTACTACCGTTTATCGGTTACAACCGCAACCGTCAGGTCCCAAAAAGTATAGAGCAATACGAATCGATAACAACATCTGATAATTGATTCATCAAACAACAAGGTTGCCAAGTATTGTAAAATTCGTTATGCTAGAGTAGAAGTTCCATAATTTGTACAACTGCTCACACGCAATGCTAGAACCAAACTCGCATTAGGGCAGTTTGCAAAAGGAAGACGTCTTCCATCCATGACGTTTTCCTACGTTTTACAGCCTTGGAGCGTGTTAAAATTGGAAGCATCTGTGTCGCTGGTTTTGTGGCGAGGAAGAATTTGCTTTTACTTTTGCTGCTGTCGCCGCGCCGCCCGCCGTTCGCGGGCTCTACCAGCGGTCGCTCTAGCGATAATCCTCTACCTTCTGCGAGATTGCGAAAACGAAGGCAGGCGAGGACGACCGACCCTGGCCAGCGAAATGAGGAAAGAAACAGCACGGTCATGCAAACAAGGAAAATCAACGTAAAAACCCGAATGTAACACACATTTACAGCACATCTTACTTATAAATAAACTTTTTACATCAAATGGAAATATTATTAAAAATGGTCCCATTGAACATGATAACATGCGAGGGCACGGGCTGCAGCGCTCTTCTGTACACGCCCCAATTGGGCGGGGTTCAAGTAAGAAATAGTGGCGTGTACCAGGCAACCTCGAGTTGCGAGGTGGAGAAGACTAGCGGCCGGCTGCTCCGATCAACACTAGGCGTCGGAGCAGGAACAATAACAGTAACAAACAGGCCCCAACTTTCTGTAATCTTTCGTTCCACTTCCTTGTTCCATCCCTACCCTTTACTTACACAACACTTACATGTATACTACACATCGGGAGGCCAGTCGGCTACTTAGAGCTAGTTCCGGCTGGGGAGGAGCCCCGCTGGTGGGAGACAACTGTTTGGGTAAAACCACACAACCCGATGTGTGAACCGGTGCCGGATCTCGTCATCCAGTGATACATCTTGTGATAAAACATACACAAAACTTACGAGACCTAATGATCAACCCAGTTAAAGCGACCGGATACATGGAATAGTCAATAAATCGAGAGTTCGCCGGTGTCGTCACCTTCACAAGTTCCTTTACGTAGAACAGTACGAAATCAGAATCAACATTTCGAGATGGTAATATTCTGACAATGAAGTAGTAGTACTAAATGTACGAATATGGAACGTGACGAATGGAATGATACCGATTCTGGCGATTTCTCGACAAACCCCCGAACTGAAGCAGCGACGGTGCTCTGAGGTGTTTATGTACTGCAATAATGAAGTCGGCAGATAAGACCTACGCATCTATTTTCTCTGTTAAAACAGTCCCGCAACCTACCTCAACGACTGGACAAAAATGTTCGGTATTTTCAACGAAATGCTCAAAGACGTCGCCGATAAGAGCGCGCCGCGGAGGCACGCACTGGCGCGGCAGAGCGGCAATTAACGTGAATCACACCGCTCGAATACACATTCCTAGACGCGCCAGAGCACGGTACAGAATTGGGTAAATATTGTGTATACTGTCTTGTAAGAACTAGCGGCACTCCAACAGCACATTCTTTCACCCATTATTTTTAACTTATGCAATTTTAGAAAATTCAGAAATGTCGACGAAAACGAGATGTGACATTTTTAAGCGTCCCTTACGCTGTTCTAGAACAAACTTAAATCACTACATTTTGGGCCATTCTTTTATAAAATTATGGAAATGTTGAGGCTCTATGTAAAGTATCCCTCAAAATCGAAATTTCCTATGTGAGTACGCTAGACCTCGCATTCAGTCAGATCGATCAAGGACTATCAATTTTGGAGAAAATGGTCTGAACAGTTTATACCAGCTTGTGTCATCTAGAGAATAAATGACGTCAGAGCACTGCTTCCCCTCCATGAGCAGACCCTCGAAGAAGCAGTGCGAGCGAAGGGGGGGCGAGGAAAGGGCAGATGGCGGTCGCCGGAAACGAAAACCTTGGCGGTGGGCTTTTGCTGGTGTGTCAGGCAACATGAATGGGAAAACATCTACACCTGTCAATTTTCTTTCTGTTTGGGAAGAAAGATTTCCTTTCGTAGATACTGGAACAATGGCGAAGTGTTTAGTATGTTTCTAAAAATTGCAATATGTTAAAAAGACCAACCTACAGATGCATTACGTAGCTTTGCGGCCCAGAGAAACCTGCGAGATAAAAATAAATTCTGAAAATTGACATAGCTCGCAATCATGGTATGAGTAAAGGAATATACAGATTGAAGATTATGGAAAAGATACTGAAAATCAAGGATTTACAACATTCTCTAACAAAACTGTGCATAAAAAATAATCAATTCTGGGGTCGAAATTCTCTCACGTGACCCCTGCCGAGTACATATTTGTTAACATTAATTCTTTTTTCAGAACGAACTAATTCGTTATATTTTATACCTTTGTATAAAATATTACTACCACTTTACTAGTGAATTTTTTGTCGATTTCTGCCGCAGCATTACAATTTCTCTTAGTACGCAAGTACGTAGTAGGCCAGAAGTAAAAAATTGTTCTCTGAGTTGATATGATTACACTTTTGTACAAGTATTATACACTTGTTCGTCATCAGATGGTGCACACAGTGCTGTTTTTAGGCATGAGTAAGTCTGTGCATCCTGTATTGCATATATAATTACAATCCTTCCATACTCCATCTACAGAGTTTGTCAACGAACGACAGCAGAATATGACGAGTTGATAGCGACTTCACTAAAAATGCCAGACATGGCGTTTGCTGTGCCAGACAATGCAGGGCTCTAGTACGAAGAGATTTCTGTGTTTTTGATATCCCTTCGGATGTCTTAGAGATCAGCAGTCATTCGTGCACTGTAATCTCAGGTACATACCAATCTTTTGTCGTGAACAAAAGAAGATATTGAAATTCAAATTATGTGAACGTCTCATTGACAAAGAGGAAAATAAGTTTTGAAATACCCCGACTCGACTCGTTAAGCTTGTAACGTATTCTGCCAGTGATACGGTATCGAAGATCAATGACATTGCTGAACGAGAATAGAGCTCAATTCGTTGCCCGACCACATCAGCAGTGAACATCCGCTGTGTGAATTTCTTTTCCTCGTCCCACAGCAACACCGCACGGCGTGAATACACTTTAAACTAGTGAATGACAGTGACGTATACCACTATTTCTTATGTTCTGCGGCCATGTGGCCTCTTCTTGCACATTCCCCTTCCCTTTTCCATTTCACTGTGGCTTTTCGGTAGTCTATAGCATTCACTAGCAGCCAATACAAATAACTTCCTCTACCCATGGGGTCTCAGACCAGGTGGAAAAAAATATTTGCACATCATAACCTACGAGTTCCAAACAACATATTTCGTCTGTACACCTTTAAGAAACTTTTTTGTTACAAAGATTTAGACACTGATTTCTGTATCATTATCATTTCAACTGACTGTCCTCCGATCTTTATTCCTAAATTCATGTGACAACTTCGAATGTCGCGCTACTATGCCTTGAGGCACTGCCGCATGGTCGTGGGTTGTAGTAATCGTTTTAAATACTTTGCCAGCGGTATTAAGAACTGAAACATTCACGAATGTACTACTTTCTCGCAAGATACCGTAATTTTGTAACTGCAGAAGGATCTGACATGTTACGAAGAAATAGGAAGGAATAAGATGCTAACCTGTTAGCGTCACATAGGAATACCTCTGCATTCATTTTCCGAAGCATCTAATATTGCTCCGTAGGGAGATGGTCACAAGACCTGCGTAAATGTGAAAAAAAAATTATAAAATTAATTTCAAATAGCAAGGACTCACGGCTACACATATGCCCCAACGCTTCGTCACATCCACTCCTCGCTCCCAGTACGTCGCACTGACGCACAACGCATGCAAGAAATGGTACAAGACGCATAATGTTCCTTTGTTTTACTGTCTCGCTATCCCTTATGCAGTAGAGAGAAATTTATGTAATGCCTGCGCGAAAAACCGAAGCCTTTTTGGTAGAAAAATTATTACAGTGCATGGTCACGAAAGGGTGCATAAATCCAGTTACTAATTTTGTTTTAAATCCTCTAACACGTGGTTTCGTCATAATATACAGTTGGTAACAAGTCTTGTTTGCACAGTCAATAATATGCTTGGAAAACATTAATTTTAAATGAAAAATTAACACCAATGAAAAATACGTTACAAAATAATTGAATAATTTCAGTGAAATAAATTGTAACTTTGTACACCTAGACGAAATGGCCTTGAATTTGAAGTTCACCAGCACATTTAGTCACTCGGAAACTAGCCGCTAGGAAGGTTTCCAAGCAACTAAATGTTCTGGTGAACTTCAAATTCAAGGCCGTTTCGTCTATGTCTACAAAGTTACATATTATTTAACTAGAACTATTCAATTATCTTGCAATATATTTTCCATTAGTATTAATTTTCCACTTACAATTGACGATTTTCAAGCAAATTATGAACTGTACAAACAACACTGTTGCCAACTGTATGTTTTGTGGACCCTTATCCTAAACTAGTGGGGCTGCAACAGCACATACATTTTCGCGTTATTAAAATCAGCTACGTAACATTGAAATATTTCATTTTCTGCGTTCCTAACACTTCAGCTATTACTTGAAAATGTCCCATTCAAGAAAGCAATGCACTGTTGCAGGCGCAGCGTTGTCGCTTCGCTTGGCGAATAATAGCAACTCTTTTTTTTTATTTATTCTAGCTTGGCCATTGGCCCTCTGCACACGCATAAAATGTATACATTAGTATGAGATATTTACAAGAATAATTTGATACATTATAGATAATATTCTAGTTTTAGATATAATGCATCGTTCTTATATTATTTATCATGAGAATTCTTGGCAAAAACGCTTATTTCTATTACTGTATTAAAATTCAAACTTGTTTATCGGTTAGTCATAGCACATCATACACATTTGATAAATAACTAATATTAATAAAATATATTATAAATAGTAAAAATCACCCCACCTGTTGAAAACACACAAGGTCAAAAATGACACTCAGCCAAACTTGCAATGTGACGTTGACATTGATTTGACGATTCAATTCATTCCAATGAATCAATTCATTCCATTAATTCCAGAGATTTTGAAGGTTTTTCAAAATTGCGGCGCCTTGAATGGAGACAGATCCACCGGGGAATATCCATCTTCGAAGAAATCGTACTCATGGTGTAGGCGCTAGTGGTGTCCACAAATTGACAGACGGACATGCAGATAGGCGGGCGGACGGACGGACGGACGGACGGACGGACGGACGGACGGACGGACGGACGGACGGACGGATGTTTTGAAAAAAAAAACACTTTTTCGGTATCAGGGGACACCAAAGCGTGTATTTCTATTGATATTTCAAAATATATTTTCCACAGTATTACATAACTTTCCCTATACTTCTTATATTACTCCGTATATACGTATGTATATGGGAAAGAAAAAATGATATTGACAAGAATTATATTTGCTTTTAATACGTAGAAATACAACGCGATCTTCCATTTCAATTCATCGATGTATCAGACGCGACAGCTTTTCATTTCGATTAGATTGTTGTTCCAGACGGAGTACTTTTGTTTCTATACACATTTAAACCAATGAATGTTCTATATTTTAAGATGGATGATATTCCAGACTATGTTTTAGATACTGCAAGTGGTGCAAGTTTCAACTTGTTAACCGTGAAAATCAAGATAAGATATGAGAATGAATACCATATTGACAAAGTAAATGAAACAGTTATGCAGGTGTTTGTCAAAGAAAGATCTGAGGCAAAATCTTCCACATCCTTGTTGGCAAAATTCTCATCATAGAATCTGTATTTACTAGTTAACGAAAATATTGACATGTCAAGATTAATAGTCCACATTTTCAATTTTTACGTTTCAGTTAAGAAACTTTATGTAGTAAGTGACATCTGAATTCAATTTATAGATTCGAAAACAGTGACGATCTCCTCTCGTTGAAAGAATTTGTGGTTGGAAGTTTCCATCAATAGCAAAAATGAATTGAAAAATCTGTATTAAAAGTAATTAAAATTTCTAAACAGTTATTCAGCAGTCAGCAACGACAAGGTTTCATCAACATCAAGAGATTCAAGTACGTCGACGTCGGTAATCGTAATTATTATGGAGTAGGTCTTCGTAATTATTATGGAGTAGAAATTAGCAATAACACTAGTGGTTCATTCAGTATTCCGATTTACTAAATTAAAAACTTTAAGTTAAAATTTAAAAATTCATTACCTCAACAGTTGAACATTACTTTTGGATGTGTTAATGATCTTGTTTGCGTATGTATCATATGTTGTTTGTCATTGGTTTTCGGAGTTTAAGAAAGACCGGAGTTAAAGAAAATGGTTTGAAGACACGTTGTTCCTTGACGGCCAACATCTGTTTAGTTCTCAACAGCCGGTGGCCATGGTTTTTCATTCCTCCGTTGGGTTCCGTTATGCAGATATTTTGACAGGACTGAATTACGAAAAACCTAACTTATTAATAGAATCAGTGAGTCCACCACAATCCCTAAAATTAGGTTAATGAATTTCGAGGAAAACAAAGACAACTCTCGCAGTACGTTCAGTGCGGAAATTATATTTATTAAGTTTTAAATGCCTCTGCATTCACGCAAAGAATTCAGTAAATCGATACATCACATCTAATCGCCCAGTCAATAAGGTGGAAACTGTGCAAGTTAGCAGCCAAGTTTTCTGAGTTCATTTTTGTACGTGTCAACTACGGAATGTTCCTCATCGAAGGGTGATGTGTACGTGTATTTTTACTTTCCCGTACACCTACGTATACACGGAGTATTATACGTAGTATGGGGAAGTTATGTAAAGCTGCGGAAAATCGTTTTCGAGATTTCCGCCCGCCCGCCCGTCTGTCAACACACTACCGCCTAAACCATACGTAGAATTTGTTACAAACTCATATTTCCCAGTCAATCTGGCTCGCTTCAAAGCACGTCGATTTTGAAAAACTTTCTTCAAAATTTGGGGCTACTCAGCATAAAGCCCTCCAGACATTTTCAAAATTTTCTCAAACAACGACTCCAAATTTTTCTTTAAATTTCTTGTAAGAATAGAGTAAAATACACTTATAAGTGGTGTATTGGTCATATTTTCACGATTTACTCCTAAATTTTTGAAAATTGCAAAAGTTTCGAAATTTTTCGACGTCTTCCTACAACTACAAAATTGAAGATAGAACTTTTTCCTTCAATTAAAAGTTTTTTTCCATAGTGAGTTTTTTCATTAATGTCATGTACATTTTTTTGAAAATTTTAGTATTTGTCGCTCAATATTGAATGAAATATGTGCAATTTAAAACAATTACAAAAACAATTTTTCAAAAACCGGTTCCAAACTTCTTCTTTAAACTTTTGGTAGGGATGATGCCTAATGTACTCTAAGAGATGACATATACGTCATGTTGCTCTATTCTTTTGTTTTTGCAAAAATTCGAAAAATGTATTTTTTACTTGTCTCTCACGTCGTTAATATTTACATTAACGGCAATTTGTTCACATTATTATATTTAGGAGTATATGTGCTTAAATAATGTCATAAAGTTTGTCGAAAACTCAACTTTCTGTAAAAACTATCTCAAAATTTCGCATTTTCAGAAAGGCTCAAACGCCATTTTCTCAAAAAAAAAATTCTTAAAACTTGTCGAACAGTTAGTGCCAATTGGACACTTTAATACGACGTAAAGTTCAATTTGTTGTATGTTTTAGTTTTTTCAAAAATCACACAAATGTGGGTTTTTGAAATATCTCTCACATTGCTAATATGCACATTTTCAGCAATTTGTAAACACTACTGTATTTGTGAGTTGAAGTGCTACAAATGAATTCTAAAGAAGTTTTTCGTAAATTGAAAACGTTTCTGTGAATACGAGCGAAATAGCTATCCGACACCAAAGGAAACAGAAAACTAATAATGGAAAAGTCTGTTGCATTCTGTTTGAACAAAGACTTTCTTTTATTGTCTATACTGGTAAATTTATTGTGACAAGAATCAATCCGTACGCTAATCGGCAATATGTATTTACATGTTAATGTTATTTTTTTTTTACTTTTTGCTAAGTTATGAGCTGTTTTGTTTCCACCAATCCTACAGAGTGGAGGGATATTCTGAAAAATTCTCTCTTGAAGTGCACATAATGATTCTCCATATTCTAAAGGTCGTGAAATGATATGATATGACATTATGCATTGTTGAGCCGTTTATGCGTCAAACCAAATAACAATAGACATAAATAAAATGTACCAATTACTCACTAACAGAAAGTTTCATTAATTCCTTATTGTTTCTCATTATTCACAATGTTCATTTTAATTTATTCCCAATCCTCTAATCATTTTTCTCTCTCCCATCTGTGGAATACCATGACTCTTGCCAAAAAAACTTTGTTCAGTTCTAATTATGTTCAAATTACTTCACGCAACGACGAAGTGGTGGAACCACAGTAGATCGTGGTTTTTCTCGGAGTAAGAAAATGAACAGAACGTCGTTGATGTGGTGACCCTGAGTGCATTTCTTTATCCTTCACTAGAACATTCTCTGCACACAGTCAGTTACTTATTAAAGATTACTTGTGTCTACAATATATCAAACCTTTTTAGAGTCCAACAATCAAAATGGAAAAATTATTTCGAATCGCTACGAATGATTGCGTCATCACACATTTAGACAATCGCTGCGAGAGAATCGCGGGTGGCAGAAGTAAACGGAACAGCCGGCCACCGTTTTCTCGCACGGATGCCAGTATCTGCGACATCACAGGAAAGTAGTTTCGCAAAATTAAGTTTGATTCTCTTATTAAATTTATAATGCTGTCATAGAAAAAAATAACGTATACAATTCGTTTGTAATGTTGCTTTATTGCATTTATACGAATTTGGCGGTGGCAAATTTTCCAGATTTCTTTAATTAATACCAGACGAATGACGGAGAAGTTCATAAAAAACGCGAACTCTCCTTCGTCATTCTTGTTACCTACTCTTCTCTTAGGCGCACTATACTGCGATTTATTCACAGCTGCTTCTAACAGGTCATCAGCTGTTACGGTACCTTGTACGTCATTTTGGTGGCGGTCAACCTTCCGAAAGGATGACACAGTAATAGTTGATTTACATCAGATGAAGTTCTGAATAAATCCAAGTATAATATGCCGTACCCATGTCGGGAGACCAGTCGGGAGCTTAAGAGCTTGTTCCGGCTGGGGGCGGCCCCATTGGCCGAGATGCCTGGAAGAGGGAAATCTCCGCAAACCGACTTATAGATCGGCACCGGGTCTCTTCGGTTGACGGGGAACGAACAAGCCATCTCCCGGTATGTACAATACTAGACTTACAATAAAAGGTGATGCGAACTAAAACACAAAATAATCAAGCGATAGATGTCGTTTATCGATCTCAAATGTATTGACGTATTATTTCAGTAATTTGTGTCGAACGATGGTATTTCTCGCAAAATGTTAGAAAAAGATAGTCCAACCAAAGCAGAATATAATCCTTTTTTAAATTAAAGATGAGTGTTTCTTTGCAATAACAAAGATACAAGAAAAATACTACTTATCTAGATTTTTGCAGTCACTAATTGAGAGTAAATATACAGCAAATTCTAATCATTCGCGGAGGAGAAACTAAACGGTGTATTTTGACTTTAGAGTTTACTTTATATACAGAATAAACAGACTAACCATGAAAAAAAGATTGCACAATATATACTGGAAGATAACGAACAAAAATATCCTAATATTTCCTGAAACTGTAATAATTACCCACAAAAAAGCTATTTTGATCCACGAAATCGTGAACACAATCTTTACTCTACACTGTATCGAACTCTGGCACAAACATGCGCGTTCCGCCGTATGATTCACTCGGTGAATCCATATTCCGGCAACACCGGCTCGCGGCTGTTTTGCAGCACGAACTTATCAGCGAGGTCACTTGTACATTTGTCAGGCACTGCGTCGGCCGTTTCCCAAACGGGAGGATGGACGCGTGTGGCGCATCCGAATGCGACGAGAGGTTCCTACTCTTTGGTGAAAGCCAGAACAGCACCCCAGGATGTACATCCGCCTAGGACAGGGCTGTCAAACTGAGCACGTGCGTGCTCCGAGCGCGCTTGCGCTTTGCTAGGGCATGCAGTGCCCGCGGCCAAGGGACGTCCGCGCTCCCATTTCTCAGGTATGCATAGAAGGCGGTCATGGCGGAACGCAAGAAGACGTATAACAAGTTTTAGTCCGAATGGGCTCTTGTTTTCTTGTTCAGTGAGAGCGGAGGTGATGCATTTTGTTTAATATGCAGAAACTATTTAATAACAAACAAGAGCAGCGTTAAAAAGCATAACGAAACCTTCCATGGATACTTCAAACATTTGACTTAAGACGCAATTGGATGTCTATTTTACATACATGTTACATATTTTCAATGTGTTCATTACATATTTACGCATGTTTTTGACGTTTCATACTACATATATTTCCGGTTTCTATTCAGCATTACTCTATACTTTTTAAAGTGCTTTTATTACGTGCATTTTCACACTAATGATATATACATCGTATTCCTTTAAATGTACATTTTCAATAATAGTTTAGTGTTTTTCTGAAATTAAGATATATAAAACTTACATTGATTTGGTATATATTTTGGTTGATATTTAGTTTCTTAAAAATATTCATTTTAGTTATTCGTAATTAGATTCGTGCGTTAATGTTTCCTTGGTGTAATGATCAATGCTTGTATAACAGCAGTTTCTGTTTACAAATCAATTTCTATTAAAATTTCGTAAAAATTAACAAATGCCTCTTTATGATATACCAACCCATCTGTTTGAACCAACTCGCTGCATGCGCACGAAGTTTTCTCACCCCTGCTTCCCGCCTGTGACCGAGTGACTTCGCTAAGATGATATCGCCGCGTGCCCCAAACCTTTGTGAAGGCCATATGCGTGCTCCTTCGTCTGACGGCTCTGGCCTAGGCAAATTAGGTAGCTGCCTGGGGGCCCCAACCCATAGAGGGGACCCAAGATGATAGTAATAAAGTAAAATAGAGGCCCCAATACATGTTCAAACAAAAAAAATTAGTTCATGTGAATGGTATTTTATAAGTATTTTACAATTTGTACAGCTTTTCAAATACATTTGTTTAATCTACATTTTTAAGTATTTTCACAACTGAAATATTAATAATAGATAAGATAAATTTATGAAACAGAATTTATAACAAATAATAACACTGCTCTCGCCAGGTATTTAGAAACATTTAGAACAGTGGTGTCCGCCATGTCTGGTGTCTGATGTAGCCATCAGCAAAGGTCTACTGGTGGCTATGGCACGCATCGTGGCACCGCAGCATGCCACAAGCTTCTCTGCGTAACTAGCGTCGGGAAAGGGAACTATTACTAGTAGTAGTAACCCCACCGTTTTACAATAGGGATGGTGTTGTCTCTGGTGGCGGTGTGATCAGCTGCGCGGAGGGGCGATTTCGTTGTGGCACTCTTGCCACGGACTTCCGCTCGTGACATCGACCTTGACAACACTGATTTAGAAGCTCAAAACATTGGCAGGGCGGTATGAAGAAAGAACCCGTCTTCATCACCAACAATCCCGCGTGTCAAGAGAAATCGCGTCGATTTCGGCGGTGGAATTATCTCCCAAGATTTTTTTGTTCCGTTTCTAGAAAGACGGGCCTTCAATTTCCTGATTCCTAACTGACCTTATGTCCAGAAATCCAGCCCGTGCGTAAGCTTGCGCCGAACGGTACCCGAATTGGCGTCATCACTACACACCCAACACGTATCTGCGCCTGGATCGCGAATATGCGTAAGGGAGTTCGTTTTAACATGTTGGAGAGGCGACGTGATTTATCGCCACTCATATCTCGATTCGACACATTGTTTCTTTTCTGGTTGAGTGAAGGAACATGTGTATGCAACGCGGTGTACGCACGAGGTCATCATGCGTGTGCGTGTGACTGCGCGCTGCTAAGAACATCAGCATACGGACGGAATACAACGAAGTAATGCGACCCGTGCCTTGATACGTTTCCACTGTGGAAAGCTGTTACTTGTACATTGATTGATGTTTCCAGCTGCATGAACTGCTACGGTCATTAGTCCCGGTGGTATAGTGAATGCTAGTTATCGCTGCAGGTGGCGGTGTTCCATCCCTACTTCCCCCGATGGGGAGCTCCGTCGTCCACCTACTCATCAACTTGCGAGTGGTTTTCCTCTCAAGGTATCACTCCCAGGGGGGCAGAGCCTTACCCGGAACAAGCTCTAACCTGTCGACTGGTCTCCCGACATATGTGGTAGTGAAGTGCATGAAAGTGTGTGTGTGTGTGTGTGTGTGTGTGTGTGTGTGTCTATGTAAGGGGAGAAGATAAGACAAGGAAGAGGAAGGAAAGGTCGTGCGCCGTTCATGGCCCGTACTGCACCGGAATTCGCTTGGTATTGATCAGAAATAAGTTGTTCTTAAGTTGTACATTTTAATAGTAAATAATGTCGAAGATTACGTCAGGTTGCCTGGCAACAAAGAAACAAGATATGGGTTTGTATTAAATGACCGGACGTCGATATTAATGCAATGTATAAGAAGACAATGGTGTAAATGTGGATGCACAATTAAACGAAGGAATCTGAGAAATGGTGGGTCAACACCATAGCAAAATGTTAAATGACACTAATGAGAAATGAGTATTCAAGCATGGCCGTGTATGATACAAAGCAAATCTGCGGATGAGTGAAAGTTAATTCGATAGTTTGAATGAGAATTTAACTTGAACTTTTAAAATTGTATTATTTTAAATTGCATTTTTAAATTGTATTTTTTGTGTCTTGTTACACTGTCAATAAGAAGCAGATAAATTTAATGTCGTTATTATAATTGTTAATAAAAAATTCGGAATGTAAAGATCCTCTAGAATTAAAAGCTGTAAAATAATGGTAAATAATTACGAAATTCTTAAAATTTTGAATCTTATTATTCTGGTAGCAATTCAAAAGTAGGATATTTCCAAAACCCCTTGATAAGACATTCATGTCCCGTAGGGCAGGTGTCTATCGCCCCACCATTATAATCTTTTTGGGACTGTTAAATATATGTCTTATAACTAAAGGAGTTTTTTAACTTAATGAAAAAGAAACCTAGGCACCGGGCATGATAAATCCGTAAATTGAAAATAAAAATTATATCAGAATGTGTAAAGAACTGGAAGGTTCCTAAAAGAAGAAGATAACGCAAAAAGTATTGAACAACATACGGTCGATATAACAATAACTGACTTTGTTGGCTATCGCCTCAGTTTAAAAACGCAATGGCGCCAGTGATTTGTTCTATATTGGCCCTATGACCTTAATAATCGTGAATGAAGATTGTTAAAAGAAGCGTCTGAAGAGTGGGATATTTATTTATTGTTTGTTTTGTTTGCCACCATTATAAATAACCTTTTTATGGAAAAAGTCATTCATAATATGACATATTATTGCAAGAAATAATACGGCATTACTATTTCTGCAAGAAATATGAGTAATCGTTGACCTAATATTCACAGCTCCCTTCATCATTGATCTTTGGGGCATAAAAAGGCAGTGGTATCATGTAAAATCAACAATATTGCAAGAAACGTACACGTTTCAAAATTATTAATATATGAACTCTTTTGGAAGTATACGTTGCTCTTAACTCGGATAAAACAACAATAACAAAGTACGCCTATCCTAAATATTATACACTTGGATATTGATATTGCAATTATATACGTTTGAAGATGTTTCACATATTGTGGACTTAATATTTAAAAAAGAATAGTAATTACTATTGTCTTGATTTTAGCATGTGTATGATATCAGATTAACCTACGTGCTCACACATATACGCAAGGAGAACAGATAACTTCGCTGGAATTAATGCATTTTCTGCTTTCGCAACTTCTTCCAAAAATCAATATAGGACCAATGAATCTTCTCACTCGTTTCTTCTCTTCATTAATATTTACACCGAGCTAATTCAATCTTGGTCTTTTATAACGAAGTTCCAATCAAATACGATTGTTCCGGCTTTCTCAATAATAAACAAACTTCTGTGATTGACCATTTCCTCGATGAAATTTAATAAACTCAATAGTAAAAGTCCTTATCACATCAAATTCTCGATTCAAAATCAATAAAGCTATCTGTCATAACAAATTTCTTTTATATGTTCTTTATAAAATAATAAAAAAACTAATGCAAAGTTCATAGCGACCTTAACGAAAAAATATATTGCCATTTTTAATCGTCTCTGAAAGACAATGCATGTCGAGCATAAATATTACATTGTAGAGTATGCACATATATTGCAACGTAATAATATTAAAACGCTACTCAATCCTTTCTATCCCTTTTCCGGTCTTGTGACCGAATCAATTCAGTCTTATGATAAAAAAATGGAAACATTTTGTAAAGATATTTGTGGTTCGATTCATCCAAGTATATTTAGGAAGCATCTAAGTATCATAGGAGTTCAAGGAAATACTCCCCGCATTTCACGCGTTATCGATATTATGCTCAATCGACTCTGGGTTATTGTGTCGTCTCGAAAGACTATAAATCTAAAATTCGTCATGAGGTCATACACTCTCAGCCACACTCAGCCACCACTTCAGTTACATAACGTTCAACACAATAGTGGACGCTAATGACCTGGATGTTGATGGGACCTTTAAAAAAATTCTTTCGGAAATTTAATATAAACTAAAATGATATTATTGTTTTAAAGAAATATATAATTTGTTTTACGATCTATTCTGAAAAATTTATTAAAGAAAAAGAAACAAAATCCACTTGTCTAACTAATTTAATTTTCTTTAAATTAAGTGTCAGACATATCAAACTTAAATATGTTAATATGATAATATGAGAATATTCACCAATTTAAAAACTCCTAAAATTAAAAATATTTGTTAATGAATTCATTTTAAACGTTAGAATTTTGTACTATCCCCTCAATTTTGTTTTAGGGAAATGGCATCCAATTGATACTTACTTTAATACGAAGTATCCTAAAGTGAAGGAATAAAATGTGCTCACATTGAAAAATCGTCAGCTAGAGCAGTTGAAATTTTGCGAAATACATTCTTAGTTATAGATGTTAAACCTCGTTGTTTCTACATCATTGTTTAGTTACCTCATAATCTAAATTTGGAAGAATGAAATTAATATCTCAAAAGATACGTAATAAGAAAATCGTAAAGAAAAATATCTTTGGTAGTGTCTTCATTATTGTCCTTTGAACAAGATCAGAATTTGAACCGCAAAATTTCACCTACGAAGTTCTGCGCGTACTGAAAGAGACTCGTTTCGCTCAAGTTACAATTAAAATACAGTATTTCACGCATTTTAATTTTTTAGAGAAAAAAAATCAAAGGCCGATCTGCTACAAGTAACATTCCTTTGTCACTGAATTTTGTGCCTTCTAAGAAATCGCTTTCTCGAAGAATGTCAGTCCTCTTTTCCATTCGAACCGCGTAATAATGACGTCATAAGTTCAAGTTGCTCGCCGGAATCTTCGCGCCGCAATGTGAGGAGCGCGTCCTCGTCTGCGCAGGCGCGGTCGGCCAGTCGACTTCCCGTCGCCGAGCTCGTCGGAAGGGTGTTGGACGCGCTCGCCCCTGACTCGATGACTGCAGTAGTGATGATGAACCCGCGCCAGTGCTATCTCAAAGTGCACCGCAGCCTCCGGTAGCCCTGTTCGCCTTCGCGAGGTGAAAGAAGCTTCGCTATCTTACATTATCGCGTTTGATACGAGTGATCACGTGAGGATCTGATAAGTGCAGTCTGAACTTACGATGCGCTGTGTGCATCAAGATTAGCGCTGCAGCTGACGCGGAGATTTCTTTGCTGCCTCCGACCGCAAATAAAATAAAAATCAACCGAGTTCGCTGGCGATGACATAATGCTTGTACTTGGCTAAGCAAAATATACGCAGCTGTTTGGGTGATTGGATCCACGACAACATTCCAACAGAATGGAATATGAAATAACTGATAGGTAAGTGCTTTGCGAGCTATGCATTGCCAATTGTTTCTAATCAATCCGCTATTTTGACTTGCAGAATTACGGCGGAAGGTATGCACAAATGTAAAGCTTCAAAAGCTATTTCCTTGCGGCACATGGACTCTAAAAAGAATGTGAATGTTATGTCAAACAATTACGTCACTGTTTTATACTGTGGATGTAATCATCTGGTCTTCATTTCATGTGTTGGCGCATGCATTCGAAGTAAATATGCAACTACGAGAACTTCGTTATGCAAGATCATTGAAGTCATTACCACCACTGTTCATTGATGTATTTCAAAACAAATTTGCCACAGTCAAACAATTGTTTATATTCAAATGGCTGAAAAACATTCTCTTAGACTAACAAAAACATTATTGAAAACACATCAGAGTGAAGCTTATTTGAATAAATATTATAAAACATCAATTTTCAATACTTTTTTTAATGATATGATCAACAGTTTTCCCTTTTTTATTTATATGGTTGTGTTCTTTGTTCCGATCTTGTCAATATATTTTACGTATTTATTTTATATTGTCAGAAGAGTCTGATTTGACAACTGTACTGAAGTTAGTTTTATAAAAATGCAGATATAATTTCTTTTTGAGGTCTGCGTTTATTGCACTGTATAATAAAATATTAGTTAAAAATCTGTCATATAATAATTCATGTAGAATGGAATTACCTTCGAACTGTGACGGAAAATTTAAGTGTTTTTTCTTCATCCACCACAAGATGCTACATTTCTTTGTGTTGTTCCTTTAGTGTTTTTGTTTACCAGTTTTTCGTGTTGTCTTGTATATTAAAATTTTTCCACTTCGTCAATTTTTATGTGACTTCATATTATTAAACAAATTGTATTTTACCAAAACTATTAACCTATAATGGGTTCAAGATAAACTATAATTTATCTGTTCCTAAAATGATAAAAAATTTGATCATCCTCTCAGTATACTATAACACATTAAGGATACATGCGTGACAATTTACAGGCAATAATCGACCCCAAAACCTGTATTGTGCAACTGGTAGATAGGGTATTCCCAGTTCTACACTCAACAGATTTTGGACAAAGAATATTGAAGTTTGCAGATTATGACATAAAAAAACATTATTGTAACACGCATTATAATCGCGCGTAACTCAGAAAATACACATTAGGCCCTTAAAACAAAGTTGTCGTTTTCCAAAGGAAACAAGTTTAGAGAAGGATTGGGGAGTATTTTGAAGACACGAGTTTTAAGAGCAGTTTAAGATATGTGAGATCCAGTGTGTTAACAGCGGCGGACCGGTAGGATTGTCGAGGATAGGTGAAGGAGATGCGATGGACAAGCGGGATAGATACGAAACACGTGGGGAGAGATAGGGACCCGAATTACATTTAGTAAGCAACATTCTACAAAATTATACCTTTTTGATCCTTAAAATACATTTTTATTATTTAGTGTTAGAGTGGGTACTCTCGCACAGTCCCTGAAATAAAGTACTGAAACACACAGTCAAGAGGCTGTCCAAAATTCAGTTCAACTACAAAGCAATTTTCACTTTTAAAACAATTGAAGGTTTTTTAGTACAAAAAGTGAGATTTTGTGATACTAAAACTGTACCTAAAGCTTCATACCCGCCATTTGCTGACAATTTTGTTGCGAATAAAATCAGCCTCTGTCCGTAGTTATTAATGCTGAAAGTTTGTGTGATTTTGATAAAAGAACCATAGTCCAGAGTCTAATGATATATATAAATGTCTCAATTGTTTGATAAAAACACCACAGTCCATACACTTCCACGTTTTTTCACTCTCCGGAAAAAACGGTGTTTTTGGACTGTGGTTGTTTTTTTTTAACCGTCAATTACTTGCAATGTGTGGAATTTTTGCGCGGGCCCAGGCCGTATATGTATTATTTTGCTTATATTTTCGTTTAAATACGAGAAAAGTGAAATATGATAGTTTTTATTTCTTCCAACAAATCTTTCATTATCTCTTGTACAACATTTTTCGAATATAGGAGCTTCGTTCACACATAGTACAGTGTGGCCTTATCTCGTTCCGACAGGAAGCAAATACTAAAATGCTGACGGAAAACAAAGTGAAACTGAAAAAAATGTGACAGCAGAGATGAAAAGAAATGATTCATGATGTACTGTGAATTGTTTAACCTTCAATGTTTATTTGAAACGTTTGCAGATGTAAACATAGTTTGCTACAAGAATCTGCTGAACTCTCAAAAATTTCATTAAACTAAATATTTCTTGTATGCTGATTCAAAACATTCTGTTTATAAATTAACAACAAAAGATGAAACTAATCCCTCTTCCGCAGAAAAACAAAGTTAACATTAACGTAAGAAATTACTGATAGAACAGCTTCAAATGTTAATTTGAATTTTATTCGTTATATTTCCACTCACATTGGACGGACAGACGCACGCACGGACAGACGCACGCACGGACAGACGCACGCACGGACAGACGCACGCACGGACAGACGCACGCACGGACAGACGCACGCACGGACAGACGCACGCACGGACAGACGCACGCACGGACAGACGCACGCACGGACAGACGCACGCACGGACAGACGCACGCACGGACAGACGCACGCACGGACAGACGCACGCACGGACAGACGCACGCACGGACAGACGCACGCACGGACAGACGCACGCACGGACAGACGCACGCACGGACAGACGCACGCACGGACAGACGCACGCACGGACAGACGCACGCACGGACAGACGCACGCACGGACAGACGCACGCACGGACAGACGCACGCACGGACAGACGCACGGACGGACATTTTGCCGTCATTCGAATTTTCGGTATCAAGGACCCACAAAATAGATTCTTGCTACACAATGTGTTAGAGGGTTTTTTTCTAAATTTATCGACCGGATTTATCCTATTTTCGTTATCCAGTTCGTTACCCTGTAATAAGTGTTTTTTCTGATGAAAATTTGCTGTTTTTTGGCACGGCATTTCATAACTTTCTCTCTACTACGTAAGCGGCAGCACGAAAGTAAAAAGTTATGCGAACCACATCCGTTGACGATAGGAGGGAACGCAGGGGAAATTGAATACCTTCTTGGCCGAAACAGTTCAGAGGAACGTTTAGGCAATCGACACCTCACCTCTATTCCATTGCCACTGCACCTCGTTGAACTTTATAATTGCAACCAAGATTATCCCAAAATGTGAGTGGAAAATAAAGTATCACGTTAAAAAATCCCTTCACTTCAACTTGTAAAAATATGTTTTTGTAATGAAAATAGATATTTTTCAAAGCGTCATCAATGGAGAAATGCCTGATGCTTTGAGCAAGAGATTCAATTTTACGGTAACATCTGTGCTTTTCCTTCTTCACTTCTCATTTATTTCGTTACTGCGCTTTATTCTTTTTTTTAGAGCAATACGATTATTCTCGTTTTTCTTGCTTTGACATCAAAATTGATTTCTACATTAAATACGATTACTAAACAATGTCAATTTTAAATATATTACCAGCGATCATAATAAAAAACATTAAAAAACGAGACTAAATGATTAATAAAATTTCGTCAATAAGAATTGTACTTCTCGGTCATTCATGAGAAAGGAAAATATAAAATGATAACAGGAAATATCAAGCCGCTAATGGTTACCTGAGTCAAGAAATGTAACTTAAAACTATTGAAGACTTCCCAGAGAAGACGTCAGAATTGTAATAAATGGTTGTATCTGTTTTTTCGAGTTCCTCTTTATTATACAGGAAAAAGAATGGATGAATGAGAATTTTAATGTTTCCGGGAAGTAAATATGAGTGTATCATTAGTAACCGCTAAATCAATTTATATTCAGAAACTGGTGTATATTAAACTTAATGGTGACGTAAGTGGAAAAGGTTTTTGAAAAAGGTTTAAAATGTCAGTGATATCTACTAGGAAATTAATGCAGAGAATATGTGAATCATGTCATGGCATTGTCTTCAATTAATTAATCAGGTACATAAACATTGACTAAATGTGCAACTAGTACTTTCCTAAGCTGTAAATACAAAAATCCACAACTAAGTTAGAAATGTTCACATGGATTTTCAACGTCATCTATGGATAAACATCGACAAAAAATAACAACTATATAAAGTACTGATGGTCTAATATAATATAAAAATACAAACTTGTATTTTGATCTCATTACCAGTAACTCATTGGTCATAATTATGCACGCAACCTGTCAAGTTTTTGTATTCATGCGTATGTCATCAAATATAACACGATTACTTCTGTCTACAATGTCAACACAAGCCATGTTTTGCGATTCCGATGTTTACATCTTTGTTAAATATATTTTTCTACCTATGTATGCAGTGTATCTTCTCTAATTTCTCACATTTTTAAATAATTTCAAAAGAAAGACCACCATACCGGCTTTTTTTCCTGTTCTTACTTTATGAAAATGTATTATTGCAAGACCAGAAAAACTCGTATTTCTCATTCAATGTTTCTTAAAAATACTTTTCTCTGTGTATAACACGGTAAGAAAAGTTGACACTCTTGAACGAGTTATGATATTGTATTGACACAAAATTACTTAAATGTGCTATTGCTGAACATCAATATCTCGCCGGGGTGCATGAAACAGCTTGGCTGTTTTAGGGGCAAATTATTAAGAAAACTCTTTTTGAAGGAAAAAAATTCAGGAAAGCTTCGTCAATTTCGAAGCAAAATATATATATTTCTTCGTCCATTTACCAATTTAAATGAAAATTTACAAATTTATATTATCCTATAAACAAATCAGTAGGTGCAATGCAGCCCACAACACACGAGACGAGATACATAGTCCTATTGGACTAATCTCACGTACATTGCTGTCTAGGCCCTTAACAGACGGTCTTGGAACCCGATCGATAGCGTTTGGGGAATTTAGCTCTCCTGGAAACCCCCACTCTGCAGGTATCTGCCGGTCAGTCACCTGTAGAATCTACAAATTTCTGTAAAGTTGAAGTGGCTATTTGATACACTGTAATGTAATTGCTCGGGTGCAATTCTTTTGTTAATAAAATTTTAGCAATATTAAAGTGTTTTCATAATATTGCAGTAGTTATATCGACTTAATGCAACAAAAGAAACTAAAAGGCACTCTCAACAATCGACGTCCATTACTGGCCGGTAAGAATAATCGAAAAAAATTAGTTGTATAAAAAGATGACGAAGTTTTGTTTTTGTTTTTACATTCCAGCACCAAACAATTTGGTAATATCACTAAAAAATAATTGTTTTTAATATTAGATTTATTACCACTTTGAATCTTCGCAGGAATAGGTAGTGATTTTTTGGACATCGTTAGAAGTTTCGACGTTAATTAAAAGTTCATTACAACTTTCAGGTACAATTCCATATTCTTTTTGTTCTAATGTGAGGTATCACTGCAAAAGCATTATAACTAAATCAGTTTACAGTAGTTTTAGGGATACCGATTCTGACTAAATGTACCATAAAGGGATAGAAATAATTAGATCAAATTAATACTCATGTACATTAAGCTTCCGTGTTACCCCAGAAATCGATTGTCAGTGGTGTGCTTGACCCACCTGACATTAATGGCTATTTTTGCTATAGTAGTTTTATTTTCATCAGATCAATTATTTAAATATACATTGTTACCTTTAAAATGTATATTACTCGTATACACACGAATAAAGCGGGTATACGAAATCTCTTTGCTTCAGAACTGTCCAAACACCAAAGTACGATAGATTGCCTATCATTAGGGGCTAATTACACTGGCCGACATTTTCAAACTTTTGAAAAGTTACAGAAACAAAACTCACTGATTCTGACCAATTTTGGGTCGCTGAATACGAATATGTTAGCCGTTTTACTAGATTAGCTCGCATTTTTGTGTAACGCATAGTTGCCTAATTTACCGTTATAGGCGTAATGAGGTATCTTGAAGGTACCGGAGAATGAGCTGTTTGACTGCAGAAACGGAATCAAAACTTCATTTTATCACGTGTCAAAGACAATCAATTTTTAAAATTCTATAAATTAATTTATTAAATCTAAACATTTAAAAAATTATTAAGTTAGTTTACTAGCATTTAAAAACTGTACTTCAGCATTTACATACTCAGAATAGTTTATAAGGTATAATGTTCACAGATGCATACAGATCATCACTTAGTTTTGGAAAACACTGTCTAAGATACTTAAATCCTTCACCTACTTTGTCTATTCCTTTTACGAAATTCATGAGGTCCAACTTAATGTGCAGAGGCGGAAGCAGTACCTTGCCTGGATCGACCAGAGACTCATACTTGACGTTGTTGGTACCGGGCTTAATTGACTCTCTGGGGGACCACTCCTTTCGTGAGAAATTTTTCCTGTAGTTCTTGAGTCCCAAAGACGCAGAAAACAAAAAAAGTGCTTTGTAAATCCACCTTCCAGACAAATATATAATTTTGCAAGTAGTTTTAGATCTCCATAAATTTGCCAACCATTATCTTTGTATTTGATACGATTTAAAATGAGTGCGAGATCCTCGTAAGTCTCTTTCATTGGAACAGTATGCCACAGGAGTAGATGGCAGCTTATTTCCATTATGAAGCAAAACTGCTTTCAGACTGTACTTACATGAATCTACGAAAGGACACCAATCAGATGGATTGTGTTGGATTCCTAACTCATCCATCAGACCATTGATGTCCGTGCATACGCAAAGGGAATCTTTCATTCTGTAATATTCTGAAAAAGGCTCGTTCCTTTTCCTGTGATGTGTAAGTAGCTTCGGAAGCCGGTAAACACCATTCTTGGAGTCTAGCACCCAAGAATTGAGCTATCTCTTTCGTAAGTTGTAAGTCTCTCGCTAAATCGTTCAATTCATGTTGAAGGATGAAATAAGTCTCATCTTTTAAATGGAAGGGACTGTCAGATCATCATCAAATATTTAGTGTCCTCATCGGTTCCCGTAGGTGCTACAGTATCGATAGTTTCCTAATCGTACGGAAGAGTAGGTGCAGGTAAATTTTCTCCATGAGGCACTGGTCTGATCACGGATTGCAAGTTTGTATATTCGATGGCACGCTGTTTCTTCTTGTTACTTCCTGCTGAATTGGTCATTCAGAAATAAGTCACTATAGAGATTCCAGAGTTCTCTCCATAACATCGGAACAGCAAAAGGCATACTTTTCTTGGTTCCTTTAAGCCAGGCCGTCAGACACATCAGACAACGCACAAGACGGGCCCAGCTTTTATCCTGATCCTCAATCTTACAGTCAATATATATATATATATATATATATATATATATATATATATATATATATAAATAAAATGATGCTAACAACAAGAAGCTCCTGTATTGCATCCAATGAGTGAAATACTATTTATTACTCACTCGAGTAACATTGTGGACATGGTTACTTTGATCATAGCTGAAGCTGTCCCTACTAAAATACGAGCTAATCTAGAAAAACGGGTGTCCATTTCGAATGCAGCATCCTGAAATTAATCGGAATCGGTGGTTTTCCTTTTTGTAACTAAACTGACGTCGGCCTGTGTTATTAACAAAATCCCTCTTGAAGGAAAGCTTGTGCTACGCCAATGATTGATTAATAAGCGATACCGGTCGCGTCAACTGCTAAGGGCATTAGTCCCGTAAATGTAGTGTTTTTATTGGGAGGTGACTTGATCTTCGCCCGTTGATTGGTGAGATCCGGTAGTACGATAGATGCGTGGTAGTGTAGTGCATGGAAGTGTGAGTGTAAATAAGGGGTGAGTATAGGACAAGGAAGATGAAGGAAATATAACACGCGGTCTGTGGCCCGTTTGTTAGTGTAGTGCTCTAGCATTCGCTTGGTATTAATCGGAGGAACGACGAAAAACTACCGATCAGAGAAGCCGACCGCTAGAATTCTCCTCCAGACAGCGGCATAGCAATCTACGAGTATGTAGTGTCGAAAAGTCTGCCATCGTCAGGACTTGAACCTATGACCTCCAGGTCAGAGGCACGGCAGTGATATCAGTTGATGTTCCGGGCCACCTCTCCCGATGCTACGCCAATGCCGAAGCAAAATGTAATATTCTTCATTCATGAACTTCTTCTTCTGCTTCTGTCAGCTCTCCGGCACTTATAGTTTTGCCATGGCTTCTTTTATTACGGCAGCCCAATCTCTTTGGCCTTCTGCTTTTCTTCTCCATCTTTTCACTCTTAGGGTCCTCAGATCTTCTTCCACCTCATCGTTCCATTTTAACCTCGGCCTGCCTCTACTCCTCCTTCCGGCCATGCTCCCTACACATTCATGAACTAAAAAGAACAAATAAAACACCTTGGATAAACAATATTAAATTACATAATGAATAGGTACTAGAGAGTCCTTCTACTATCATTTACGATAAAAACTCCAAGAAGCCGTCTATTGTTTTCAACGGAGAGACATTTGCATTCAATGTAAATCACTCATATACTTAGACATATAATGATTAGCCGTAGACGCGCTAAAACCTCTTCGCTCCTTATTATCTTCTGACAGAGCGTCTCGTAACGGTACATCGTACAACTTTTCAGAAACGTATTCGTATGTTAAACTGTACAGTTCTGAACGGGCAGTGCTGTGCTGGGTTGTAAGCCCGAGTAACAAAAGATTCAAGTAGGCGTTATTGGGTAGGCCCCAACCGCAGACTTGGAGTTGAAGAGTGTGATTGGACCCAAAAATGTAAAAATGACGTAAGGATATTTCTGAACATCTTACATTTATTAAACCATACATACTCAAATTATGCTATTAGGGGTTTTATTAGGGGCTATCGTAATCGTTCTAGCTGTTTATTCATCGTCTGCTGTGCACGCGTATGTACAACCTCGTTCGGGTTTGCTTTCTTTCTTTGGCAGAAGATCGCGCATATTATGTTTCGATTTTGGAACATAAATAGGTGTTTTCTTGAGGATCTACGGTCTACTCTCATTGCAAGGAGATGGAGCTTGGGTGATTTTTCTAACACAAAAACTGAACAGCTCTGAACTTGCTGGAAAACCGCACTAGGTTGAACGCGAGAGAGACTAAGGCGAGAGAGACTATCCTCTCAAAATCAACAGTTCTGACACCATTATTCCTTCTCTCCCAGATCCAAATAAGGTTTTTTAAATAAATATTTGGCAGACAGTTATTTTATATGAAACGTTTTCGTATTGTATTTGGTGTTCTTCCCGTTTTTAGTTTGGTATTGGCTTCACATTTGTACACCTTTTACGGATTTACACTTGGTTTATTTTTTATTGATATTAGTTAATCGGTATGTTGCGTCAATTGACTTTATCCAGTGATGATCTGTTGGAGAAAGAACGATGGGAAATATGAAATAAAGTTCGCTACACCTCGTCCAGCTGACGGCGACGCACAACATGACAAACTACTCAGCATAGCAATTTCTTAGTCCGAGCCGATGAGTCAGTGCAGTGGTCGTGCCAGCGGAAGTACAGCGAACAGTGAAAGGACTTGGGGGGCGATCTGTTTTGCAAGCATCATGCATAGCGTAAAATTGGTACCATCTCTACCAGAAAGACATACGTGGTCGAAAAGACTTCTTGTTTCTGCAAAATAGATGAAATTTAAGTTTTGTGGTTGTTCGGCTGAAAAGATATAAACATCTTTCTATTTTCTGTAAAGATTGTAATAGCTCCCTAATGATTGAAGTGTAAAACGTTTCTAATCAAAAGCCGCCTATTGACATCTTTTGTTTTGTTACACAGTATGTTAAATCCATTTCTTAACGTAAGATTGAATTGCGGGCTTCCGAAGGAGAAAAATGATCAATGGTAAAATTTATGCAAAAGTATACACACTTTTAAACATTAAAACTGCTGATAAGCATCGATTTCAGTTTAATGCAACCACATTCTTTGAGGTAATTCTCTGGAACGACCCTTGCTAAGATCAACAAACCTACTGCCGAGCTACGCATCTCAAACGCAGCGCGGGGGCGACAGTTGCATCACCTCGGCTTAGGACGCATGCGTGATCAAGGAGTGACACTGTTCCTCACAAAACAATTCCACAGAAAGGCCTGCAGCTAGTACTGTTTTAAAGATCTTAGTGATGTTCGTTTAGAAAGATTTCTTTGTTACATTTAACGTTACCAAATCAAGAAATTTGGAGCCTTTTTTTGACGTTTTGAAAATGTCCTAGAGGCTTCGTATAAAGTATCCTCCAAAATTAAAATATCGGTTTTAAATTCCAGGGACCGCGACATCAGCCAAAACTGAGAAATATTAATTTTGGAGAAAATCGGCAGAACTGTTAGTGTGTCAGCGTTGTGCACTGGCAGATGGACAGACAGACATTTTGCCGTCAGTAGATTTTTCTGTATAAACGAAGCACGAAACATGCATTTGGGCTACACCACGTGTTAGAGGATTTTTTTCTATTTTTAACAACTGAATCAATCCACTTTTTCGTTCCCACGGTCCGGCAGTTAGATTTTGTGTCGAAAATTCTCCGTTTTCCGTCCCACGATTACAATGCTTTCTCTTCTTACGTTAGTAACTGCGAGATAGTAAAAGTAAACACTTAAATTCTTGCGACCAAGACTATCAGCTATAGCTGTACTCAGAGCAATGACTGTTGCTACTGCAGCATCTCACATTCGGAGGTCCTCTTGTTCCAATCCCTATTATGGCGGAATATCGATCCTTACTAGATAGCTACGTGGAATTTAGTCTCTATCTTGAGGAGAATTCTAGCGACCGGCTGTTCTAATTGGTGGTTTCTCGCGTTTCCTACGATGAATACCAGGCGAATACCGAATCAATATATTGAGAAACGGGCTACAGAACACGCGGGATCTGTCCTTCCTCTTCCTTCTCCTATCCTTAGCTTTTACTTACACTTACATGCTCCTCACTACCATTCATGTCGAGAGACCAGTCTGGAGCTTAAAACTTGACCCGGCTGAGGCGGTGCCCCGCTGGCAGATTCCTGAGGGGTGATTCTCCGCAAGCCACGGAACTCGGCATCGGATCTCACGTTCGAGCAGTGGAGAAATGCCGCTACCTCCCAACCATAAAATGCCCTATACCAGTGGTGTCAAGGTCTTCTACTGGCGGCAGGGGCACGCGATGTGGCATCGTAGCATCCCACGACCTTCTCTGCGCAACTAGCGTCGGGAAAGGAAACTAGTAGTAACCCCGCCGTTTTATTATAGGAATGGCGCTGTCTCTTGTGGCAAGGTAATGAACTGCGTGAAGTGGCGATTTCGTCGTGGCACTCGTGCCACGGACTCCCGCTTGTGGCATCGGCCTTGACAACATTGCCCTATACTATTGAACCAACTAGTAGTTGATGCGTAGGAAAACACAACTTATCACTTAATCAGTGATCGGTGTGAACTTACGAAAAGCCTACTTTTGCTAGACAGGGGGCATTAGTTTGCGGAAATATTTCCGCCCCGTTACATACGGGGCTGTGGAGGAGGGAGCAATGGACTTCGTAAACCAAGAGCATTGTATTTGTAATATACTGGATCCACGGATAGCGCTAATGGAAATTGAATCGCAGCCACGTTGGGGTAAACGTGTAAATATCGCATCGGACTAATGTCGTATTTCATTCTCATTTGGTTGCTTTTTGTTGTTTTTTCAGAGGGGAAAATATCCCCCAACCTGTCAAAAATCATACATTTTCCTAAAAATATCGTCCATGAGTTTAAAATACTACGAACGTATTAGGTGAAATAATTCAATGGAGTACAGACGCAACGATTTTCAGAATAATATATTTGCTAATATCCACTTTTTTTTGCTTTCAAACATGCCGTTACGAGTACCCGACATGTATGTAGGCGACATGGTTTAAACACATTGGCATTTAGGATTATTAAGCTTTGCTATTATATTAAGATATAGATACTGAATTTAAAAATATTGACATTTGAATGTTATTTTTGCATACCTTACATTTAAATAATGGGATAGTATTTCGATTTGATTTTCATTCATAATTCACCAGATCTTTCAAATTCACAAGGCTACAAAAGCCCGAAGAACTTGATTGAGTTGCGTACATTTCCTCTCAATATGTCTGCCAACGCAAGTTTCATTTTGCAATAGGGAAGGAGAAAATAGCATAGAATTGTAAAGGTTTGGTATAAATAGTAGTTAGCTTAATCCTGCTGCACTGTTCCAATTTAATACGGCTGTACTGCTCGGATCTGTATTGACTAAGAAGGTTATTTTTCATACTAGCAGATGATTATAAAAAGGAATTGTTGAATCTACCGATTTACAAAATTCAGTGTTATTATACAATACATAATGTTAATATTAACATCATTTATTCACTTATTAGTAGTTAGATAATTAGTTGTAATATGGCTGATTGTGATTGACTGTTGGTGATTTATAAATGTTTCACAACAAACACATTATCAAATATATATTTCATTTCCATTATCTTGAGAGCAAAACTTACAACTATCGCATACAGTACATTCTGTTGTAATTGTTAAAATTTCTATTTTCCTAGCATTGTTACAAGAGATTATTTAGGGCGAAATTTCCGAAATATCACGTCCTGACTAATAATAGTTCTGCCCAGATCACCAAAATCTTTATGTTAATTTTCAATCCAGTCAGGATTCATTGCAGTCCATATCGCTAAACCTTGCCTATGAAAATGTGAATCATACTGTAACACAATGAATGGTCGGTGACTTCTGTCACATTGTAAATAATGGTAAATTATGAAACGGTGATGTAATGATGGGTATTAATACACGAGTGTGATATTACGATACGAGCGAGTTTCATACGGTACTTGTTCTGCGACTTATTGTGACGTTTGTAAGTTAAACTTCTACATTGAATCGTATCGTGGCAGTCGACTTGCAGGATTCAGCCAAGGCCACTACCTTATGAACACCTCTCTACTCTACTCTATCCACCGCAGCTGGCTTTGTTTCACTAGACCGCCTTCAAGGGGAAGTACAAAAGTTGCGGCAATAATATTCCGACGTCACCATTTTCGCATTTTCTCTTATTTTTGGAGGGGTCAACACCATCAGAAAGAACCACCATTCACTAGACATTTAAACTAAAGAATTGGCTGTTTTTTTAGGACAACCACACAGCAGCAACATATAACACAAAATGACACGCGTTTAGATCTTAACGTCAGTCAAATGTTCTCTCCAACAACTGATCCAATTTAACTAGCGCAATGGTAAAGTGAAATTACGATCCAATTTATTTAAAATAAAATTTTACGTAATAAATTACTAACGACAAAAGAAATTAAAACTGAGAAGCACAATATAATATTAAGTGCATTTTTAATATACACAATCTAAAGAAGCATTTACTACAACGGTTCTCAATGATTAATGAAGTGTCAATACTTGGTTTGTAAGCTTCTCTATGATTGGTCAAGTACCTGTATCATAATGAAATCTGTATCGTAACGAGTATCATTACGCAACAGGTTGCAGACGTCAAATGACAGAATGATACAATGGGAGTAGAAAAAATGTACTTGTAAGCTGATAAGGACTACCAGTAGCTCTTTTAATTTATTGAAGTCTAAAATCATTTCTTTGTTGCGTGGCAGTGTTGCTAAATTGTTCTGTGTCAATTAAACGCACAGAAGTTCTACAACTTTTGCATCCTTGAAAAATAGTTTAGAACAAAGAATTTGATCAGAAAGGTAGTATTTTGAACATTTGTATTGCTTGTTTGCCGTTCAAGTTCGGTCTTAAATTTTCCGTTTGTGCCCAAAATTATCACTTTTATTTTTATAACAGTTCCAAATTGCGTAATGTGAAGAAATAACCGTATGTCAAATTATTATTAGACAAAATTGCTTACTAGACAACAATGACAATGTTCTTTCTTCTCTTCAGAAGAAAGGAGTAAGCTTGCCTCTCTAAATTTATTTCATTAAAACAAAATTCTACTACCATAGTTTTAATTCTCTTGCCTTAGATACTTGTTGTTTCAGTTGATTTTTGTAAACCAATTCGCCTATCGAACAGTACATATGTAACAATTATTGTTTTCAGGAAAACTATGCATAAAATGGTCAAAATGTATTACATATATTTAAAGATATTTATAAACGAAGTAAAATCACGAAGTATCTGAATATTCATTTGCCAAGCATGCCTGTGAAAGCATAACAAAGGGTCCCCCCGATAAGATGGTAAAAAGTTCCCCTCAACCAAAGAACGTATGAGTAGTAACACTACAATTCTAATATAAAAATAATATTTTTGAAAGGTTTCTTAGCCCCCCGTCCCACCACCCACACCCTCTACAGCCAAAAACGTGTATGTTTATTTACATTTTTCGTCAACTTAAATACGAGTATGATAAATAAGAAAACAATTTGTACTATCAAAAAAACATTTTTCAATATTTTCTCAGGCCCAAATTCAAGCACAAAAAAATATTTTTGAAAAAGTAACAAGGAATATTTTACCGTGTCTTAGAAACCTGGAACAGGCTCGAAAAATATGTGTCCTCTTAAAACACAGATTTTTGTGCATTTTTTCGGACTTTTTCGGTTGTTGAGCTACAGTTTAAAAATAGAAACCATTTTCCCGCCTTTAAAACACCTGTACTTTAAATATACTTTAAAAATGACTGCAACGGTTCTGTTCATTTATTTTACTGTTTATTATACATTTGTATACATTGTTGTAGCCCCCAATAATATTTTGACTTGGGAATGTACTTACAAACAATCATTTTTTAAAGCTTTCTAAGCCTTTGTAAGAGAATATCATGCGCTAAGGAAAGATAATAGTTTTTGGTAGTTTATTAAATAATAATTCGGTCACATTTGAATTGGAGGACATGTGGGGAAATAAAGTGGAATAGATTGGACCGAGATTTACAAGAAATGTTTTACTGTGTCTTAGAACACCTAACAGCCACGAAAATAATCTTAAAACTTGATCTCAGAGCGCTTGTGAATTTTTTCATATTTTTTTAACAGCTGGGCCATAGAGAAAAAAACTAAGGCATTTGTAGCCAAGCACTTGACTGTCCGGCAGTTGCCGCGTCCTAGGCGTGCGACCCTTTTCCAGGAGGAAGGCCACAGAATAGCAGCTGAAACGTTAACAATTGTGCGGTGACGCGGCTTCTCCCGGACAGATAAATAGTAATTGACAGCCAGCGCTCTCACGTCTGTAGATGTTCCAGACTAGTGAAAAAGTTGTCTTTTCCCTTACCTAAGCATTTGTTCTTATATACTTACAAGTAGACACTCGTACAATCTGTACACGTGCGAAAACTCTGCAATTTGTTAATAATAATTGCGTGAAAACTGAAAATTAATGTAATGTAGCATCCAACTGCAAACTACCGTCCCCCGAAATATGGTGTACGGCAATCTAAACTCGGTACTGTGCGAGAGAATCCATTCCAATATTGCTGAGCGTTGAGATAAAAATTCACAGAAAATAAAATAGTCCCTATAATTTTATCGTGAAAGATAATTTCAGTATTTTGCTCCAATTTAATTTTTCATTGATATCGGCTTCTCTTTTCTGTTCACCCATGCTACGTAGAAGGGGCACCCAAAACAACTAATATACAAAATTGTGAAATAGGATGATCGTAAAAGTGGTATTTTGAAGAGTACTGCCCAACAACATTATCCGGGCCCAATCTGTTCCCCTTCATTTCCCCACTGTCGCTCAACTATCCTTCACCTGCACCCGATCTGTCCCTTATCATATCCTCATTTGTCATTCACCCATCCCCCAAAATACGTCATGTCCGAACTTCTCCTCAAAAAAAGTCGTGTCACCCTGAGACACGCAAACCTGTTTTAAAAGGTCTAGGAAGCATTGCTTCCCAGTTATTTGCCATTATAAAGTGTGTTGCAATAATCTTATTTCAAATATCATCTGCAAACGTCTATTTTGCCTTCTAAAGTCTGTTTTCTGATGACACAAACGCCATATTGCTCTATTCTTTTGTTATTTCAAAATTTAGAAAAATATAATTGTATTAACTTGTCTCTTACGTCGTTAATATTAACATTAGTGTGTGTTAATAGTTACATTAGTGCATTAATTTATATTATTGTATTTACGAGTACATGTGCTTAAAATAATGTCACAAAGTTTCTCGAACACTCTACCGTTTTCTGTGAAAACTTGCTCAAAATTCCGCATTTTCAGAAACGTTCAAACGCTATTTTTTTTCCAAAACGGCTCCATCTTTTAACTTCAAACTTTTCAAACGGATAGTGCTAGTTGCACTCTTTAATATGATGTAAAGTTCATTTTGGGGTAATTTTTTGTTTTTGCAAAAATTACGCAAATGTAATTTTTTTAAAGACCTCTCACACCGTTAATAAGCACATTTCCAGATATTTGTAAACACTACTCTATTTGTGAGTTAAAGTGCTTTAAATGACTTCGAAATCATAAAAGATTCCTGTGAAAAAGAACTTTAAATTTCGCATTTACAGCAGCGCTTGAACGCCATTTTCTTAAAAACGGCACCAAATTTTTCAGAGAATATTGACATTTGAGACAAGGTTTTACTGTTCTTTATATTCTTAAAATAATATTACCGTTCTATTATTACGAAACTGACAAATAAATAAAATTACAAAAAATGTAGTTTGGGCGGTGACAGATGGCAGCTGGCAAGAGTGTGTGGCAAGTCCGAATAACTAGTCGAGAGAAAAGGAAATAGAAAACTAATAAGAGAAAAACTGTGCCATTCTGTAGCACCACTAGTTTTTCAGAGCCACTTTGATATAAGGGTGGACGATCCGTTACATTGGATGAGATAAAATCCTCGTCTGAGAAAGTTTTGAGATTAAATAGATGATTTCCTGTAGCTCTCAGGTTTACACATATCTGCCACTAATTCCTAGGCATTGCGAAACATAGAAATCTTATGCCCCTGTACAATTGACATTTCTCAATGCTTATGCATCCATTTGTAAGTTTCAGTGGCACATATTGCTTTAGGGTTTCAAAAAGTACTCGGTCTAATGGGTAAAGTTTGTAGTTGTCATGGGGAGGTAATGTGATGGTCTAGTCCAGGGCTGCCTAACACAGACGGGCTTATGGGCCACATATTAAATTCTAGTTAAGCCGCGAACAGCACCCCAATTTAAGAGGGTTGTTACCATAACTTCTGAGATTATATTGACCCAAATATATATTAAATACGACTTTTATTCAACATACTTAATGATTAACGTGCATAAAACGAAAAAATTAATATATCAGTAGATAAAAATAAGACGAATTGTGCAAGTGTGTTGTATTTGGTTGGTATAATAAAATTTCTCAAAGCAGTCGCGGGTCGCACAAAAAGAATCAGTGCGCCGCATGTGACCCGCGGGCCGCCAGTTGGAAAGCCCTAGTCTAGTCAATACACGACAACTTGGAGATAGCAATGTGGCAAGTGACTGTCCAGTATTAGAAGAACTGTATCAGGTGCAGTTGGCTTTCCTTAGCCAGTGAAGTGCTCAAGTCAGACTAAAAACAGAACAGAATTTATGAACCGATAGAGGAAGAGTCCCTTGTGGAGCGTCGTTGAACAGTTCGGGTTTCATCCTTTTTCAAGGAAATGTGGTCCCGGTATGAATAAACCAAGATGATTCATTCCACGCATAACTGTAATTTTCTTATCCCTTTCGACTGTTTCTGTTCTTCAAAACGACCACGTTTTTGAAAATATATTACTTAGAGGATTTTGTTTGGGATACTCGATATCCCATATTCGTCCTCATTGGAAATGTGGTATCCTGACATTTTTTATCCTCATACATCGATCTCAAATTATTAAGAAAATTATTTACATTTACATTTTTGGATACAACTTGAAGACATTATGAAATACAAATTTTAATATCTTAGTATAATTCAGCTATTAATTTCATTCTGAATAAAAAAAAAGGTTTTTAAATTGATGAAGACGCACTTTTTGAGAAATCGTTACGTACGTACGCTTAGGCGCACTAGCAGAAGTTGAAAGAAAACTTTATAAATGACAGCATACATTGATCTTCAAATGAACGTTTGAATGAAAGCTTGAAAAAAATCGAAGTACTGATCATTTCTAAGAAAAAGTCCTCAGAGTTTAAGGAACAGAATGAGAAAATGGAAACAAACAAATCAAAAACTAATTATTGCCTTCTCCACTTTCTAGTCGTACAATATCTGCCAGTAAAAGCAATGAATATAGATGTAAATGCAGTAGCCAGTAGATGTTCACAAATTTACATAGAACAAAATTACAGAAGTAATGAACGAAGCATTTTAGGCAATTGTTGGAAAATTGGATTGCGAACTTTTAACGTGCCCTTACCCTAACTAGAATTGAGTACAACTGTGGAAGTTATTTATAAAAATATATACAATAAAAATAATATATATATATATATATTTGAATATTTATTATATATATATATATATATATATATATATATATATATATATAATAGTGAACGTAATATTACTACATCGTACAACTTTTGAATTTGCATTTCGCAGCCCAGCACTGCACATCTCTAATATTAACCTTCTTCTGCTTACGGAAACATTATTTAACTGCTAATCCTTTATTTCAAAAAGGAGAAAGCGGAGATGGAAAGTGTTTAAAGTTTCCCAAAATAACGATCAACGTGTTCAACTCTTTCGTCGTGTACTAACACCCTCCTACCCGTTGGCGTGCGCAGGGTGGCGATCGACGCCGACGTGCTGCTGGAGCAGGCCGGCGGGCGAGGGCGCTACCAGCTGCTCCTCGTGGCGCTGTACTCCGTCGTCAACGTGCTCTGCGCCTTCCACTACTTCGGCCAGACCTTCATCACCCTCGTGCCTCCACACAGGTAAGGTGCAACTTGGGTTTGACTCGTCGCAAGATTATGGCGCTGGCTTCCTAAATCGAACAGCCAAAAGTGGAATTCTTGGCTGTGGAGCGCGTCAAGTGTGGATCAGCACCAGGGAGATAATCAGTCTTAACTCAATTTTATTAATATTTGGATAATGACATTATATAAATTATTTGTCACACTTCTTTATATGATAAAAGATAGTGTATCTCAATTATGCATATTTAACAGAGCAACGAATTCTGGATATAAATTGACTTAATTGTTTTACTGATAAAGGTGTAATTTTCTTCAAACTAGTTTAAAAGGAGAAAACACGATTCTAAGGTATTAGTAAGGTAACATTCTTTGAGCATTTTAAAAATCCCTCTCGGGGAAAGATTTTATAGCACTTCGTGACAACATTTTGGTACCTGAAAACTGATTGCAATTATAGTTTTCTGTTAGTTACAGTATGTTGGGAGTAATGTATTTTGGTTCCATCACGTCTTGTTTTTGAAGTACACACCGATAGCATTTGTCTACATTAGTCCATAGTAGTAATTGCCAATAGCAATGATTCAAGCTCAGTGGATCTACAGGAAAAGTGTCTAACTGTATAAAGATCTAAGAAAAAAATGTCTAATAAAAATGTAGTCTACAGCTATATTAAGTCTAATGATTAAACATAAACTGCTAAAATGTCTGCTAACTACAAAGTCTGTCAGATAAATGTGTACTTGTAAAGGTCTAACAGAAATGTCTAACGAGTATTGTGTTAAAATAATATATATATTGAAACGAATTGTTATCATCTCAGTGATACAATGCGTTTCGGCCCAATTCGTAGGTTTAAAACTGCGCGGCACAGGCTGGCCAGCCGGCGGAGTCGGGGGGGGGGGCCGGAGCCGGCTCAGCGGAGGAACCGAGTGCCGCGAACCGAGCACGGGACAAGAGGCAGAGTGGCGAGAGAGAAGCGCCCAGACATGGCGGAGGTCAGATGGTAGAGCGATGTAATATATGAAATCAGCGAGAGTGTGGTGTGAAAAAAGTAGAAGAATCGTGTGAGTAGACGCTTGAGTGATACAGGCAACTGTGGTAAAGCGGAGTTAAAAAGATGCGTGTGTAATGTGAAAGAACAGAGATGCTACAGATAATGTCGGTAGTAAGTGGTAAACACGTGGACATGGACGAGTGCAGCAACTAATAGAGACGTTGAGTAAACGTAGGATAGTAACAATTGTGATTGTGAGGACTGTGCAGTAACACCAAAGTTACGACCTGGGAAAAAGGGGGCGGAAAGGTGATAATTGAGACTTGTACTATTATATTTACACGAGCGAGTGCAGTAACCAGGCGTCGTTCACACGCTGGTGAGTTGTACGGAGAAAGATTAATCGTGAAACTAATGCTCCCGTTGCGTGAGAGACACGAGTGTTCGAGCACGCCGAATGAATTTCGTCTGCCAGTACTGTGAAGAACGAAGATTTGGGAAACGGCGTGGCGTGCTCGCGAGCATTGCTGGAGAAGGCGGCGGGCGCGGTGGCGACACGGCGGCGACGCGGGCGACCGAGCAGACCCGAGCAATCCCGAGGATAGCGCCGAGGTGGAGTCACGCGTCAGAGCTACAAGAGGCATACAGCATAAGTACCTGATATTCAGTAACCAGGGTAATCAGAGATGGATGTCAGGGGAGGGGAATGTGGTGCGAACAGTAGCAAACCATTGAATGATGTAATTTACAAGAGATTGGTGTAGGGAATACAGATCACATGGCAGCAAGTGTATGTTAAGTCCAGTTGCTTGTAATGATCATGGTTCTTTTTTTTTTGTAATAAACCATTGTCAATTTCCATTGTATGTATGATCAGACCCGGAACCCATTCCTGAGAAAGAATCCCTGTCCCCCTCTCTTTTATTTAATTTGTGTGAGTTAATTAACAACTCGTTTCACTGGCGCCCGCACAGGTTGGACTCGGTAAACTAAGTAATGTGGCTCCGGTAAAATCATGCAAGCAATGGAAATCAATAGTGCGGGCATAAATAAGATAAGAGAATATAAATAGTAGTACTGCATTTGGAGCATATTAAGGTATTTTGATATTGAACAAGCAGTTATAACAATAACCTTGAAATGTGTAAGAAGCATGTTATAATTACAACTTGCTTTGAATTGATTCAGTGCACAAATGTAATTAACAACTCGTTTCACTGGCGCCCGCACAGGCTGGACTCGGTAAACTAAGTAATGTGGCTCCGGTAAAATCATGCAAGCAATGGAAATCAATAGTGCGGGCATAAATAAGATAAGAGAATATAAATAGTAGTACTGCATTTGGAGCATATTAAGGTATTTTTATATTGAACAAGCAGTTATAACATTAACCTTGAAATGTGTAAGAAGCATGTTATAATTACAACTTGCTTTGAATTGATTCAGTGCACAAATGTAATTAACAACTCGTTTCACTGGCGCCCGCACAGGCTGGACTCGGTAAACTAAGTAATGTGGCTCCGGTGAAATCATGCAAGCAATGGGAATGAATAGTGTGGGTATTATTGAGATAATAAAATAAACAGTAGTATTGCAGTTGAAATATATTGAATCAGGGTGACATTAACAAGCAGTTATTATAATTACTTTGGAAAACAAAAAGTGTGTGATGAATACAAGTTGTTTTGAAGAGATCCAGTGCATAGATGTAATTTGTTAGCCAGGAAAATAGTTGCCAGGCAATAGTAATAACTTAAATTTGATTTGTCATTCATGTTTATGTTTGAGGTGGTGGGTTTCTGAAGACGATCAAGTATAGGCATAATAATGCAAAAGTGTTTTTTAAGTGAAATTTTTCTTAATTGATGCCAGTGTTTTCTGAATAAGTTTATGTTTAATGAGAATAAGAGGGCACATTAAGTAATACAGTACTCGGTGGTACTTGAAAAACAAAGCATTCTGAAGTGATTGAAATAATTTTGTTCAATGAAGTAATCATTAATAGTGTTCTTAGGGTGCGTCATAAATGTTATTTTTGGTGCAAGATAACGGGTGGATTAAAATAAGTGTGGTATTAATTGTCATGTTGGAAACAAAAAGGGAGTTGTGCAGCAGAATAACAAATAATGCTAGTAATAGGTAATAACTTTGTAGATTGGTGAATTCATGTAATTTTGGAACGGGCATTGACAATAGTGTTTAATAATTTGTTTATTTTGTGGTTCAGATTGTAAGATTAAAATCATACTAACAGCAGTGGGTAATAATTTTATTGGGGGATTCAGATTATATGAAGGCAGTGTTACAGTGTTACTTGTATTATGAAAATCTATTTGCAGGAATTTATATTAATAGCAGTATTTATGTGGTGATTGAGATCATATGAAGGTTGTTGCTAATAGTGTTATATGTATTATGAAAGTTTATTGGCAGGAATTTATACCAATAGTAGTGTTCAATAATTTGCTTATGTGGTGATTTAGATTGTATGAAGGATATTGCTGGTAGTGTTATATGTACTATGAGGTTGCTGGTAGTATTACATGTATTACAAGTGTTTCACAACTTGTTTATTGGTGGTTCAGAGTGTATGAAGGTGGTGTTTACAGTATTATGGGTACTATGAGGATTTACTTGCAGAAATTGTATTAACGGTAGTGTTAATAATTTGTTCATTTGTGATTTAGATGGTATGGAGATTGTTGTTTGCAGTATTATGAGCATTATGAAAAATTATTTGTAAGAATTTGTGAAGGTGTTACCGTGAAGTTAATGATTATTTTTAAAGTAATGGTGTTCAAATAGATTGGAAATCACAAAGTGAAAAAGGGGGTAGGTTATATTGTACTCCACTGCTTAGTCAATTTTGTGTTATTGGGTGATACAAGTGTGTAAATCTAATTGGTGAAGTGAAGGTTATTAATAGGGTCTATGATATATGTGAGAGTTTGTACAGGTTAATGAGAATAATTATGTGTACGGTCAATTAATAGTGAAAATTGATACACGATTGGTAAAGAGCATTGTTCTGGGGCATAACATAATTAGCTATAGAAATAATAACAAGATCACTGTGAATGTAGGTGGACGGAGGAAATAGGCAGAAGTTTAGAAATAGAAATATTACTAGGTTGATTGGTAGGTAGTGGGAATATACGAATTAGGTTAGGGAACGAGATCATTAAATAGCAAGATGGCAGCCCAACAGAGGGAATCGGTGCAACCAGAGAGGAAGGGGAGGATGGAGGATAGCGATGAAGGAATAGGTGGGAGCACTTTACTGAGAGGTGAAGATGTAGGGAATGGTAGTGGATGGAGGGAGGAAACGGGAGAAGACTTGAGCCATGAATTCAAAATTACATCAACACCGATCAACCAGACTGAAGCAGGAACATGGAATCGAGAGATGCAAGCAAGTACTCAACCGGACATAATCCAGATGATGAGTAAGTTTATGGATGAACAGAACAGGATAGCGGAAGAACAGAGTAAGTTTATGGAAGAACTGTACAAGAAACGGGAAGAACTGTACAAGAAACGGGAGGAACGAATGAGGGAGTTTGTTAAGGAGTTAGCAGAAGAACAGAACAAGAGAGAGGAAGAATGGGATAAGAGAGAGGAGGAACGGACGAGGGAACTAGCTAATCAAATAAGTCAAGTAGTGGCACGATTTGAGAGGCAGGACAGAAAACCAGAAACACTAGCAAACAAGATGGAAGAGGAAAGGGAGACTCGTTTGCAAGAACAAATCAACGACCATCTTGGGACACAAGACAACAATATGGGAGAGATGGAAGTCAGGTGTCAAGAAGACGTCAAAGCAAATGAAAACAAGATTGAGGAATACCAGATGGAGATACCGGATAAACTTCGCGAGGTGGAAGACAAAGTAGTACCATTGGAGTCGAGGGAAGAAAACATGAAACTAGAAGAATCTGTGGTGAAGAGAGACCCCATTACCGACGAGACAAGGGAAATGTCAAACGCGGTCCCCATTAACACCATCCAAACGGTGACCTACAACGACCAGCCGTGGCAGAGGCGAAAGAGCTCAGACGTTCGAATAAGAAAATGCCCCACGATTAGATTGATGTGTGAAGGGATGAGTACTGGAGCGTTAGTGGATACAGGTTGCACGATTACGGTGGTGTCGGAGAAATTTGATGAGGAGTTGTTGGCGGAAGGCAAGAAAATGAGGTGTTTGCCCATGAATGGGGCGTACGTAATAGGAGCAACCCAGAAGAGGTCCAGCCCCATTACAAAACAGATCATGATAAATGTGGAAATCGGCAACCAAAGGTATGAAGTAGTAGCGCTGGTACTGAAGAACTTATTACGTCCAATAATCCTGGGGACAGAATTCTTGTTGGAATGCAGGGTTGCGATCGATCTCGACCGGAAACTGGCGGAACTAGGAGGCCAGAAAGCTGAAATGGACCAAGGATTGGAAGAAGGTTACGAGGTATGCTCGGGTAATGTAGTGGAGGAATCAGAAGAAAAACTATGGGAACAAGTCAAGCAAATAGGGATATTAGGCAACAGGCAAGTGTTTAGTAAGAATCAAGCCCCAATTAAAAATTACAAAGTTAAATGTTTTAAAGAGGGCCGGATCCAGGAGGACGACCCGGACATCGCGGCATTAAGGAGAAAACGGGATCGATGGAAAATTGTGGATGGCGTGGTATTGGTCAAGATTCAAGATAGACAAGAAATAGTAGGATGTTATAATTTTTACAACTTGCGACCATGCCCTATAGAAGGGGGCGACCTCGAAGACCCCACTCAATACTTGGGCGGATTTTGTGTGAAAAATCCGGAAAAAGGGGAGGAGGGGGTGATGAAACGAATTGTTATCATCTCAGTGATAACAATGCGTTTCGGCCCAATTCGTAGGTTTAAACTGCGCGGCACAGGCTGGCCAGCCGGCGGAGTCGGGGGGGGGGGCCGGAGCCGGCTCAGCGGAGGAACCGAGTGCCGCGAACCGAGCACGGGACAAGAGGCAGAGTGGCGAGAGAGAAGCGCCCAGACATGGCGGAGGTCAGATGGTAGAGCGATGTAATATATGAAATCAGCGAGAGTGTGGTGTGAAAAAAGTAGAAGAATCGTGTGAGTAGACGCTTGAGTGATACAGGCAACTGTGGTAAAGCGGAGTTAAAAAGATGCGTGTGTAATGTGAAAGAACAGAGATGCTACAGATAATGTCGGTAGTAAGTGGTAAACACGTGGACATGGACGAGTGCAGCAACTAATAGAGACGTTGAGTAAACGTAGGATAGTAACAATTGTGATTGTGAGGACTGTGCAGTAACACCAAAGTTACGACCTGGGAAAAAGGGGGCGGAAAGGTGATAATTGAGACTTGTACTATTATATTTACACGAGCGAGTGCAGTAACCAGGCGTCGTTCACACGCTGGTGAGTTGTACGGAGAAAGATTAATCGTGAAACTAATGCTCCCGTTGCGTGAGAGACACGAGTGTTCGAGCACGCCGAATGAATTTCGTCTGCCAGTACTGTGAAGAACGAAGATTTGGGAAACGGCGTGGCGTGCTCGCGAGCATTGCTGGAGAAGGCGGCGGGCGCGGTGGCGACACGGCGGCGACGCGGGCGACCGAGCAGACCCGAGCAATCCCGAGGATAGCGCCGAGGTGGAGTCACGCGTCAGAGCTACAAGAGGCATACAGCATAAGTACCTGATATTCAGTAACCAGGGTAATCAGAGATGGATGTCAGGGGAGGGGAATGTGGTGCGAACAGTAGCAAACCATTGAATGATGTAATTTACAAGAGATTGGTGTAGGGAATACAGATCACATGGCAGCAAGTGTATGTTAAGTCCAGTTGCTTGTAATGATCATGGTTCTTTTTTTTTTGTAATAAACCATTGTCAATTTCCATTGTATGTATGATCAGACCCGGAACCCATTCCTGAGAAAGAATCCCTGTCCCCCTCTCTTTTATTTAATTTGTGTGAGTTAATTAACAACTCGTTTCAATATATATATATATAATGTAATAAAAAATTAAAAGCATATAACAATATGCAGATATGTACCACGACAATATTTGCCACGACAATAAAATTAGAAGATTCACTTTCATTTCAAACACAACAGGCACTATAACAAAAATAATGATCACATACACTTTGAAATCCAACAAAGTTGAAGATATATTACTGCATAATTATTTCGATTTCCCCTTCAGACGAAACGTGGGAGATAGAAGAACATTTTATTGGAGATGTTCGCAGGGATATATTTGCAATGCAACTTGTATTACTAGGTCAAATTTAGATGGTGACTGATTTTAATAAAACTCTTTCCTATTCATGAACTGCATATATTTTATAAATATATTTTTCGAGTTCAATATACATACCAATTCTAACAAACATTCGCACGAGATTCTGTTTATATGTAGAATTATTTGCTATATTCATTTTCATCATATACAGGCAATGGACATTTCTGCATGCAGACATACTTGCATTAGACATTTTTTCATGTAGACTAGGGCGATGTGTAGACATTTATTATGTAGACCTTTTACAGTAGACCAAGTGTCGTCAAATTTTAGACATTATTTACGTGATCTTATGTCTGTAGACCTACTGACCAGTAATCCTTGCATTAACGACACTCTGACGCGAACCTACTAATCACCACAACGATTGCTACTTTTGCATGAAATCTTTTGTAAGAGAATTTCAAGATAATATCAAAATGACATTCAAACATAATATCGATTACCCTACTGTGAATTCTGTAAAGAAACCAATACCTCATAGCAAAGACATGCCTTATCCTTTGCCTCAAAATAAGTCAAACTGACGGTATTTTGCCTCCCAAACATACAAAACTCAGTTTAATGAAGAATTTTGTGAAGACAATGAATAAAAATGGCGATGGATTTTATATTTAAATTCTATTTTTTAAATTAAGTGACGCAAAGTTAAAAGAAGGGTTTTAATCGTATCGCAGATACATCTTTTAGTGAAAAACCACAATAAGATTAAAAACTAAATGACAAAAACCTACACACATTTAAAGCTATGATAGAAATTTGTTAGGTAATCACAGAACCGAAAACGTGGAATTTTTGGTGAACAATTTTTTAAATGCATAAAAAAAAGATGCGTTGCGGGATGTCAATAAAATTCATTTTGTTAATTCCTATTTCTCTCGCGGTAAATCGAATATTACGAAGTGGGGATGCCTTGTAAATAGTTATCGTGTACCTTCTATTATTATTCCGAGTGTTTGCTTCAACTGGATCACATTTGTCGGATGACACTGACTCGATACCTTTCAAACGATTCACAACTGACCTAACTCTGACACCCCTTGTAAACAGCAAGGACAAAGTATATCTGAGATGTGTACTCACTCATGCGTACATTGCATTATGAGTCAACAGCTACCAATGTAGCAGTTGACAACGAAGCTAGTCTATCGACAGATCGGCGATACGAGGGAACAAAACAATAAAACAAACCAACAAAACTAGTGGGGATGTGCGGCAACCTGAAATGTGTCCTCCTCCTCCTCCCCCTTAATGTTATTACTTAATTACTCAGATCTTTAAAAGAGTGCACGATATTATTTATGAGATACAATTGATTAAAGATATGCAGAAAATATCTAAGATATAAGAATCAGTAAGCTTCAAAATGGCATTAAAGTACACATCTTAAAATTTCGAGCAGCGAGGATGAACGCGGAAAATTAGATATGCCTGGGTTGCATATTTCCACCAAATTTACATTAGTGTTTTTTAATTTAACCAATAATATCCATCATTAGTCATTTTCAGCAATATATGAACAAATGAACATTGCTTAGGGGCCGTCTAGAAATTACGCAACGCAAATTTCGAGTATTTTCAATATCCCCTCCCCCTTGTAACGCACTTCCCTATCTCTGTGCAACGCAGCGTAACGCTGCCTCAGACGCCCTCCCTACCCCTTTTAGCGTTACGTACTTTATGGATGGTCCCTTAATATGTGATTTAACTTCTTTTGACTCCGAAGATTAGACATCAGTAAAACGCAAACAACCCTTGGATGCATTTGTTGTTGTCGTCACGGGTGGGAGGGTGTATGCAGTCGTAATTGACTTTGCGAAAGCATTCGACCTAGTACCGCATGATATACTTATTAGAAGTTATTAACTTCAGAAGTTGTGAAATGGATAAGCGAATTTCTTAGAGACAGGAAACAAAAAGTTCGAATTGGAACACAGTTTTCGACTACGGGTATTGTTACTACAGGGGTTCCACAGAGAAGTGTTTTAGGGGCACTACTTTTCTTAGCGTATGTGAATGATCTCGATGTTAACATAAAATCAAGGGTGCGTTTAATTGCAAACGATTGTGTTATATATCGCAAAATCAAAGGTAGCGCTGTCGAACAAATATTACAACAGAATCTAGAACATTTACGTGACTGGGCTGAAACAAATGACATGGTTATTGACGGAACGAAAAGTAAAATAACGTCCGGGCGGGGACGGAATTATGAGCCACCAGATTATCGGCTACGTGAGGTCATTATTCCAAGAGTTTCGTCATGCAAATATATAGGCATTCATCTAGATAGTAAATTAGGGTGGGAGAAGCGTATAAATCAGGTAGTGAGAAAAACGTGGAAATCCTTGCATTTTGTAATGCGAATTCTAAAGAAAAGTTCTGCAGTTCGCCAAAGAATTAGCATATATTTCGTTGATTCGTCCTCTCATGGAATGCGGAGTAGCATGTTGGGATCCGTACAGAAAGTCAAACCGGAAAAACCTTGATAAAATACAGAGGAAAGCGAATAAGTTTACCTATAGAACTCACATAATAAAAAAAGTCAAGGGAACCTCTAGAAACGACGAGAACAAGGGCGAGGCTTTGTGCACATAAATCATACGTAGGTCAGCCAGCATGGAAGGAAATCCAGGTTAGACTGGAAAAACCAAATTATTTTGGCCGAAGCGATCACATCCACCAAATTCGAACTAGGAAACAAAATTCAGATCTTGGGAAATTCTCATTTTGTAACAGAGCGATTAGATATTGGAACAGTTTACCCGCAGCAACATTCAAGGCCTTTCCTCTAAGTGCTCGTAATTTTAGAAAAAAGTTAGAACAAGCTGAGAGTATTAGATGTTAAATGAATAACTAAGTGATGTGAAGTGTGGTGAAGTGCTATGAAGTGCCAGTTAGTGCAATCCAATTCAAAAGTGTAGTGTAGTGTAGTGTAGTGCAGTGAAGTGTAGTAAACGTGATAAATGCCTTTTTTTCAATCTAATTTAGACAATATCTATGTGTCTCATACTGATTTTTATTATCACTAACATATAATTGCTGTATATCATAGTAGACTTGAAATAATTATCATAACACTTAATATTAGCGGTAGTATAATTATTGCATCGTATTGTATTGTATCGTTTTGTATTGTCCTTATTTTATTATCTTGTTATTATTATTGTAATTATTGCTAATCAACTGCCGCCGGGTCATACACAATTGCAGTTCAAATAAATGTATGTATTTATTCACAAAATCAAAGAACGGTGCTCAGCTCTCTAGAAAGCGCCATGGCTTGTATTTTACATTTTTGTGGGTTGGTCGCGTTCTGTATAACGCCATTTAATTCAAAGATATTAGAGGTGTAGGACAGATTCGTAAATAAATTTGAAGCGGCATACGTGAAGCGGGAAATTTGATACATACATACGTACATACATACATACATACATACTTGTACTCGTACATCTGGAATTTTGGGTACACAATTTCGTGTACCTTCTCGTAACCTGCACTAATATTAACTATCATTAAAAACAACACCTTAATATAGACGTGTACGCATAATTACAATTGAAAAGAACATTGTACATGGAACCACCTCCACAAATGGCTATGATCTCACATTTTTGGTCGAAAAATTCAAAAACTTTTCTTCACAATACTGTAGTATTAAAGGAAGTAAACTACTGGTGTTACAGAATGGCACAGACTTAACCGTATTAGTTTTCTATTTCCTTGGGGCTGAGTTGGCTATTCGGGCTTGCCACATACTCTTGCCAGCTGCCATCTATCGCCGCCCAAAGTACATTTTTTGACGTCTTCTTAATTTTTCGGTTTCCTAATGACATAACGGAAATATTATTTTAAGAATATTAAAGAACAGTAAAACCTTGTTCTAAATGGCAATTTTCTTTGAAAAATTTGGAGCCGTTTGTAAGAAAATGGCAATTAAGCGCCACTAAAAATGCGAAATTTGAAGCACTTTTTCAGAGAAAATTAATGAATTTTATTCATTTGAATTAATTAAAGCACTTAAACTCACAAATACAATAGTGTTTACAAATTGCTGGTAATTTAAATCTCCATATTAAAGGTGAGAGAGATCTTTCAAAAAATCACATTGGTGTATTTTTTTTAAACGAAAAAATATCCCAAAATGAACTTTACGTCATATTAAAGAGTGCGATTAAGAGTATTCGTTTAAAAAGTTTGAAGAAAAAATTTGTAGCCATATATGAGAAAATGACGTGTGAGAGTTTCTGAAATTCGGAATTTTGTGATAGTTTTCACATAAAACTGTTGAGTTCTCGAGAAACTTTACAACACCTTCTGTAAAGCACATGTACTCATAAATATAATAATATGAACAAATCGAGGCAAATGTAAATACTAACGGGGTGGGAGACAAAATTTTTTTGTATTAAAAAAAAAACAACAAAAGAATAGACCAATATGGCCTTTATGTAATCTCATAGAGTACATTTAGCCGTTTTTTTAGAAAATCTTGTTTTTTTTAATTGCACATATTGCGAGCACAAATTGCGCGAAAACTATTACAATTTTCAAAAAATGTGCATGACTTTCGTGAAAGAAATCCCTATGGGGAACAAATTTTATTTGAATGAAAAATCCCTACCTTTAATTTTGTAGTTGTAGGAAGATGCCGAAAAAAATTCAAACTTTCCAATTTTCGGAAATTCAGAGTTAACCGTGAAAATCGGACCTATGCAACCTTTATAAATGCATTTTAAATGCTAAGACTATGCTGTAAATTGGTGATAATGAATGTAAAGATGGTTTATAGGAAAGGCAAGATAATAGAAAAAGAACCCTTAAGAGCAGTAGTGAAGAGGAAGGAAGTCGACGAAGTTGAAATGTGTGCTATCAACAGTTGCGCTAGAAATTCGTGACGCAAAATACATTTCGACGAATGTCACAGGCTTTTAATACTTTTTTAAATTTCTAATTGCACCAATAACTTTGAAGTTTAAATGCTACAATTTTTCAAAAATTTGACAAAGATGAGATAACCTGTTGTGCAGTATCAAGCAACATTCCAAGTGTTATTAGTAGAGTCCGGAAAAATATGTAGTATAAAACGTCAAAATATGTACATAAATATGTAATGAAAATAGTAAGAATATGTAATAAATACGTAAAATCGGATATAATATATAATATTAAAATATGGGACACCTAGATTTCCCCAATAATGTAGGGAAAATGCTGATATTTTTAAAAAATATATCTTTTCATAAAAAATTCGGAATTAAATAAAAGGAAATTGATAAAATAAGAAAATATATAGTGAAAACAGCAAAATATGTAAAATATGTAATATAGTACTAAATATGTAGAAATAGGTCACGAAAAAATTCGATATTGTGTCAGGAGGGCGATGATTTGCCAAGATTACAATTTTGAGAACGGTAAGTAGAAAGACAAAAAATATGTAATTACATAAAGATCCGGTCTCTAGTAATTAGAAACAAAAAGTCAACATTTACTGGCTTTGTAAGTATGCAAAAAAAGTATGGAGGCCGGAGTCAAGAATTTGGAGGAAAATTCAATATTTTTGCTTTTAATAAGCGCAAATATTTGTTGTCAAATTTCTTTCCTAAGAGCACATTTCTCATTTGTGTAAGAAATGTCTTAGCAATGATCGATGTCTCCATAATAAATATTATTAACAAAATCCTTTGTTTATACATTTTGCAATACTTTACGAACTCATTTCATTAAAAAGTTGTAATAAGTTGTGAAAGTTGTAAAAAAGTAAAGTTAAAATTTTTGGTACTGATTTTCAAAAAAATATTCAACTTCACTAGTAATTCTATGTACTAACATGTGCATTGGAATTATTTCCAATTTATACATATATTCTCCATTTTTGTTTGCGATAAATGTTCTCGAAATACTATACAAATAATATACTTTTTCATTTAAAGTATATACAAATCCCATGGTTCACCGTAGAAATATAAAGAATTTCCTGGGTTTCAGCATACCCGTTCGGAAATACTGCGAGAGATCTGGCGGGTTAAAATAAACATACAATAAGCTTCCTCAGTGTTCAATTATTTTTCATCATCACGCATGTAACATGAAAACTTGCACATAAAATCATGCATCTAGGTAATTTTATGGCTAAGGCAGAGCTAAAGAGCGTGGCCCGGAGAGCTGCGAGTTACCCGAAGTAATTCCTCATTATTACTTCAAGCAGAAGGCGGCACACACTGACTATAACTTAAGGTGTTGGGTGCATCGTGATAGACCTTGGTGCGTTCTCTAGTTGTGACTGCTCGTACCTGCGCAGCTGCCGTCTGCCCGAAGTGTGCGATGCGGCCGCAGAGGAGCGCTGGCGTTACAACATCCCGGGCGACGCCGCATCCTGCTGGCGCTTCGACCTCAACCTGAGCGGCGTGGACCCGCCCAGCGACGACGAGCGGGAGACCTGGCCGCGGCGAGAGTGCGACACCGGTTGGATCTACGAACGGTCCCATGGCTATGAGACCATCGTTTCCGAGGTGAGCAACCCCAACTGCTTCGACAAACGTAACTTTCCGTTGGCTGCAGTTCTAGCGAAATAAATGCAGATGGGCATGATGCGGTTATTGGTCTAGTATTATTTAGAGATAATTTCTTTAATTCAGACGTATAATTAGAAAAAATGCAATAACCATGAGGTTTCATAAAAATGAAACCGCAGTACAATGTGCTGTTAAAGAGAATGTATTCTTTATATTTATCCTCAATATAATTTAACGATTGTATTCGTTGGATGTGGAGTGATGTAGTCAGGCTCCACAAAATATAGTTCACCTTACAGTCTTGTACAGAATAAATATACTGACTGAATAGTTATATCCCATTATACTGCATTCTACATCCATTTAATTTCAATAATGTCTTGCGTTGCTCGGATTTTAGTAAGATGAGGCAACTGAATTTTGCAACAGAATGTATTGAAATTAAATTTGTAGCTTACACTTTAACGTTAAACAGAAGGCAAAGGTATATACTTTATGAACGTAGCAATTGCTCATAAATCAATTTTAATTGATCTTCCGGATCAAATATTGTTAGCGACCAATATAAAAGAGCTGAATAGTACTCTGCTGTAAAGTTGCTGCAAATTGGCATCTCCTTGAGATCAATCAGGAATATTTATTAGTCTTCTCAATACAGAGAATCCCACGGAAGTTTATTAGACATTTGACTAGATATATAAAGCATTTTACATGAACACGAACAATGAGACTAATGACGTTGAAATGCATTGCAATAAGCAAATAACGACTTCCGAACCACGTTTCCACGAGTTCAGGAGTTATGCAGGCCAAAGCTGCTCGTTTAGCGTTCACAGGGCAATTCCATACCCTTCAACAGTACAAGCTTCGTTGACACTAAGATGAGGATTCTTTGACATTCCATTATTATAAGAAGATTCTGGAGGAGGAGTACAGCTTGGACCGAAAGAAGAGTTTAAGGCAATGTGTTTTAGCGAACAAACATAATTTTCTTCTCTGGAATATCTACTGATACTTTCCCGAAATCCTATCAACTTTCTACACATCTAAAACGGTTTTTAACCCTAAACTGATATATTAGTGTAGTCGCGTGAGCTTAGACCTCGAAAAATTATTTCCCCCTCCAAATATTGACTCCTTAAAGCGTCTTCTCCAAGTAAGAAATCGGAAACCTTTGCCTTTTTTTCACTATTAGTTGCATTTTAAAGATAACGAATACACACAAGTGCTTCAAAAACATTATGCTGGTTCTCGAAGTAATATTCTTCATACCATTAGTTGTAAATGCAGGATGCCCCTTTACGTTCGGAAAAATTCTCTGTTAGTTAACCACCGTCAAAAAACAAATAGAAAACATTAGTTCTACACACAATACGGTAAGAAAATGTGCCGGCCTTATATCATTCGTAAGAAATAGTCGACAGAAAACCATCACTGAGGGATAGGAAATAACACCTTAGGTCAGCATCAAACAGATTTAAGATGAAGTTCGCCAATTATGCGAGAAGAGCTGTCGCTAATGCAATCCGCAATACAAGTCATTGGGCCACGCGCGATTTCGACGATGCCTGCAAGGTCCTTTGTATCAAGTCTTCTTGACTGACGTGTCAAGTAAGAGGCCCTTAGAAATGGTTTAACCCTCCGGCGGGAGCGTCCCATTATTTCCCGCCAACAGACGCGTGTGGCACTCCATTCCGCATTTATTTGTAACTTCTTCGATTTTCGGGTCAACAGTTATTACTTTTATTAGAGAATGTAAAGGAATATATACCTTATTTATGTTTCTATATATACTTTATTTTATAATAACTAACTAAATACCAAAAGAAATAATATTAATAAGAGTCTGATCCATCACGCTCACGCTCTCGTCTTGGAACGTGTTACGTGTCGGGAAAATATTACTCTGATTGTTGCAAACGCGCCTTCTAACGTTTCTTCGAAAACAATGCATATAAATTTGAATTATAAGTTAGTACTTCAAAATCTGTGACGTAATGCGCAATAGCAAAATCCAGAATATGAGACTTTTTTGAACCGTCAAGTACGTTTTGGAGATTTAGCTATTGTGAGTTCCTCCACTCCCAAGCACGGCTGTTCAGAAACGTGTAGAACTTCGAAATCTGTGTAAATAAAATAAATTATTCGAAATTTTTGCAATTTAATTTCAACACTAAACAATATTAGAAATTCTGTCAGAGTAGATCGAAATCATCAAATGCACTTACAGCTTATTTTATCTATACTAATATATAAAGACAGACATGTCTTGACTTACAGCGGGGTAATCTCTGAATCTACTGAACCAATACTAACGAAACGTATGTGCTAACTTCCTTGGAAGGTTAGGAGTGCTGTAGGCTATGATTTACAACCATAAACCTTAATATATTCACAAAATAATTACTTTTCTAGACTTTTTTGCCTAACATTGCATCATAGATTCAAGTGCGCATCAATGTCAATAGTTAAATTCCGCGCCACCAGAGAATGACTACTGAGATATATAATACGTATAATACGTAGTTCATTAATGCACAGAATTGCATATATCTGTATGATAGTTGAAGACTGTTGATTTTATTGTCAATTGTTTAATGCGAAATGTTTGTATTTAAGAATGATGAGTGTTTTTCTTCACTCTATTTATAAAAGTAACTTGGATATTGATTTTAATTGCGTCTAGGCATGAATATATTAAGTGTACAAGAGAGAAGTATTTATATATGAAATGTTTATAAAACTACATTTTGCTGACGGATGATTAATATTCTTGTAAAAAGGTATATGTGATTGCACCTATGTATTCTACATTAAAGTGTTTGGGTTTAGTTGTAGTACTTTAAGTGTGATTATTACGTATTTGCGAGTTGAACGCGTGAAACGAAAGTTATTGTGAACGATTTATGAGTTAGGCTGAAACTGTTACGGGTGAATTTTTGTAGGGAAGTATTTTATTACAGTGAAGAAAGCATACCTTTTGCTGGTGAAGGAATGATTATTTAAATTGATGAAAGTAAGTTTGGAAAGAAGTATAATTGAAGTAAAAGAATAGTGAGAAATGGAAGGAATTGAATGCTGTTATCCCTGTTTTTCAAGGTTGTTGGAAACAGAACAAAAGAGTTGTTTTTAGGTAACAGAAAAGCTGTGGTTAAGCCTGAAACTATTGCGCGACATCGCATTTCGGAGATATACTTATCTAGGTGGTTAATGTTGAAAACAGAACAAAAGAGTTGTTTTTTAGGTAACAGAAAACCTGTGGTTAAGCCTGAATCTATTGCGCGACATCGCATTTCGGAGATATACTTATCTACGTGGTTAATGGCACCTTTCCGTCAGCCACTATTTGTCAAGGACATTAAAACGCGTAGTCGAATTCAATTAAAAACATTTCATATTTCAATTCCCTCGACGAGGGAACAAATATCGATTTCAAACTTTTCTGTATAAATAGGAGAGAAAAAAAATTGAAAAAATTAGTAGTATTGTGAAATTAGTAAAATTGTAAAAATGTAGCAACTGATTTAAAGTATGGGAATAGTACATAACAAAAATAATATGAGAGTGTATTGTAATGATTTGTATTTTTTACAAGAAAAGAACCGTCACAGAAGAAACCGACTATAGATACAACAAATGACGGCAGAATGGTGTGTGGAAATTTATTGTGTTCGAGATACCGCGGTGAATAAACATTAGTTGAAAACAATAATTAGCTTAAGGGGAATTTAAGAATAAATTTGTATGTCAGCACGTATAGTTTAAAAGGCGGCAAGTGTACGGTTTTCTATTTAACAAAGTGACTGTTATCAGAAGACAAGTGACGGAGAATTGCTGGTGTGAGTAAGCGCAGAAAAGTATGAAATTCGAACTGAATAACTGGAAATTGGGGTATTTCGGACTAATAAACATCGAAAATGGAAATTTAGGGATTTTTGGCAGATACCGTTAACCAGGGGGACGCCGAGGAGGCGTAAATCGGAATAATTTAATGTCAATAAAGAAGGGCAAAAGACTAAGAGAGCGTGTTTTGTTGAGGAAAAAGTTTTGCTAATGAACTGCAACAATACTGTTCGGGAGATGAAATCTAGTCTCAGAGGTGAGAGGACCTCATGTCTTGCCGAGCGAGAAATGATTTTTTTTTGACGTGAAGAAAAGAACGTTGCGAATTATTCCTTTGATGGTGACAGTCGATTTAATTGCGAGTTATATTGACAATATGGCAAATGGTAGCTGGAACTTGGTGTAGTTGTCGTAGACGTCGAGGAAGTGGGGCGCAGTACGACATCGCTACGAAAAGGGGAGTGGAAATTTAAGTACTTTGATAAACACGACGAGAATTAATACATTTTGTTCAAGTCCAAGCATGTCATCATTTCCGAATCTTAATGTAAAATTTTATTTACAAAAAAAAAGGGGGGACCACTCGCGGAAAATGCGCATGTCTCGAGGTGTGAATGATTGTAAATATTGTGTGAATGTTATTTTTTTATGTTCTGTTGTTTTGATTTTTTTTTGTTTACGTTATGGTGGAACTGTGTTACCCGAATAAAGAGTTACAAACACGGTGTGTTTGTGATATTTGTTTTTTGTTTTTTTGCACTGAGTTGGATGTGTTATTTGTAGTATAGCAGATACCGGATAGTATTACAAAAGGGAAAACAGGTTTTCATCCAGTACTGGAAACTTGCGCCGGACCTACGACATATAATTTTTTTTGCAAACGGCCGCATCCAGTGATAAAGTGATTATTGATGAATTAAATTAATAGATAAGAGACAGTAAAGGGAGGGATGTTAGATAATAGCTAATTAGATAGAGAGAATGCAGCAGCACGCGGTCGCAGTATGTATTTTATTTATTGTTTAGATTTCATTACTATTTTCAATATTAAAGTGATTTAAGTTTGGGGTCAGGAACACCAGTTTCAAAAATATAAACATTTTTAGTGAGAAGGTGAGTGAGAATAACAAGAGTATTTCCAGTTGGGAGCAAGGCAGAGAGAGGTTGGGCAAGATTGAGTGGGGATACAACTGAATAGATACAAGAAGGCTCCGCGGCAGGGCAGGAATAGACGGAATGCGTCTTCCAGTCTAATAAATTATTGTTGTAATAAATACCCCAGCAACGCGGGGTACTTCTGCTAGTTTAACATAAAATACCTTTCGATACAGCTGATGACTTATTTACAGGAAAAAACAATGTAAAGTCGCTAATCAACAAAACAGTTACTTAGTTATAAGAGTAATGAATATCAATAATTTCGCACTATGTTGTTCTATTGAGAATTTAAATTAATATGAACATTGAACCTTAATCCTCAATAAATTCGATCAACTAAATTTGAAATTGAGTCCAAAATGCATTTAGACTAACTTATAAAACAATGGTTTACAATGTGCAGAATGTTTCTACGGATCCAACTAGTGCAGATGACGGAACAGCACGTTTTCATTGAACAGAAGCTTGAATGTTTAAACTTCAAACCCCTTTATAATTGGGAATATGAAAAATACTGAGTCTTAACCATCTATCACAAAGTATTAGTATATCCATTTACATTAGAGGTCACAGTTTGGTTCATCTGAATATCTGGGAAATGTATTTTTATTACCAAGAAATGTAGTTACTAAATGTGTGATAAAATGAGAAAAAATTTGCTCTACTGAAATTCCCTTGTTGATGTGGCTTTTAAATTCCCTTTTCGTCATTTTTTATTGTGGCCATGCCCACCACTTACACTGCTAATAGAGAATGTGTAAAAGTTTTGTCCATATCTGACGTACTCTTTACCGGAGAGGTATTATTTATTTTAGTGATGTTCTCGCACAAGTAGTTTACAGACATCAAAATAAGAATAGCAACAATAAATGGTTTTCTTCTTCTTCTTTCCTTTACACGGTTTAAAACAAATTACAGGTGAAACAGTAAATGACTATTATTGCGTTGTAATTATATTTAATGAAATATTTTTAGCACTTACAATGTCTGTAATGCAGTTCACCTCTGACGTAGGTATTAAATTGACGTAGATAGTTACAAGTAAGTTCAAGAAAGTACAAGAAACCCTGTACTGCGTTTATTCAAAATTGATGGATAATGCTACAACTTCACGAGAAAAAATGTAGATAACGAAAGCGAATAAACAAAACGAACTCAACAAGGAAAATTATATTTAATGAAAATTAGTTCGCATTTCTGAAAAATGTTTCAGGAGACCTTTATTTGCATAACAAAAACCACGTGACTCCGTATTTTTACTGCTCTGTCTAGCTTTTCAGAGTCGATGACTGTGCGTAGTGCGATTGTAAAGCTGGAGTATACGCGCAATTCACGTTATTCAGGAGTGGCTGATAAATGTTGACCTTGTGATATCCCCACAGGAAGAAATCTAGAGGGGACAAATTAGGCAACTTCGGTGGCCAAGCAACAGGATCACTCCTTTCTATCCATAAGTGTCCAAACTTATTTTAGATAGTAGGTACAACTGGCAGAGCTACAGGTCGGAGTTCCATCATGCTTTTTTTAATAATAATTTATTCATTGTATGATAGAGTAATGTATTACTGAACTGTGTACTATCATGTGTTTTGATGGCTTACATTTATAACTTAAACAAAACTTAACTTAACACAACTACAGTACTCTTGGTGTAGGAAACTATCATGCTAACCACTTCAACATCATGCTAAAACCACTTCACTTCACAAATGCTGAAAGGAATGTTATCGAGACGTTCGAGCAACAATGATCTCGAAAACTTCTAGTAAGCAGCAGGGCCTGTAGAAGTTGGGGTATAAGACAGTTGTCCACCTTATACCAGCCCAGGCTTTTAACCACCATTCCATTGGACGTCTGAAGAAAATGAGGGTATTCATTCCCTATTGATGAACATGGCTATCCTTTGCAAGACCGCATTGAGCGAATGAGGCTTCACCGCTCTAGAGAAAACTACATGAGAAGTAAAATTTATGTCAACTTCTTACTTTCTCGAGAACCATTGACAGAAAAGTCGATCGGCGGTATTTGTCTCCTTCAATTCAAGCTTGCAGAGAGGAGCTTCGAATTTCTCAGTTACCTTCGCCACTTAGCTAATGAACAATGTTTTAATAACACAAAATTGTTTACAATGTGACATACAGTAACCTTAGAGCTTTGGAGTATTATTTCCATTAAGCTTTTTCCAGGTTAACAGTCGTATGTCTTGTTGCACTACCAAATCCGTTCTGAGTACGTAAAACAAAGTCACTCTTACCCTGTCATCAACTCTTAAAATAGCTGCAAAACTCTTCGTAGGACTAGGAAAACCTGGCAGACATTGTTCTGCCCTTCATCTCCCTCTTTCCCCTCCCATCTCCCTTTCTGTCTCTCTCTCCTTCCCTCGCCCTGTACCTGTCTGTCTCTCTCTGTCCTTCTCATTCACATTTACTACCAAATTCTGCACGTCTCTGAGCAGGTGAGGTAATATCGGGAAGCGCCGGACCAGCAAAAATGTAATAAAATGTTCGAGAAGAGCTCATCCTGTTGATGACGGTGCGAGAAACGTTTCTTTGAGGCCGAAAGCCGAAGGTGTCGAAGTTTTGTTTTTAAGGCCCTAGAACGCATCGTTTAGGAGTTATGTAACGATATAGTTTCAAAATGCTGCTAAGTGCGGGTTGCATTTGACGTGAATATTTGGTTTCTTCTACAGCGCCATGTAGTGGAGTAAAACGGAATTAACTGCACATAAACCTTTTGGGTGAAAAAACACCTAGAAGTGAGACAGAGAATCTTCCCGACTCGCAGCGTCAGCGTTACGATTATATTCACTGAAAATACATTACGTATCACAATACTGATTCAAGGTGAAACACTGCCGCGTTGCTTCAACGTCCCTTTACAAACACTCCTAAAATAAGTTGAGATAAACTTGTGTAAAATAAGTTCTTCTGCGGTTTCTTATTAAACCAGGTGCAAAACCACTTGCAAATCGTCCCAAGACGAGATACTTGCCCGCTTGGGAAGCATGGCGTTCCTGCGAACATGGGCAGCCTCCCCTGCCACCGCTCATATTTCCCCTCCAAGTCCATAAGGGGCGTACACGCGCAAGCTGAAGCGACGCGAGGCGAGAATAATGGCTTCATTGGAGAATATGTTGGTCAGATTTGTTTTATCAAACGGCCGAGATTTGAATTATTTTTGTATTTTCTCTTTATTATTTATTACTATTTCATTTTTTAAAATTTTGCCTTCTATAAACATTTTTCCAAGTTTCAATGGCGAATTCTTTTCTTAGTTTTGTTTTTTTGTTAAATCATACTGTTATTAGTTGTTTATAGCAAAAGCATGAAATAAATGAACAAGTCTCCATAAGTTAACAATACTAGCTTGCGGACGGACAGCTCCTTCACCACGCAAGAAACTTTCTTTGATAAAACTTCCAACATGAACGTATACGTAGAAGTTAATGCAATAATAACACCCTTAAGTAAATCCGAAGACAAAATAAAGGTACTTTCCTTTCACAAAGATTTATTTTACTCTCAATTGACAATAACAAATCTGACTGATGGATTACTACATTTAATAGATAATTTCTTTGCCGTGGAAAAAGAAATGAAAATAATATAGCTAAATTTGGGACACAAACTCTCAACTGACTTCTCAAAAAGACTGCAAGGGGCCAGGTATCAAGTGATGCACCACCCCTCTGGAGCGATTGGTATAACCCTTACTTTAAAATCTCGCGACAGTTGGTCCAATGTCCGTGAAATCTAGTAACCTAGTAGCCATGGCCGCGACCTGGACCGGCATGCATTAAACCAGGGCCATCAGACGAAGGAGCACGCGAATGGCCTTCGCAAAGGTTTGGGGCACGAGGCGATATCAGCTTAGCAAAGACACTCTTGTCTCAGGCGGGAAGCACGGGCGAGAAAACTTCGTGCGAATGCAGCGAGTAGGGTGAAACACATCGGTTGGTAGATCATAAAAAGACATTTATTAATTTTTACGAACTTTTAATGGAAATTGACATGTAAACAGAAACTGCAGTTATACAAGCATTGATCATTACACCAAGGAAACATTAACGCACGTTTATACTTAGTGTTAGAAAATGCAGTGTAAGAGAACTATTAACTCTAATTACAAATAACTCAAATGAATATTTGTAAGAAATTAAATATAAACCAAATTATTTACTAAATGAAGATAACTATTATATATCAGAATTTCACAAAAACACTGATACTATTATTGAAAATAAACATTTTAAGAAATACGATGTGCATATCTTTCGTGTGAAAACGCACGTAATAAAAATCACTTGAAATGTATAGAATAATGATGAAAAGAGATAGGTAAAATATGTAGTATGAAACGTCAAAAAACGTACATAAATATGTAATAACAAGAGTAAAAATATGTAATAAGTATGTAAAATCGGATTCGTTATATAATATTAAAATACACTAATTTTAAAACACTTTTCCCTAATATAAATCCTAAAAAATGTTAAAAACAATACGAACGTTTTAAAAATCATTTGGAGAGCACAAGTTGATGCACATTTTGCACAACACAAGAGCCCATTTGGATTGAAACTTGTTATATGTACGTCTTCTTGCGTCCCGCCATGACTGCCTTCTATGCATTCCTGAGAAATCGGAACGCGGACTTCCCTTGGTCGCGGGCACTGCGTGCTCTAGCAGAACGCAAGCGCGCACAGTAACTGCACGTGCTCCGTTTGACAGCCCTGCATTAATCCATTAAGCCATTCGACTGCAAAGTGTTGCAGTAAAGTGAAAGAAATGACAATCGAATTCACGCCAATTCATTACTTCCTGTAGGTTTGCGCATTTCAGTAAGATGTGACTGCATGGAAATCATGGAGATTATCTTCATAATGGCACTGATGCATTCAACTTTTTTTATATAATTTAAGGTCGCCTTAGAAACAACTTGGTCATTGGCGACCACAGTTACAAAAAAACAATAATTACAAATTTACATTATTGTATACAAACAAATTTACATGATTATCAAATTCCATGAGGTACACATACATTAGAGCTAGAGAGTTAATACAGTATTTGTACATGAGATTGACAAACTAGTATAATCAATTGCTAAATACAATTAACCAGCTTAAATTGGTTAAGGATTTGAATGATTTTCATGCACCCAGAATAAGAATTGAAAATACAGTGGAGATCATTATTAATATTAAGGTTTGTTCTGTCCGTCGTCATCACAAGGCAATCAACAATAAGATGCTTTGTAGATACAGGCAGTCCGCAGTTTGGACAGGGATCAGGAATAGTCTTTTTCATAAGGTGGTTATGGCTAAGGTAAAAATGACCTATTCGCAGTCTGGTTATAATCCCTTGCTGTCTTCTGCTAAGGTTAAAGGATGTGATGGGAGAATCCTCGATGTTCTTCCTAACTGCATGTAATTTTGAGGGTGACATTTTCCAGTTTCGGTCCCAAAGCTTCTTAACCGCGAGTCGGAGGTACTTAAGGTCAGGAAGTGAGCCACCTGCTTTGGTTTCAATTACTGGAAGAGAGATTGCTGCTTTCGCTGCTGCGTCCGCTTCTTCATTGCCCTGGATACCTATGTGGGAAGGAAGCCAAGCAATTGTGATGCGGTATCCTTTACAGAAAGCGTGATAAAGCTTTTCATGGATTTCTTGGATCTGGGGGTTCAAAGAATGAGGGTTGCGGACGGTGGATAGAACAGATAATGAATCAGAAAAAAATACTATCTCTGGGTTAGATGGTCTTAGGATGCTAATGTCAATAGCTTTGATAACAGCCCAGGATTCACATGAGAATATGGAATAGAAGTCTGGGAGACGATAAAGATACTTGAGGGGTGGGTTGATGTAAATAACAGCTCCACTAGCTCTTGATTGTTGCTTGGATCCATCCGTGAAAAATTGGCTATGGTTTACAAATTCGTGCTGAAAATCCAAGATTAGTTGCTTAAGGATATGTTTCGGGAGATCGGAATTTGTCAGTTTAGTTGCTCCCGTGTTTATTGGCAGAGAGAAATGTACCCAAGGGGGAAGGGGATTGAGTTTCCTCTTCATAATATCATGCGACACTATGCGAAGTTCATTCCGGTACTTAGTGAGTTTAACGCTTTGCGGTTTGGGATAGGATGATTTGCATATTGGAAGAATTTGAAAGGTTACAGGTATACTTAAGTGTGAGATTTGAAGGGCAACAATGGGTTGAGTTAGCGAATTTTAAGCATAGGTACTTTCTACGGAGGTCTAACGGAAGGAGGCCCGCTTCAACTAGCAGGCTAGTACAAGGGCTGGTCCTGAAGGCCCCCAAACTTAGGCGACATGCAGAGCTGACTACAGGGTCCAATGTTCTTAGTAAATGGTTGCTATCTGAGCCATAAGCCACGGATCCATAATCTAACTTCGGTTGTATCAAAGATTTGTAACAATTGATTAGGCAAATGGCATCATCTCTCTGATTATGTGATGACAACATTTTGATTATGTTAAGTCTAACAGAGCAATCAGCTTTAATGGAAGAAACGTGGGATTTCCACGAATGCTTTTGGTCGAATGTTAAACCCAGAATTTTGCTGGTATTCGTTTTTCTCAGATTATGGTCACCAATTTTCAGGACTACTGAAGACGAGTTCAAATTTTGCGAGATTTTGAGAAGACGATGGATTTTGATTTCGTCTTTGACAAGATGAATCCTGATGACTTGGACCATTTATTAATCATATTGAAGGATTCCTGTATAATGGTTGAGGTTAATTTAATATCATTGCCGCTGCAGAGGAAGGTGATATCATCAGCGAACAGGAATAGTTTCACTGGGCTTTTCACTGTATTACTCACTTCATTTATGGCGATGAGGAAAAATAACACATTTAAAACTGACCCTTGAGGAAGGCCGTTTGGCATCTCAACATGATGTGACTTGAATACGGACCAGAAAAAATCTATGTTCAATGAAGTTCTTTATAAAAGCAAACATATTGCCCTTGATTGACAATGTAGCATAGGCCTTTTCAAGATTAAGTGTAACAACCATGACATGGTGATGCATGCTAAGGGCATCACAGATTTCTGAGTCAATTCCCATTAAGTGATCATTCGTGGAGCGAAACGTTCTGAAACCACTTTGGGAAGGAGACAAGAGGCTTCCTGATTCTAGTAATCATCTAAGGTGGTTACATACCATCTTCTCAAGCAGTTTACATAGATTGCATGTTAGAGATATGGGCCGATAGTTAAATTGAATTTGTCCTTATTCTGCTTAAGAATTGGTATCACTGTGGCTTCTTTCCATTGATCCGGAAAGATCTGAGATGACCATATAACATTATATATCTGAAGATGGGTCAAGGCCTTCACTGGTATATTTTTAAGAAAACTGTTGGGAGTGATGTCCGGGTCCGGAGAAGAGTTGTTACTTTTCTTCAACATAAAGTAGTTCATCCACGGTGGAAATACTCTTATAATGGTCATCGTTGGAACCAACCAATGAAGAAATAATATCTTGAGGGATTTGAAATTAGAATTCAAGGGTATTGACAAGTTCGGGATCATAATTTCAGTAGCTGGAGTTCTTAGCAAAGGATACAGCAAGTAAATTGCTGTCGTCTTGCGGTTGTAAGTACTTATTACCGTTTGAGTCCATTAACATGGATGGGATGGAGTTCAACGGTGGACTTGATTTTATGCCATAGCAAAGAGGAGGGGGTGTCTGTCTAGTTATTGATGACGTAAAATTGTTCCAAGATTGAAGTCTAGTTGTTTTTAATATTAAGCGAGCTTTGGTCGTGGCTTTTCTAAAGAGGATTCCGTTTTCAATAGTTTTACTTTTCTGTACTTCCTGAAACATCTTTTCTTTTCTTTGATGGCTGCTGTACATTCCTCATCCACTAAGGAACCTGATGTTTCCTACTTTTTCCAGAGCTTAGAGGTATGGATGAACTAGTCACAAAGGTCAACATGTTAGTAAAATGCTGAACTGTTTTATTTATAAGAGAAGGAGGAGACGAGTCTGGTTTAGGAAGGTTATCAACATTATTACTAATGTTGTGCTGGAATTCTAACCAATTTGCAAGGTTAATCAACCATTTAGTGTGAGCTCAATGATGATCACGAAAAAGAACTTAACTTAGTTAAGCAATACCACTTCATGAAACAATACTCCACTTCAACCACGTTTAACAAAATACTGACAATCACTGAGACAGTGAACGCACACACAACGTGATTTGGCCTGGAGCGAAGGGAGCGTCTGGCCACCACGGCGGTTAGTACGCGACTGGCATTCAACTTCATTCGAAGCAGTTTCGCTATACACTACGAATTTATACGGACGTAAAGGGACACCTGCTTGCAGGGTCATTTGCTTTACCCGCATTAACTCTTCACCTACGTCTTCTTCATATTGTATTAGTCAAAAGGTCTCTTAGGCTTTTTGCTGATAAACACTAGTAATAAGCTACATGTTTTAGAGATACCTACAAATTGAGGACAACTAGCGAACTCGTGATAAATACACCGTGTTGTACTGGACTTTACAAGAAAGAAAACTAAGCATGCTTAACATAACATGTTATACATAATATGTTTTATTTTTGAACATTCTTTATATTTTTCTAAGACACTATAACACTTGATAACTTTGTTTATAACTCTTGCTAGATGAGAAGTTAAGATTTAAAACTGAATACCAAATTTTGTATGGAAGTATTTCCCAAACGTTAATAATTTGATCCTACAATCATACTCGTTCGACGAAGTTTTAAATTTAATTCCCCGAAACACAAGAGAGGACGCTTTCACAATGTAGCCGCAGATCCAGTGAACTGTCTCAGTGGTTACAAAGAGTACCAACAGATGTGACACGTTTGGTGGAATCAAAAACTCATTCTTAACCTCAATGGATATCTGAGATTCACTAAACCTCTCTAGCTATGTGTACGAGTAAAATGCAAACGGGGTTGGATCATATTTTTTAAGTATGTGTTACATTCGGAAACAAACAGTTGATTTCTGGATTTCACAAAACGGACTGCCGTGAAAAAAGGTAATCACGTAGATTACATGTTTGAAAAAACACATTATTATATTCTCCCCTCATGAAAATAAATTCCGTCAGATGTCAAAGAAACCCACAGAAAATGGATAAGCACTTACGAATATACTAATAGATGGAACTGAGATCCTTTTAGTGAAAAAAATAATCCACTGAAATTCGAAGATATAAAATAATGTTGATTTGAGTGTATATTTATGTGATTGAAGGTTTATGTTGTGTTATCAATTCATTTCAGATTTTTAGGCTCTAAAATCTTCCATTTAGGCTCCTAAAATAGGCAAAAATATGAATTATAATTTCTTAAATAGCCAGTACACATGAAAATTAAAATTACTTTTTGGAATAAATTTTACTTCACTTACAACTATTGTATTACAGATATATTAATATGATTTTTTATTGTAATGGTAAATCATAATTATAATAAATGAAGATACAAAATTTTCTTACAATACACAATCAAAACTTCGTCTAAATTATGAAGCTGGAATTTGTGTCTTATCACCGAAAAACATTTTATCAGCAGAAAATGATATTTCTACTCTTACACTTCTGATTGGTGCATACTTCAATTTTGATGATAAGTGAACTAAGTGTATCCTTGAATGTTTCTCTCGTTAGAATTTGTTATGTAGAGCGAAACCACAATAATCCAGTAAAGTAAATTGGTAGAATTGCTCATCGAATTTTATACCACACACGATCGAAGCTAACATAAACATCCAATTTGAGAGTATTTCTACGAAGTAATCTAGTCGAGTACACTTGCATGTAAATTGAGATCATCGTTACCGATAAGAAGCTCTGAAACAACTTGCGATGATCCTTGGGTACCGAGGTCAGACGTATCTCTTCGTAAGATGACTCGACTACAAAACAAGTTTTTAATAAGCCCAATATTTTTTGATAAAAAATAAGGTAAATATTGAACAAATAAACATTTTAAGATTAACGTTAAAATAGATGTTTAGGCACTATAAGTATGGTTCCTGTAGTATCAGAAAGCCATAAAATAATTAATTTCAAGTGTCTGCGACAAAAGAGTAAAATTGCGATTTGCCTGTAAATCCAATGAATACTTGTGAGGTACCTTACACAATCTCATCCCTTCTACATTCCATACTCTGAGGAAATATTACGGTTTCGTACGATTTGTAAGAAACTAGCGCCACAAAACCCAGTAAATATGTCACGGATGGAAAGAGAATAATCTCTCCGCTGGAAAGAAAATAACCTCTGCACAGCTGGAAAGAGAGTAATCTAAATCAATTACGGTCTAAATCAATAGCGGTCTAAATCAATAGCGGTCTAAATCAATAGCGGTCTAAATCAATAGCGGTCTAAATCAATAGCGGTCTAAATCAATAGCGGTCTAAATCAATAGCGGTCTAAATCAATAGCGGTCTAAATCATTCACGGTGTAAATCAACTTAATTCATGATCTCATCAATTTAAGTAAACTTATTTACAATCTTCGCCATCCTAAAAATGAACAAGCATGGTCCCCGGCGTGTGTGATGTGAGCGCGGCGGCGTGTGCGCAGCTGGACTGGGTGTGTGCGGAGCAGTGGCGCCTGGCGCTGGGCCAGTCGCTCTTCTTCGCCGGGTCCGTGGCGGGCACGCTGACGCTGGGCGTACTGTCGGACCGCGTGGGGCGGCTGCCAGCGCTTCTGGTGGCGCACGCGTGCGCGCTGCTGGGCGACCTCGTCACGGCCTTCGTGCACGACCTGCCCGGCTTCGGCGCCGCGCGCACCCTTGCAGGACTCGCCACCGACGCCAACTTCTTCATGATGTACATCATAGGTTCGTACCCGCCCACTTGCTTTTCACAAATTAAGCGATAATTGAATACGTATTCTTCCTCAGAGCTTAAACCAGAAGGAGTTTAAACAATCAATTGGCAGCTAAACGGTTGTTGAAACGACAATTGTCTGGAAACGACAACACTGTAGTGAAAAATGGAAGGCAGACGGACATTCTTTGGGCGCAAAAGATAACCCTCAAAATTGCGGATGTTTCATTCTATAATTTTTGTTCTTTGCCATCTGTTGCCAATATAGTGAGATTTTTAAAAAGTTCGGGTTATTTCTCATTAACCGGACCGGTTGTCACATTTATGAAATCAACAATCCCCTTAAATCAAAATATTCACTTACGTACCTCCAAAGCGTTTCTGTGTCTATGTCAGTACTGTCAATCCCCCCTCCTACGTTTTAATCGAAGTGTAGTGGCGTGAGATTCTTAGCGCGCGTCCTCCCGCAGTGATGGAGTACCTGAGCCCGGAGCTGCGCACGACGGGCCTCAACCTGACGATCGGCGTGTTCTACACGGCCGGGTGCGTGGCGGTGCCGTGGCTGGCGCTGTGGCTGGGCTCGTGGCGGCGCCTCATGCTGGCCGTGGCGGCGTCGCACGCCCTGCTGCCGGCCTACTGGGTGCTGGTGCCCGAGAGCGCGCGCTGGCTGCTGCAGCGCGGACGCGTCGAGGCGGCGCTGCGCTGCTTCCGCCGCGTCGCGCACTGCAACGGCCGCCGCCTCGACCCCGAGGCGCAGCGACGCTTCCAGGTGAATGCGAATACGCGCGGGACGCGCGCGCCGGAGGGATTTCTTTCATTCGGGCTGGGTGCGGTGCGGTGCGGGCGTGTCGAACCGCGCCCGCACCAGCGATGGCGGCCCCCCTGGGAAGCCTGACGTTACTGCGGGCTCGCATAACTTCCCTTGACTTCTCTCTCATTTTTCCTCCAAATCCAGAAAGGGGTGCAAAAGCACAAGCTGTAGCAGGGGGTGGCAAGTTCAAATTTTCAAGACACTTGCCTTTAATGAAAACATGAATGCCGAATGTTTTCAATTAATTGATATTTTAATTATGTTTCTATACTCTATTACTCATTATTTCATGTCTATTTTCATTTCAGTTTTTAGATTGTATAATCACGTTTCCAAGGGGCAGAGACATGTTTGAATACACATTCATTGCCTGCTTTAGTTGTTTTTTTTTGTGGTTTTATTAAATGATTCTGTTATTAGTTTTAGTGTTTTGTTAAATTATTGTTTTATTTGAAAGTAGAAATAATGTGTAATAAATGAATACGTCTGTACGTAGTCTACGTCCTCTTATATTTATTCTTCTTTCTCTAATCTGAAGTTAATGTCATTATTACACAAATGTGATTGCGAATTCAAGATCCTTTCCGATCAAAATATATTATTTTAATCGCAACTAATCAGTTCGAATGCTACTCTTATATTTCAATCATAAACTTATAAATAAACATAAATATCGCTTAATTTGAGGCAATAACTTTCAACTGACGTCTCTAGAAGACAGTTATGGGCCACAAATCCAATGATGTACCACCTTCTCGGAGATTTGTATCACCCCGTACTTTTAAATTTCCCGCCAGTTTCTCTAGACGCAGTACTCGCAGGCATGTTTTCTATTTTCCATCTGAGTTGTGAATGGGACTTATTTAGAGCCCTCTGATTGGTCAGTGATGGCGGCGCGCGAAACGGGAGTGTCAGTTATTGACTCGTTCTCGTAAAGATATGTGATATGACCCTATGATAACATGCATTTGTGATGTTTATCGAGGTTTGTTGACATATAAATGAATTAAGATCTGAATTTTTGACTGTGAGATCTAGCATAAATAAGAGATGAGTTGCAATCAGTTTTGTAAACATGAAAGTCAAAAATGAAGTAAGGTATGGAGATCAAATAAATTTTCTGATTTAACGCGTTAATTTTTTTCCTCAAAATTAATATTCAATAAATCATTTTATGATGTAATTCATCTTAGAGAACGTATGGCACGTATGGTACGCATTAAAACGAATACCAAAAACGAACAAAATCTAATAGATTTATAAGATAAGCAAAGATAAAAAGATTGAGCAAAAGTTTAAATGAAACTCACAATGTTTCTACCTACATTATTTTTGGTTTTCTTCTGAAGTAGAAATTCAACACCTGTATGAAGGACTTTCTATTCATACATATTAGGTGTATGTGTATATATATATATATATATATATATATATATATATATATATATATATATATATATATTGGGATCCTTTTCACTATATCTGAAAGAAAACTTTGCGTGATGGTGGTGGGGATGGAGAAGCCAAGAGTATGTTTAATTACTGGATTGGACCAAGCAAACGTCTTGGACGTGGACGTGGACAAAAGACAGCGCGGTGGAATTTTGAAATGAAGTCAAATTCAGTCCGTATGATTTTAATATTCAGCAAATTACAAATAATATATTGGAAAACTAAAATAATAATAATCAGTATTAATACAAAAATTATGGCCACACCATCATTACACTACGCGAAATAATTGGTAGTTTTCGAACTACGGAACATATTGATGTAAGTTTGCAGTCAAAAGTGTCCTGTATTTCTCACGTCAAAATTACGGATACACCACCGTGAATTAACAATAATATTCTGTGGTGGAATTAAATAGGTTATAAATTAAATAATAAGAGACGAGTTAAAATATACTTTATCGAATCAGGTTCAATTACTTGGCCAGATCAGATTCATTTGAATGGAATTTAGGCGAGTTGAATTTATCTAATTGAACATAGCAAACCTAAGTAATCGACTGTTCTCTGTTAAATGAGATGCGGTTCGTGTTAAACGAGATTACAATTTGTGGTAAACGGAAACAATCGCTGAACTGATCAAGGAAAAACCTGCACACTCTTCGTTGGTTATATCTGAGTACTATATATTAATGAAATTATCGGACAACTTTCTTCTCCTCGAATGAATTCTGATTAGGTATTTTCCAGAATTTCTATAAGAACATGAACTAGAAAATCTCTTTTAAAATACCATTATTTTAATACTATTATTGTATCATCCGCGTTCACACATGCTGTATACAGTACATCAGATCACATTACATTATCTCAATTTCTTTCAGGAGGCTGCAACTGCTAGCAAATTGTATCGTAAGCCGCCATCAGGGAGCCTAGTTGGTTTGTTCAAGACACCAAATCTGCGCAGGAAGACTTGCATTCTCATTTTTAAAACGTAAGTTTTTATTAACGGGTGTAGTTTCTATTAAACACAGTTATTTACATAAAGTTCTTACGTTTTTAACTCTGAACAAAAATTCTTCATGTATCAAAAAAGTGTAAGATCTAATTATCTGTCGCTTGTCCAAACATTGTTCCTTAAAATATAATGTAAAAAATTGTGTGTGCACACAACATTTTCCAACAGTTTCCGAAATAATAAAAATTCGTTTAAAAGAATTAATAAAATTATTCACAACAAAATTCGATATATCACATCGCCATTCGATATATCATAACTGCTTGAAAAATGAATAGTCGGATTGATTCTTGTTAGGGTCGAAATCTCATTATCTCTTATTGAAGATTCATTTAATATTTCACACGTGCTCAAGTACGGTCGTAATGATTGGTGCACAGGATATTAGCGACATTCACATACTTAAACGAGATATTCCTTTGGGATCGGTGTTAGCTCAACATATTTTGACATAGTCAAACGTATTTTGAAGTATCGGTGTAAACAACATTTTTGTTATTTGATGGAATATTTTTTTAATGTATAATAATATTCTGCTGTGCTTGTGCCATGAATACAAGGCTTTACACTGTCGCATCGCATTTAATACCAGTGGTTCGGTTCAGTGATAGTTATAGAACCAGAGGATTTATTTATACGTAAATAATAATATCAATCAGATAGCAATCATCAACTAATTAAATGGAAACTCAAGATAAAATGAGGGCATATTAGTACATTTCTAGTGCATGACAAAATGAGTACATACTGTAGCTATCGGATATAAATGTTAGTTAACAAGCAAATTCAATATTAATATAAAATTGAATTTACTTATAATATTTCTTAATATTAAGTAATATTGAATTTACATAAAATATAACAATTATACTTACAATATAACAATTATATAAACCGATCGTGTTAAATACACTATTCTCTGAAAAAACAGATAAAGGTATTCTCTGAGATCGTCAGTCTGATTCATACAATTCATCACCAAACACCCTCATAAAATGCAATATTCGTGTCCTTGAACAAAAATGCGCACAGAAGTGATAATGATAACGTCCAATATTACTTCCGTGAATGACAAGGTGGCTTAATTGTTGTTGACATTCAACCAGATAAGTTTGCAAGTCATTGTGCAGCTGTAAAATACTCTAAAGAGACTAATCCAGTAAGCACAATGTGGGGAGAATTGACTACTGATCGTAGTGGGAGGTCCGTATGTTAAATTAACATTCATAATTAATTCGAAGAATTTTAATGCTGTCAATATCCGCATTTTTAATTGATTAATATCTGCATTTCATATAATTCTTTAAACCAGTGAAAGGTTTTTGCTTAGAAAGTCTGTTGAGCTTTCTACTCAACCACATTCTGTATTTTTTTCATGAAACTAAAGGTTCCATAAATGTGTTATCATTTGGCATTTTTAATCGGTTTGATATTTTCAAAATTTTATATATAATATCTTCATATTAATATAATTAAGCTTAATGGCCGCCTGTTCAATATTACAGTTTGTAGGGCGAGTTGCAAATAATCTTTAGAAAGCAGTCATTTCGTCTACAACGAGCTGCGGAGAGATTTTTAAATGCAAAGACCAATGAATTTGTATTTAGGCATTATTTACCTCGTAAAGGGCAATCGGCCTCAGCGACGTTACATCCCGGAGTTCCAGGTAGGGCACATAGCCTGAAACCCGCGATATCTCGATTTCGCTTAACCTCCGCGACTTCTCATAGTTAACGAATTCAACTAGCGACGCCAGTTTCGAGGTCAAGGCCTTTCAGTAGAACATCTCAGCATTCGCCTGGATGACCGAGGGGAAACCACGCAAACCCCGGTCGGTGTGTACGGCATGGGAATTGGACCCGGGACTCCTGAAGTCAGTCAGGAGTCAGCGCACTACACACTGAGCCATTTGCGGTCGGTGAAGATCAATGAATTATTTGTAAATGCGAAGATCAATTAATGATTTTTAATTGCGAAAATCAATGAGTACATTGTAGCGTGGACGGGTTGTGGACGGGTTTCCAACAGTATATTTTGAAATCACGTGCCTATGCTCTAGTTTATCCTTGAATATTGTTCAATACGCCCTAATCACTTAGCCGTTCCCATTCAACGGCTTCGTGAGCCTGTACGGCCGCGTTCTGTCGCAGGATGGTGCTGACGCTGTGCTACGACGTGCTGTCGCGCCACGTGAGCGGCATGGGGATCAACCCGTTCATCATGTTCAGCGCCAGCTCGGCGACGGTGCTGCCGTCGTGCCTGCTGGTGATCCTGCTGCAGGACCGCGTGGGGCGGAAGGCTCTAGCCAGCGCGTCCCTGCTGCTCACGGGCGTCTTCGCGGCCGTCACCGGCGCGGTGCTGGGCGCCGCCGAATCTGACAGCGGTGCGTTTCCAGTAAACGAATTTCGATTGAAACACGAAGTTCTTTCTAGTCCCTAAAGTCCGAAGCTACAGAGCTAGGTCGAATTCAGCTGCTGTCTGAAGATGAATTTTAGCGGCCAGCTGCTTTGATCGGTAGGTTTCCCTGGTTTCTACGATCAACATTAGGCGAATGGCGGACAAGTACCCTAGCAAACGGGCCATGACCCGCGCGAGGTCTGTCCGTCCTCTTTTTTGCCCTATCCTTACCCATTACTTACACACACGTACACTTACATGCACTACACCACCACACATGCCGGGAGACTCGTCGGGAGCTTAGTCTTACAGACTGATCCGGCAGAGGCGGTGTCCCGCTGGTGGGAAATACCTGGTTGAGGGAAACCCCGCAAGCCAACGGGTTGGTCGGCGTCGGATCTCGCCATCCAGCAGTGGAAAATCACCGCTACCTCCCGCGATGAAAATATGTACTACACTTACGGAATAAATGATCTTAGCAGTTGACGGCTGGGAATCACTAAGAAATCGGGAGACCAGTCAGGAGCTTAGAGCTTGTCTCGTCAGAGGCAATGCCCCACTGGGGGGGGGGGAGACACCGGGGTGGGGATCCTCCGCAAGGAGTTATGTAGGTCGGCCTCGGATCTCACCATCCAGCAGGGAAAGAATCTCCGCCATCCTCCGGAATAAAAACATTCACTGCACTAACAGCCATAGCAGTTAAATTGCCCAGAGACATTAATAAATCAACCATGAATCACAAATGTTGATTCATCTTTCCTGGTCTGTCAAGGTGACTTTGGAGCATTGGTTGTGAGTCATGTAAACATTCCACCTGTATGGTATCATTTTACAGTGCTTTTTTTCCCGCCGGTCCAGTAACTTCGGGGTGTACATATGCTTGTAGAGGCTACGTCGGTGCGTGCCTTAGGCACGGTCATGGGTTTCTACCCGCTAATGCAGGATTAAGTCCTTTGAGGTGCACTCTAGTGTTTTTGCTACGGCTAGGGTAATGTGAGTAAGCTAGGAATATTCCGAAAACTCGGGCTTTTCCAGCACATCGATGTGATGAAATGACAAAGACGTTACAAGTACCATGTTAACCACATATAGAGGTAAAGCCAAATCAGGTAAGGGTGATTACAGCATTGGATAAGACACAATACGATAAAATGGCATGTAGTAAAAGTGATACGTAGTCAAAGAAAGGATTTATTCGGGATAATACTCATAACCCACTTACCAAGATACTGTGCCCAGTAAATGTTATGTCCTTATTGATCTATCCCTGGGTCATAAATATAAAGTAAAGTGAAACGTGCTCAATGTACATGTTCCATCGACATGACCCCTCGAATTAAAAATTACAATTCCATCCTGCCTACTGTACCCACTAAAATGAAGCTCAGTCCCCTTAGGTTTTTCCTCTCTCTGAGTAAAATAATTCTTAGTTTCTATTGTTTTAATTTCTTTCAAAGCTTTCAAATTTATCATTCACTTACCGTATTAAAAAAGCCCACAATATTTCATGTGGACATGAATCACTTAAACTGTCTGTTTCACGACTAAAATCACACGATGTTTTCCTTAGTAGCTCTTGAACCAATGAGAGAATTTGTATGCCTTCACATTCATCATGAAAAAAAGACATGACGATTTGTACTGTGTCCTCTATGTAGGATCCACACATCACGTTCGTAGAAATATATTATTGGTGTTGCTAATCGCAAGGCAAGGTATAAAAGAAACTAAAATTCAATGTGTAAACATTCACCGCATTTTTCTACTTAAACCACTAAAACCAGTAAAATATGTGACATAATAACATTGTTAGCATTTGCCACAGGTTTATATTCCAAGAACTTGAAAGGAATTTGAATACAAAATCGTTATTTTCACGAAGTATTCAGAAGGTAAACCATCATTAATTTTACAAAGCCTACGCTCTTTGTTATCAGAATGAACATTCTCTAAAATATCCGCAACTTATTGGTAGATCTCAGCCTTTGGGACCGGATGTGATAACTCAGCAACTTCATCATTGCATTTACATCATTGTTGACTGGGAGGACCTAAGATTCTCTATCATCCGGTGGCATATTTTCCATACTAGCTACATGAATTTGTCGAATTCAACCACTGGAGAAGAATCCTACCGACCGGCTATTCAGACCATGGTTTCTCCGCTCTATATTAGACGAACCCCGGAACAGTACCTACCTTAATCAATGGGACACCAACATTCACATTACCATACATGCTGGGAGACAAGTTGGGAGCTCAGAGCTAACCCCGGCTGTGGCGCTGCTCTGCTGGGCGAGATTCATGGAGGACAGAACCCGCAAGCTGACGCGAAGGTCGGCGCTGGGTCTCATCATACAGTGGGCAAGGAATCACCATCACCTCCCAGGTTATCATACGCAATACATTTACGAAACAAATTACCTCAATAGTTGACATGCCCTGGAATCAACAATCGAGAATTCGAAACATTCCCCCATCAACAATGACGGGAGGTCCCAAAGTTCGAGTCTCGACGATAGCGGGATTTTCGACTGCAGCTTCATAGCTAGGTCAAGTTCAGTCGCGGTCTGGAAAAGAATTCTATCGGCCGGCTGCTTTGATCAGTAGTTCCGATCGACACCAAGCAAATGCTGAAGAAGTACCCTAACAAACGGGCCAAAGATCGTGCGCTACCTTTCCTTCATCTTCATTGTCCTATCGTCACCTCTTACTTACACATGCACACATTCACTATACCACTACACATGTCGGGAGACCAATCGGGAGCTTAGATTGTCCCCGCTGATGACAGATACCTGGTTAGGGAAAACTAGGCCACTGTACCGGATCTCAACATCCAGCTGGGGTAGAACACCGCCACCTCAGGTGATACAAACACACATGACGCTTACGGAACTAAGGACCGAAGCAGTTGACGCCCCCGACGAAACACGACGTAATCAATAACGACTTTAAAATGCCTTTTTTTGCAGACGTGGGTCCGGGAGCGGCGTGGTTGGCCATCTGCGGCCGCCTGGCGCTCAACGTTGCCTACAACTCCGGCGTGCAGTACTCCGCCGAGCTGGTGCCCACCGAGGTGCGAGGCCAAGGAGTGGCCGCCATGCACGTCGTGGGCTACGCGGCCACCTTCTTCAGCCCTTACGTCCTCTACCTGGTAAGGACGCTCCAATCATGCTGGAATTCCATTATTAAGAGGGGGAAATAAATTAAACTCTGGAATATACCGCGTGCAATTACGCGTTGATAGTTTAAAGTTTAAGTGATAAGATATTCGAATCAATCAGAATGTCGATATGCGGCATGACGACGCGACGTTTGTGTGACGTACGAAGTGTTAAAAGCTCTTAGGGCACTTGCAAGGACACTTGGCGGGAAGTAGTGCGTGCAACGTACACGAATGGAGTCGGATAATGTTCATCGAGGTGTTAAGAATTGCTTACCGTACGTCAACATTGCTCACCGCGCGTCAATGTTTGTTTTGACACTGGATCGAAAGAGAGTGAGAATGTACAAAATAGTTCGTTTAAGAGACCTAAAGCTGAACCGCGTTAAGGCATGGGATATTCATTCTGCGACAACGTAGAAACAAATGATACTAATTCACGCAGCATTCATTGCAGCCCTCAAGAACCTGGAAGAGATATTGGTTCTCACTGATAAGCAGCACTATGTATTGCGTTAAACATGCACATTCAGATTATTGTTTTGCGCATGTGTGTTCATTATCAGTTCATTTTATACTCGTGAAATATAACCCGAGAACTCCTATCACACGACGAATCATAGAAGAAATATTTGCGTGGTTTTGCTGGCGTTGTAGCGATTTTTAATGATTTCTTATGTGCTGTAGCAGGTTCTTTATATTGAAATTGACAATACCTTTACACAATAATGATGTAGTTCTACAAGATTTTTTGTCCAATTTTACAGACTTTCACAATACAAATTTTCCTCAAAGATATTTTGTCCAATTAATTATTTTCACACATAGAAATGTCTAAATTAAACCGGTTGTGCTCTGGATATTTCCAGATATCGTAAGTTCACACGTCGCGGCTACTGATAACTTTTGAAAAATTCGCAATTCCATTGATAAACGAGTATCACCCATTATATTTTCTGGAATATTGCGTCCCTCTTTAGCTGCCAAATTTCGGTTCTGTAACCCAAATAATAATTATTTTGCATCATTTGAGACATTAAATCAGTGTTGTCATGGTCGATGCCACGAGCGGGAGTCCATGGCACGACGAAATCGCCTCTTCACGTAGTTCGTCACCCCGCCACCAGAGACAACGCCATCCCTATTGTAAACCGGCGGGGTTACTAATAGTTTCCTTTCCCGACGCTAGTTGCGCAGAGTAGCTCGTGGCATATTACGGAGTCACGACACGTGCCACTGCCATCAGTAGAAGACCTTGACACCACTGCATTAAATATTTGACTAACCAGCAAATCCTCCCCATCCCGCTAACAAACGCTGGGGCGTTGGCTTGGCGCAGGGTCACTTCTGGCGGCCGTTCCCGGACGTGACGCTGGGCGCGCTGACGGTGCTGGGCGCCGGGCTGTGCCTGCTGCTGCCGGAGACGCTGGGCCGCGCGCTGCCCGTCACGCTGCAGGACGGAGAGCTCTTCGGCGAGGACGAAGGGCCCTGCGACTTCGCGTTCGCGTCCAGCTGCTGCCGCCGCCACGACGACGCCCGCGAAGCTCCCGACCAAGACGCCCGCTCACCCGCCAAAACGCCGCTCTAGACCTCCGCGGAAAGACCGGCCGCAAGGATTGGCAATGGCCCGTCGTTGGATCGGCCC